>CM024563.1:15143587-15588587 GCA_014182515.1 Eucalyptus microcorys
CGATCATGGATCGATCCCGGTCGAGCGGGATCGATCGTGGTCGATCGCCTCGGCCGTGCGGATCGATCCTGGATCGATCCCGGTCGAGCGGGGATCGATCGTGGTCGATCGCCTCGGCCGTGCGGATCGATCCGCTCGACCGAGCGGGATCGATCGTGGTCGATCGCCTCGGCCGTGCGGATCGATCCGCTCGACCGAGCGGGATCGATCGTGGTCGATCGCCTCGGCCGTGCGGATCGATCCGCTCGACCGGGCGGGATCGATCGTGGTCGATCGCCTCGGCCGTGCGGATCGATCCCTCGTCCTTTCATGATATTGTGGCACAAGTGTGGGATTCCCAGGTGGAAAGATATCCCATGTTCAGGCTGGTTAGCAAGTTGAAGGCTCTGAAGAGGCGGCTCAAGCAGCTGAATAGAGATTCTTTCTCCAACTTATCTGAGAGGGTTGCAGAATCTAGGAATGCTTTTAGGTTAGCCCAGCTTGACCTGCAGCAAGATCCAACCAAAGAACTCTTGGCAAAGCTAGAGAAGAGTCACCGCAAGTCCTTTGTAGAGCTGAGAAGTCAAGAGGAGTCTTTTTTTAGGCAAAAATCCAGAATCATATGGCTCAAGAATGGCGACAGAAACACTAAGTACTTTCACCATTCTGTGACTACAAGGCAGCTGAGGAACAGGATCCTCTCGGTTCTTAATAGAAATGGTATCTTGATCACTGAACCAAGCCCTGTTCAGGATACCTTCGTTTCTTACTTTTAGGAGCTTTTTGCTTCGCGATCCGCTTCCTCTAGGCCTACTTTGATAGACCTGCAGCATGCTATTCGCTGCCCTCTCTCTAAGGATCAAATTGCTTTTCTTTCCTATCCCTTCTCAAAAAAGGAAATCCAGGACACTTTATTCTCCCTCCCCCGTGGGAAGGCTCTGGGGCCGGATGGTTTCGTTGTTGATTTCTTCAAGAGCAACTGGGAGTTGGTAGGGCCTTTAGTTGTTGAGGCAGCTGAGGACTTCTTTGCTACGGGGAGACTCTTAAGGGAAATTAATACCACCATCCTAGCACTGATTCCTAAAGTGCCTAATGCGACCTCAGTAAATGATTATAGACCCATTGCATGCTGCAACACGATCTACAAATGTATTACCAAGGTCTTAGCCAATCGCGTCACCGCCGTTCTTCAAGACACTATTAGCCCTTCTCAGAATGCTTTTGTCAAGGGTCATCGCATCAGGGATAATATCCTCATTGCTCAGGAGCTCTTTGTAGGTTTCCATCGCCACCCGTACAGCCCTAAATGTGCTATTAAGGTGGATTTTCAAAAGACCTATGATACGGTTGACTGGGAATTTCTTGAGTTGGTGTTGCATGCTTTTCGCTTCCCAAACCATCTCATTAGGTTAATCATGGTTTGTGTGCGCACTCATATGTTCTCTATCTCCTTGAATAGGGAGCTCCATGGTTTCTTCCCTAGTGGCCGTGGCCTTCGTGAAGGGGACCCCATGTCCCCTTATCTCTTTACCTTGGTTATGGAGGTCTTCTCAGGGATCCTTAGTTCTTGTGCGGTGCAACCTGGTTTCAAATTCTTCTGGAGGTGCAAGGCGATAAGTTTGTCTAATCTTTTCTTTGCAGATGATGTCTTTCTCTTTTGTTGAGCGGATATGGCCTCCATTTCGCTTCTAAAGGACAGGCTTGATACTTTCTCGGCATGGAGTGGATTGAAGCCGAATAACAACAAAAGTGAGATGTTTCTTGCAAGGGGCTCGGATGAGTTGCGTATGGAAATCAAGAATACCCTTCGTTTTGAGGAGGGAAAGCTGCCGGTGCGCTATTTAGGAGCCCATATATTCTCTTCCTGGCTTGGCAAGGCGGATTGTGTGTCCGTGGTTGATCGTATAATGGCTAGGGTCCAATCTTGGACGCATTGTTTTCTTTCCTTCGCCAGCAGAGTCCAGCTTATAAGGTCAGTCCTTCATGCAATCCAAGCGTATTGGGCAAGTGTTTTCACTATTCCTGTCGCTGTTTTGGGTCGGATTGAACAGATCCTTAGACAATTCTTGTGGAAAGGGCCTAACCTTGGAAAGAGGGGACGAAAGTTTCATGGGAAGATGTCTGTCTCTCGAGGGAGGAAGGAGGCCTTGGGATCCGCAGATTACGAGAGTGCAACAAAGCTTCGATGCTTAAGCATATTTGGATCCTGTTCATAGACAATGAGTCCTTATGGTGCAGGTGGATTCACTCGACATTCCTGAAAAGGAAAAACTTTTGGGTGGTTGGAGTTTCGACCTTTTGCTCTTAGGCCTAGAAGAGAATCCTTCACCTGAGATCCAAGTTCCGACTCTACTTTCGTTGAAGGATTGGAAATGGCCAGTCGGTATCCCTTTGGTTTGATCATTGGCATCAAAGAGGTCCGCTGGATCTTATTTGCACAGAACCGACAATCTTTAACTCAGGTTTATCTAAGTGTGCCACGGTGGTAGTCCTCTTCTCACCGGGCAGAATGACTTTCAAGACGGTGATTGATTCTTGGGACTCACCCCTTCCTCTCCTTTCTAATGGTCTCGATAGTTTTGTTTGGAGTGACAATCCTTCGAGTCTCTTCTCGGTCGCCTTGGCTTGGCATATCTTTAGAAGAAGGAAGGAAATGGTCAATTGGGCTTCCTTTATTTGGAACAAGGCTATTACGCCAAGGTATCTGTTCAATCTCTGGCTTATTATAAAGAACCGTATTCCTACCCAGGCCTTACTCATGTCTTATGGAATAATTGGGAGAGAAGTGTGTGCTTTTTGCAAGCTCACTCCGGACTCCATAGACCATCTTTTCTTCGGATGTTGCATCACTACCAGCATGGCTTTATTTTGGGCGGCTAAATGCAATCTCCCGTGGCGAAACAGGTCTTGGTTGGATAACCTTCAGTGGGCGATGACATTCCTCTCTGGTAAGGATTTCTATCACTCAATTGGCCTCTTTTTGTTTGGTGTTCTTTACCACCTTATTTGGAAGTACAGGAACGATATTCTCTTCAGAGATCATCCGGTCGCAGTTGCGGCTGTTAAGAAGCATCTTATCATAGTGGTTAAGGATAAAGCCTTAACCTTCAAGAATGTTGAAGATAACCCTAGAAATAGAAGACTCCAGCGGACTTGGAGTCTTGATCCTTCCATTTTCTCTCCTCCGCCAGCGGACACTTAGTTCTCCTTGGTTGGCGTTGAGAAGGCTTGCTAAGTGTATGGCTTCTCTTCGCTCGGACATTTGCTGGTTGTCCTCATTTCGGCTCGGCTCGTGTTCACCTCGGTTGGGGTGGCCTTTAGTCTTCTTCGGTGGCTCCCTGCTAGGTGTTTTTGGTTCTTCTTTGATCGGTTGTCCGTTGTTCTTGTGAGGATGGTTTCCTTTGGTTCTGCGCGGCCTCGTCCTTCCTCTTTTGTGTCAGCCGTTGTTTAGGCCTTTGCTTGCTTAGGCTGCTCTTGCGTTGTTCTTTTGCATCCAGCGCCCTTCCACTCGTTTTGACTCTTTGTCTTGTTGAGTGCAAGTTTTGTGGTGCCAGACCTTGTATAAATGTTGATTCTAAGCTCTATATATCATTACCTTTTACCAAAAAAAAAAGAACTTCTGGGTAGTCACGAAACCTACATTTTGTTCATGGGCTTGGAGGAAGTTGCTAGATTTTAAGGGGGACTTCCAACAATACTTTAAATGGCGGATGGGTGATGGTCATTCTATTTCTCTTTGGTTCAATCCCTGGCATCCTCGTGGACCTCTTAATTTGTTCTTTTCGGACACTTTTACATTTTGATCGAGGCTTCCTAGATAGGCTAAGATTGCAGACTTATTTTCCGCCGCAAGCCAAGTGACCGAGTTGTTCTCCAGTCTTGGACACATCCCCTCCCCATTCTCACTCAGATCCCTGACAGGCTAATCTGGCTGTAGCTCACTTTAGGTACCTTCTCTATCTCTTTAGCTTGGGAAACCATTCAACGAAGGAGCAATTTGGTTCCATGGTTCTCTTTTGTATGGAACAGAACGCTTGTCCCCCGATATCGATTCCATCTATGGCTCATCTCAAGGAATCGGTTACCAACCCAGGTCTTGCTACTCTCCTATGGTAGAATTGCCAATGTGTCTTTTGCATTTTGTAACTCCTTACCAGACTCTAGAGACCACTTATTCTTTTGGTGTAATGTATCTAATAGCCTGACTTCGTTTTGGGCGTCAAGGTGTAACCTCCCCTGGCAAAATAGGTCATGGGTGGAAAATTTACGGTGGGCTATTAAATCCCTATTAGGCAACGAATTCCATCAAGCTATTGCTCGGTTCTCATTTGACGCTCTTTGTCATATTCTCTGGAAGGCTAGGAACAATATTTTGTTCCATGGACAAACCTTATTCATTCCGGCATTGAAGCATCATCTCTCCAAAGTCATCAAGGATAAGGCTCTCACTTTCAATCATGCCACTGACACTCCAAGAAATAGGAGGATGTAAAGAAGTTGGGGACTTGACCCCTCGCTCTTCTCTTCTTAGGTGTCAGATCATTTTTTAAGCCTTCTTGAGGGTTGCCGTTTTGGTCTCCCCTCTTTCTTTTACTATCAACACCCTTCCACTCTTCGTGACTTGTTTGTCAGCGAGAGTGCAAGTTTTTGGTGCCGAGACTTACTTTTTGTAAAGTTCCATTGGTAAAAGTTAATATACTTCTAATCTTACCAAAAAAAATAGTGATAAGAAGCATATATGACCCTAGTATCATATAACATCTTCCCATCAAAATTTCTTCAAAAGAAATTATACAATTGAAAAGGACAATGACAAATATTTAACCAGAATGTCCCTTTTCAAAAAATTACATGAGAATGAACATCTTCAGATAAAAAGCCTAAGGACTAGGTGGGATCGTGCATAGACACTTGTTATCATGGGCCAAGTGTTCCTCATCAATCAAGGCTTTGACTTCGGGCTCCTCAACATGAGCTTGTTGAAAACCTTGAGACTCGGGAATATCGGGCAGTTGGACCTCAAGCTCAAGTTCGACTTAACGGTAGATGTAATCAATGGTAGTGTGATGAGTTCTCATCTCTCCCTCCAGGTTGGCTTCATCCACGGCAACCATGTAATGTGAGGAAAAGGAATACCAGATCCAAACAGTAGCTCGAATTGTGGCCTCGACATGGCCAATTTGGCTTTACTTGATGACCTCATCTTGATAATCAATATGATATAACCCCAACTTGAGGATTGACAGGATCGTCTGAAGCGCGTGATATTGGCGAAGCACCCTTAAAGGGTAATATGACATTAAACCCGTCAACCCCACAAGGGGGAGTGAGTCGTCAACTCCACTAACAAGGTGCACCTCGGGATTCCCAAGCCACTAGACATGCCATTGGATTAAGCTAGGGGTGAGGTTTTTGAGGAAATGAAACCATATAGAGAAAGACCATGATGGAAAGAATTCATTTCTTTGGCAAAATCTAAGAATAGGATGATGATATTTCGTGACATCGACAATCTTCATGTGAGGGGAAAATTCTTTGATATGTAAAAAGAGCCAAATTTGGAGAAGTCCTAATGGAGCTCTAAGAGTTCCTCAACCATTTGTCTTGAATCAATTAAGAGATACAAAAGTCTTAGCAAGGATCATGTGTGTAAAACAACTAAAGGCGCACACTTGATTGACTAAAGGATCCATTGTCTTTCGAGTATGTAGGAACACCACAAAGCCAAAGAATATGAGAAGGAAAACATGAGAAATTTGGTTCGTTGATTTAGGCTCTAGGCTAAGGAAGTGTTGTTCAAGGAAGGGATAAGACATGGAATTCGAATTTTCTTTAAGAATAGCCCTAATTTTGTTGGTAGGCATATTGAGTAATTAACTTAGGAGGAATATTGGATCATGACCAATAGGAGGAGTAACAAAACCTAAAGGAGCTTTGCCTAACTCAATGGCTTTATGGAACTCCTCAATTGTAAGGGGTCAATTCATATCGATTATACACGAAGGTAGAAGCCATGGGATTCCAAAAATAAGCCAATGCCTTCACCATTGTGATAGTGATTCGACTTTTAATAAAGTTCGGAGGAAGCCTATGTGCTTGTCCACATAATCTTAATGTCTTGGATCAAGCTTCTCCCATAGAGTCTTGAGATTCATTGGCACTAGGATGACGTCCAATTCGGGTTTACCTATCTAAGCCTAAACCTAAAGGGACATTCGTGATTAAAACGTATCTTCATTGAAATATAAATCACATAATTGAAATATGGAAAGTAAGAAAATAAGAACGATAAGAAATGAACAATATCTTACCCACCAAACACATGGCAAACGCAAATCACATGCCGCATGAAATTGTGATATTTCAGGGCCTAGAGTGAGGGTGCTAAAGGATGAAGGTTCTTATCCCAAAGGATAAAAATAGTTTATTTACTGCTACTATTGTCGGTTAGTGTTATTTTTGTCAGTTGGGAGGAGTGGGTTCATGTAAGTAATGGATTACCATGAGTGTTCACTCGCAAATTCCACCCATAAACCCTCATAAGGTCCAAAATTGAGCAATCGGGGTTTTAGATCGCGGTTGTGTGTGTGATGTCATGTTAAAGCTCATAAACATGTGTTTAAACTTAAACATCCAAAACTTCAATATAAACCCTCATACATTCATACATCCTTACTCCACCTGCAAAACAAAGGGTTTACAAACATGCCTCCCCTTATAACTCTCACCTAGAAGACCATTTGACATGAGATTAGTGACTAACCTGATTTCCCATGCTACTTTGACATGCAGGCGATCCTGCACAAGACACGTTAGTTAAACACAATAATCATTTTTAAACAACTTCAAGTCCTCTTAATCTAGTAACCAGTCCCCAGTGGAGTTGCCGAGCTTGTCACAACCCGATCTCTCTTCCCGATCCCTCTCGCAAGGAGAGAAAGGGGGGAAAGGTCAAATTTAAAGGTACTTGACCATGAAAAATCCCTCACGGTTCTCAACCACAGGGATACCATCACCTCACCCTTTGGACAAATCTCTTGTGAGTTCCCTCTACAAGGTCACGAGTTCTCCTAAACTCGTACCCCGCGTGACAGTGGAGTATCACGACCTGTACCCACACGTGTGACACATTTCAAGAGAGGAGTTGGTTGTGAATATCGAATTTGAGGATACCTTTACCATGGTAGCCCTCCCTCTAGTACTCTCTTCCTTAAGGATGGCATCACTTCATCCATTAGGAGTTTTCCACATACGAGTACGCTAAACTATGGTGAGTCTTATCAAGACTCGTACCCTACGCAACGAGTTCATTTATACAACTATTTATTTAAAACATCCTATAAATAAGACAAGAGTCACCACTAGCCTCATTTTGGGGGGATCGGCTAAAAACCTAATCAAGAGTCAGGAGTGTTCCGTCAATTTCTACGCAACCAGATATCTAGGTCCAAGGACTTAGGTTACACCAATATTTCTATTAGCACCATTTCGGTACATAAACAATATGTTGTGTTTACCTAATGTGTCCATGCATTTATTCTTACATTTTCGGGATCATTAGTCTTAAACTAAGCAATCATGCGTGATTGGTAGTTTTTATGCTATTCTATTTCTAAAGAAAATGAAAAGAAAGCATCCAATTGAATTGAAATTTGCGAAGCAGTAATTAAACAAATAAGGAAAACGGTAAATCTACCATGCAATCCTAAAAAAAATATAAAAGGAAAACACAAATGAAAATGATAAGAAGAAAAGAGAACCCGTAACTCGTCGAGCTTTATATAACAAAAGGAACCCGAAACATATGTCGGGGAATGAATAGTACATAATAACGAAATGGACATCGACCTCTACCATCTTCATGTCCTCTCCAACTTCAAGATTCTAATCTATACCTTACTCTAAAGACTATATAACTATGTACATATAATGGAAAGAAACGAACATACGCATCAAAATAATCAAAAACACAATATCATGCCAAGGTCAATCTCTCAAAAGAAATTCAATGCGGAAAGAGGATTTGGACCTCAAGGTCGGCCTTTGTAATTCATGTGCAAGTCCCTCTAAGACACCTACGCGATTCATTTTATGACTTACAGCCATTATTGACCAATTGTGTTCTTGCATGACCAATAACATTTATAAATCTCCTAACCAAACAATCTATGTGATCCAAGGGTTTTCCCTCGATATTATGCATCAACCCTATCATATATCTAAAAATCACATGCATTACAAGAATTAAACATGCATGTAGGTCTTTTCAACCTTATTTCGCAACCAATTAAATAAATGGGTGAGCTGTCAACGGATCACTT
The DNA here is from genome assembly GCA_014182515.1 of Eucalyptus microcorys. NCBI lineage: Eukaryota > Viridiplantae > Streptophyta > Magnoliopsida > Myrtales > Myrtaceae > Eucalyptus > Eucalyptus microcorys. The sequence goes on from CM024563.1 coordinate 15,151,888, forward strand.
TTTACCAAAAGCATGCGCCAATCATGAACACAGGCACTTCTAAATAAATAACGTGATTGTATGTGTCACGCCCCGATCCTTGAGCGCGTGCCCATCCCTCAGTGATTGATTAAATTGCGACGTCTCAAGACACGTCGCCGACCCATTCATTTTAATGCACATGCGGAAGCGTATAAATAAATCCCCAAACAGCACAAAGATGGGATAGAAAAGCAGGACCACAATTTCACAACCGAAACAAACCTTTATACACAATCGACTAGTTTATTTATAATAATAGTCTATAAACAAAAATCTACTCAAGCAAAAAGTCTACAAATCCTCTAATCGTTTGAACCCCCAACTGAAAACCATGAGCTCTCCTAGAGACTTGGGTCCACCACTGTACCACCAGAAGGGCCAGTTGTACCCTCACCAAAAGCGATTTCTAACACAAACATTAGGACTTTAGAATCCTACAAGGGACCTTCTCTAGGTCCATTTTGCCCACGATGATACCACACTCTGAATTGATGGGGTACCCTCCGAGGTAGACCCGCATCGACCCAGATAATGGTCCTCACGAGTTCAGAGACCCAGGCTCCTTGGTCCCTGGGAAGAGGAATAACGGAGACCTGCTCAATGATCCTCTTGGGTTGGCCAAAACGTTCCGGAAGAACCACCATCTAAGGACTTGAAAAGGTTGAGCTCACGACAAGGTGAGACAATGTCTTAGCAAGTACACCTTCTAAACTCCGATTAGGAAGGAAATACGCCAAGAGGCAGCTATACACATAAGTCAAAAGACTTACCTTACCTCAGTTCTCTCCTGCACGTCAGTACAGTTCATAATCTCAACCAATCAATTCAACCCAAACCATCAATTCATCGATCCATTCAATCAATCGACTCAATTCGATCACTGCTCACCCAAGCTGAGATTTATTATTAATGCTCACAAAAGCTAATATATATATTATTGCTCACCAAAGCTGATACACGATAAACCAATCCCGGCCAAGGACCTTGTGCTTTACACACCAATTCCTCAATTAAAACAATGAGCTTGGGCTAATATCATCATGATAAAAATACCCAATGAAAATCGTCGTGTGTGGGTACACGGTCGGTCTGAGCCAAAATGTTATCTTTTTTTTTTTTTCCAAAAATCTCACTATTCAATATAGTGCCTAAAAACATTTTTGGCATTCAAACGATGCCCCAATATTTTTGAATAAATACCGAAATTACACTATTTTGGGATAAATTCCCAAAATTACAATTACCACTCAATTAGCACAAAATAGCATTCAATTGCATAAACTAAACACACCATTGTAATCAGCATGAAATTCTGGTCGCCAACAATCCTAGTATAATTTTTGGAAAATAATAAATAATTAAATAAATACCAAAAAAATTAAATAAATACATTTAATTACCAAAAATACAAACTTAGACTGGAAACGCTTAATTAACCGCCCGAACAAGCCGAGAAAATTTCTGAACCTATCTAGGTAAATAATACAACTTATCTAGTCCCTAATTAAGCCATTCTAACCACCTAATATGCAAAACCGAATAATTAAATCACTAATCCGTTCTAACTAACCACTTAACCTTAATTAGCCTAAACTAAACAACCCTTAAACATCATTAACTCCATAAGCAAAGTTTGGCAAGTAAACTCACCGGTTTAGCGTTCCGATGAGTCCACGACGATGGCGACGTGGAAACGGGCGACAAACCTCCTAGGGGTGACACCAAACAAGGCCCTAAAGAGCTTGAAAATGGGCCTTGAAGCCTCAAAGCCCTTGTTGGCTTCTGCTTCTGTCCAAGGCTGAACCGAAAAAGACCAAGGTTGGAACGACCAACGTGAGAGGCTAGGCGGGTAGATGGAGCTATGGCGGACCAGGTGGGGCTTTCGGTGGCTAGACAAGGACGCACGGTGGCTGGCGAAGCTTCCAGGTGGCTTCGATGGCTTGCTGGGCGCAAGCCAAAGCAGGACGAGTGCGTGGGATGCACAAAGTAGCGTGTGAGCGAGGACGATAGTGACAGGCTCGGGCGGCGGTCCAGTGGCTTGGCGGGTGTGCAACGGGCTAAGGGGAGGGCAGCCAATCACTCTTTGGTTCTCTCAAGCTCTCTCAAGGCTCTAACAATGGATAAAGTGGCCTTGGGAAGAAGAAGAAATTGCTGGATGAAGGGGGGTCCCATATGGCCACACAAGTCTTCCTCTCTATCCATTTGGTCCCTTGGCAAGGCCCCACTTGCCTTGACTGTCATCCATGGCCCCTTGGCATCCTAAGACTTCCCTTAGAAGCTTCACCAAGTGGTCCAAAAGTTGTGGTTAACCATGGCCTACGAATTTTGACACAAATTCCCCCAAATTGAACCAATTCTCATTAAATTGAATTCAATTCGGTCCCCATAAATCCAACCAAAGTGTCCTCGACCAAATTAACATTTTTCCTCACTAATTGAACTCACTTGAATCACAAAAACGCGACCAAAAACAATCCTCTGATTTTTTCGATCGAAAATGGCCCTATTTTAAATTTTCGCCAAAAATCTCAATTTGTAAAAAAATCTTTGGAGGATGAGTCGACGTTCCTAAAATAAATCGTGACATGACAAAACTTTCAATTTCTGAAATCGGGTTCAAATTCGCGATTAATTTCAATCTAGCACGATTTTAGCGTGACCTAACCTACCGTGTAGCTTTTAGGAATTTTTAATGCAATTGACCCATGGACGATTATTTTCGAACCACATTGTACATCTTCGACACATTGGCGACTCTTGGTTGTTGTAAAAATCTCGAGGTTTCAAATACAGACATAGAGTACCAAAACGATAGAAAAATCGGTCTAGTGCCGATCGACGAGAACTTTTCAATCAGGTGGTATCACTCACACTTGATCACATATCTCAGTAGAATCGACCTATTTCTGATCTCTGATCGATTTTTAACTGTGCCGTAATGACCCTTGCAGATTAGCACGGTCGAGCAGTCGATTCCTGATCGAACTTTCAAGTCTGTTGCGTTAAAATCCCTTAATGATTTCACCAAATAGACTAGTTATCTCATGAGTGATCAGCTTAGAAAATAGAACTATAGGCGCGTTTATGAAAAACCCGATTCATTCAATTGAAAATAGAATCGGAAATTCAGAATGTCACAACTCTTCCCCTCTTATAAAAATTTTGTCCTCGAAATTTGAACAGTTACAAATCTTTAAACAAAAAGGTGGGGCTACAATCGTCTCATCGAATCTTCACTTTCCCAAGTTACTCCTGCAGTGCCGTGGTGTTGCTAGACCACTTTAACCAACGAGATCGTCTTGGTGCGCAGAACCTGTTCCTTGTGATCTATAATCTAAACCGGTCTTTGCATGTACAACACACTGTCGTCCATGTCTAATTCTTCAAAATTTATCACATGGGTTGGGTCAGGTTTATACTTCCTTAACATCGACATGTGAAAGACGTCATGCTATTGCGCCAACCTCGGCGGCAATGCCAGACGATATGCTAGAGTCCCTATCCTTTCAAAACATCTCAAAGGGACCTACGTATCTCGGACTTAGCTTCCTTTTCTTGCTGAAGTGCGAAGTACCCCTCATCAATGACACCTATCAGTGTGCTCACCAACTTGGAATTCCAATGGCCTTCGACGCTTATTAGTGTAGCTTTTCTGGCGGCTCTGAGCGGTCTTTAATCTGTCCCTGATGACGGCAACTGCATCCATTAACTGCTAAACTAACTCTGCGCCTGTGATCTTTCGTTCTCTAACCTCATCCCAACACACTGGCATTATGCACGCTCTACCATACAATGCTTCGAAAGGAGCCATTTGAATGTTCTATTGGTAGCTATTGTTGTAGGCAAACTCGACAAGATGAAGCTGTTCCTTCCAGCTTCCCTTGAAGTCCAACACGCAAGCTCACAGCTTGTCTTCGAGGGTTTGAATCGTCCTTTCAGACTGGCCATCCGTCTAAGGATGATAGGGCGTACTGTACTGTAGCTTTGTTCCTAAGGTGATCTGCAAAATTTTCCAAAATGCAGCTATGAATCTCAAGTCTCGGTCTGATGTAATCGTCACCGATACTCCATGCAGATGAACTATCTTACACACATACAACTCTGTGTGCCTGTCCAATTCAAGTTCTTTTCATACTGCGATGAAGTGAGCTGACTTCATCAGTCTGTCGACCACTACCTAAATGGAATCACTACCCCTTTGACTCCTTGGTAAGTTTGTCATAAAATCCATAGTGATATGCTCCCATTTCCACTTGGGAATCTCGAGAGGTTGCAAAAGTCCTCCCGACTCAACGCATCTGCAACCTATTTGCCTTTCTAGGGTGATACAAAATATCACAATCATACTCCTTCAGGAGTTCCATCCACCGATGCTATCTCATATTCAACTCTTTTTTAGAGAATAAATACTTGAGACTTTGATGGTCAGTGAAGATTTGAAATCCTTCCACACAAGTAATGTCTTCAAATCTTCAGAGCGAAAATTGCTACGAGTTCTAAGTCATGTGTTGGATAATTCAGTTCATGAGGTCTCAACTAACGGGATGCATATGCAACAACCCTACCATGCTACATTAACACACAACCCAGTTCTCTAAACGACGCATTGCTATAGATCTCGTATCCTCCAAGACCATATGATATGGTCAGCACAAGTGCGGTAGTCAGCTTCTACTTAAGTTCTTGGAAACTACACTCGCACTTGTCTATCCACACGAACTTCTCTTCCTTCTTTAGTAGTCGAGTCAATGGCGACGCTAACGCTGAAAAACCCTTCCACAAACCTTCTGTAGTAACCTACCAAAACCTAAAAAGCTTCTGATCTCTGTCATTATCGTCAGTTTTGGCCAGTTGATAACTGCTTCAATCTTGGATGGGTCCATGGAGATTCCTTCGCCTGAAATCATGTGACCTAGAAATGCAACTCGAGTCAACCAAAACTTGAACTTACTGAACTTGGCGTACAATCCATGAATCCTCAAGGTCTAAAGTACCATCTCAAATGCCTCTCGTGCTCCTCAGAACTTCTCGAATACACTAGAATATCGTCGATGAATACAATCACAAATTGATCCAGATATTCTTTGAACACTCGATTCATCAGAAACATAATAGCAGTCGGGGCGTTCGTCAAACTAAACGACATTACAGTGAATTCATAATGGTCGTATCAAGTACAAAATGCTGACTTCGGTATGTCCTCCTTTCTGATCCTCAGCTAATGATACCTTGTCCTCAAATCAATCTTTCAAAATATCGACGCTCCTTGAAGCTGGTCAAACAAGTCGTCGATCCTCGGGAGCGGACACTTGTTCTTGATCATCACTCGATTGAGTTAACGATAGTTAATGCATAAGCGTAGCGAACCATCTTTCTTCTTCATGAACAAAACTGGTGCTCCCCAAGGTAATGCACTGGGACGTATGAATCCCTTATCCAACAATTTTTTGCATTTGCACCTTCAATTCTTGTTGACACCTAATTTTGGCAAATCTAGGGAAATAAAAAAATAAATAAAATAAAAATCGCATCAGAGCAAATAAAAGGAAAAAAAATGGGGAAAATCAATTTGATTGATTATGCATGGAAGTTGGAAATTTTGATGAAAATTCAAATTTTGGTAAATGCAGAAGAAATTAGGAAATCAAGTGAATAGAAAGCAAGAATTTTTACAAAATGGAAGGAATCGAAGCAAAATCGAGCTGACTGCGAAATCACGCTCCGATTTGCAGCCATGAATTAATGCAACAGAAGATGGAAACTTGAAAATTACCATGGAAAGTGGCCTTTTGGAATCACTATAAAAGAGAGCCACAACTTTCATGACTGGGGGAAGCAAATTCGAAGAGCAAAAAATTTCATGAAAGAAAGAAAAAAATGCAAGCGTGAGAGAGTTTTGAAAAAAATACAAAAGAAAAGAAAGAAAACCTCTTTTCTTTTTCCTTTGGGTGAAAAGTCACGTCTACAGAAGCAAGGAAGGCAACCACGCGAATAGAGAGGGAGAAGTGACGTGCAGCAGAGAAGAAAGAGAAAGAAAAGGAAAAAAAGAAAAGGGGATTATTCATCGTCTTCTTCGTGAAAGCCTCCCGTCACCTCCTCTGTTCGCTGTTGCCCAAGTTGCCGTGACTAAGCTCCTGCACCGCCAGTCTCTTCGCGCCAGCCACCACACCTCCACACCGCACCTCCGCATCGTACCCCCTTCTTTGCTCGCCTGTCATTGGCCGCCACCCAACACTTGTAGCCAACGTTGCAACCTGCGACAGCCCACGAACCCCACTCGCCGAGCCTCTGCCGTGTCTCCACTCACCACCATCCTTCTTCCGGCGACCCAGCACCTGACGCCCTCCAACACCACCAAAGCCCGACGCCGTCGTTGCTACTTCCCTCCCGGCATCGTTACTGACCCGCTTGACGCCGAGCACTACTTCACCTGCAATCCCCCGCGACACCTGCTCGCTGTGCCAGTATCGCCTCGCGCTGGTCACTGCTGTTCAACACCCATATCTCTGCCAAGCGCCTGACATCACCTGCTGCGTCATTGCCATTCGACCTTCCCTGCGACGCCCGTAGCTGCCAGCCCCAGGACGCTTGCAGCGCCCTCGCCCAGCTCCACTCGCTAACCTCCGAACGACAGCACCAACAAACTCGAGCCGAACCGCAGCCCTTTCTGCCCCAGCGACGCCATTGTTGCCTCTGCTCTATCCAAGCCTGTAGCCCTTTGCCTGCGACACCTCTGCCACCATGCCCAACGCCAACAGATCCGAGCCAATTGCCAAGCCGCTAGTCACTGCCGCTCCAAGTCCTCTCGCCAGTGACCTCCGCCTGCGACCCAGTGACCTCTACATCTCTATGTCCACACCATCGCGCTAAAGCCTGTCGTGTTGAGTCCCTTAAGTAGTTTATTTTTTATTTTTTTTTTTAAGTTTCTTTGTTATTGAAGCATGGTATGTTGATGTTAATATTGTAGGCATTATCTGTAGGGTTTTGCCTAAAATTATTGTAATTATTAATTTGATCCGTAAGACGTCGGATCATTTTTTAATTATATTAATTTTTTGGGCATTTTTTTATAGTGTTTTGATTATTGAATCATTATAATTATTAATTTCATCCGTAAGACTTCGAATCAAATGTTTAGGGTTAAAATAATTGTTAATTTAATCCGTGAGACAACGGATTATTTTTTCAATTGTTCTAATCCTTCATTTGATGAATATCTTGATTAGTTTAGATATAATATTTATCTGATAATTGCTTGTCTTGAAAAACACTAAAACAAATGAAAATCAAAAATCAATTCTTGCATCGAAATGTGTTGGTTTAGTAAATTAGGGTTGCCTTTTCTTAGGATTGCACTTTTAGATAATTTTTGGAATAGATTAGGATTGAATTTTTTTAGATAGACTCTTAAATAATGTTTGCACATTTTAATAATCTCATTTTTCTAAAAAATAGTTTTCTAAGATATGATAGGGTTAAAGTCAAATTAATCCCTAAAATAAATTAGAAAATTATTCATTTTAGATAGTTTAATTAGGTTTTTTTATTAATTTCGAATTTCAATAAAAAAAATACAAAAATATTAGGTGCATGTTAATTAGTTTGCATAATAGGTTCATTTAATTAGAATTTGTTTGTTAGTAAAATTAGGTCATGTGGTTAAAATGCATGTTTTATGATAAAATTCTAATTTCAAGAAAACCCAAAAAATAATTGCTTGCTTTATGTGTTTATTTCTTCGATGCAATTTATTTATTTATTTATTTATTTATTTATTATTTATTGAATGAGTAATAGTGGATGAGCATCCGTGTGGTCACTGTATTTGCATGAAGTAATTTAGGTTAAAATAAATCTTAGCTGTCTGCAAAAAACAATTTTTGAAAACAAAAAGAAATGGTACAGAAAGGCCATTAGAGAAGTCTAGTATAACCAAGTCTCCGTACCCTTAGTCTCTGGTTCATAGGAGTAAAATAATTCTCTCATTATTTTACTTAGGTGTCTAATCGACCTACTGTAAACTGATTAGTGGCAACTCCTAGATAAAATTCATTTACATGTTAAAAATTTGAACCTAAGTCGCGAATCGGTATTGGCTTAAGAGAGCCCAAGCTAAGTTTAAAACTTAGTAATTCATTAGCTTAAATCCTAGGTGGTGCACTCGAAATTTAAGTCGCGACAACTTGGTGACTCCACTGGGGACTTATGTTAAAACACTTAGTAGACTTAGGCCAATTTTTCTTTTTTTTAAAAAAAATTTTTTTTGACAACAAGGACACCAAGTACGTCCCTAACAGTTCTAAGATTTTAAATGTTCTTGTAGATGGGAGGTATAAGGAGAGTAGTGATTGTTAACCCTTGTCTTGCATGGAGGTGATGGGATGAATGATTTATTTTTCCTGATTAGAATTGTTGTTTGTATTTAAATTGTTGTGCATGTTTTACTGTTTTTTACACTACACTATTGCACACACAAACTGCGGCCGGACCCGAGCTACGATAGGATTTTTAGGGTGGTGTTGAGAATGATACTTCCTCCAAAGCGAGACTGCTATGTAAAAGTTGACATTCTCTTCCCTGGAATTTTTTTCATGATGTCGAATGTGTTTGTCCATATTCACGAGACTATGTGATTATTGGGCATTCCATTCAACTGAGCCGGAGTTAGGAGGACCTGACATGTTAATGCAAGACTGTAACGGTCAAATCATCATTTTAGCTCCACTTTGTTAAGCCATCTAGATAGAAATCGAGTCTCACACTTCATGCGTGTGTTTATGTGATTGACATCCCTTCCTGCCGAAAGTAAGTTGTCCGAACTCTCACTTTGCAATTCACTTACTTCGTTGCAATTTTTGTCGGTCCATGGCAATGTTTTGTCCTTAGTTTTGTCTCATATGCAATAGGGAAAACCATCATACCGTTCATTTCCACTTTTGAGATTTCAAGATGATGCCATATGGTCTTGGAAGAAGGGGTCAAGGCATTCGAAACCCCATTGAAGCCCCTCTGAAGTCCCGTTCTACTGGATTAGAGCACCATAGAAGAGAAGAAGAAAATTTTGGAGGACAAAGACAAGAAAGACAAAACCCACCACCTAAGCAAGGGCGAGGAAGGCAAAACTCGTCGCCTCCCAACATTCATGAGACATTCCCTAGCCCTCTGAGAATGATGCAAGCTGGAGTGGAAGTGATGGACACCTTAGGGCAGCTAAGTGGCAAATTCAACTATTATGTGAAGTACTCGGCTCCCCCTAGCTTTTACATTGACCCTCGTGACATTATCCCAGATGGATAGGGGGCATGGACGATCCGGCACCTCCAAAGACAGAGAACCCTGATGATGCACTAGAAGGAATCACGAGTCTGTTCGATGACCTCCTTATAGGCACCGATGACAAAGCACAATCTGAAGAAATGGGCACCTGCCCACAAGAGTAACTCATTTGTTGTTCTTGCACATTCCCCTGCATGGGAATTTTTATTGCTTTCTAAGAAATGTTTTCAATTTTTGCTTTTCTTTTAGGGATTGAACACTGCATTTTCCATTCAAAAAATGTAATTGATTGATGGATTTCAATAAAATTACAAGTTTTATTTTGAGGACATGATGGGGGTAAACCAAACCAATCTAATGACGATATCCAATCATGAAAAGAAAATATCGTCCACGGAGAAATCCTGAGGACTGGGCTTCTTCATGCTTCCTCATCAAAAAATTCCCAAAAAAAAGAGAATAAAAAAATCATTTTTGAAGCCATTTCCAAAAGCATGCATTAGGTTAGTCCTGTTTAATTTTTTAACTCATTTACTTAATGTTTTAGAGCATTACTTTCTCGGTCTGATGAGAAAGAATCTGAAAAAGGCACACCAGTTTGCAATTGGCCCAACTGTCAAGGACACACTTCTAAAAGAGTTAATGTGACAGATTAGGGCATGACAGATTTTGGTAGTGACCTAATTGAGATAAAATCTCGACCCAAGCCAAAAATAGATATTCCATTTGCTTTTACTTTGTTGATAGTATCATATTCATGCACGTTCTCTTGTGCAGGGGCAAAAGTGGATTTTCAGTCTTGAATGATAGGGACAATCCAAAGACATCAATTGTTGAGGCTATCCCATTGTGGAGAAATCCTTGAATGAATGCTTAAAACCATTTTTTTTTTTTTTAGTGTGGAAAACTGTTATTTTTGAAGTTGATAATTTTTCATGCTTAAAGCTGTTGGGCTCTTTTAAAATAAAAAATGACTTTGCATGGTGACTCTTACATGTTTAGTCCACCAATTCCACTAAAGAACATCAAGATGGATTAATTTAATGAATGATGTAGAATGCATTGAGCATACTAAATGAGACGAGTCGGGATAATGAAAAGCAAACCATATCCTATACACAGTCCCCTGCTCATACACTTGTGAGATGAGTGAATGAAGTTCATATCTACAAGGTAAAGAGTTTTCTCGCAAAAGGTACAATGACCGAAATGATGAAGGGCATTTTATTTCTTTATCCCAAACACTACAGGTGATCCATTGCTTAACCTCTTTGAGCCCTATACACTTATGGAGATTTTTTTCAAATTACCCCTATCAAGAACCACCCTACATCAGGGCAAATTGGAGGTAAAGCAACACCATAAATTGGAGAAAATGGAAATAAATTTTCTTGCTCTCACTTGCATCAATCTTCAAGTCATGCTATTACATTGAATCCATGTGGTAATTTAAGTACCTTAGGATAACGAAGAGTATTTTTTCTCTCTATCCTAAATACTTATATCCTTTGTATAGCCCACTTGAGCCCACAATTTCATTTCTTTAAGCCCAGTTAGTGATCATCCCCCGCCCTGGGGCAAGGTAAAAGACAATTAGTCAATGAGCATGGTCCAAAGCACTAACAGAGTCCAAATGTTGAATCATACGATATAAAACTAGGGGCATGAAAAAGCAGTGTGCTTAGTAAAAGCAAGGTTGATGCCCATAGGCATAAGATGAATGAAAATTAGGGCCTCGAAAAAGCAGTGTGCCTGGTAAAAGTAAGGTCGATACTCATGAAAAAGAAAAAAAATGAATAAAAACTAAGGGCAAAAAAGCAGTGTGCTTGGTAAAAGCAAGACCAATGCCCATAGAAGTGTCAAATAGATGACTATCAGGTGCAAAAAATTGTATCACAATGGAGCAGTACTCAAAGAGTCAAGATCAATGGTACATTTACAATGACAATCCCTGGTGAAAGAGAAGACCGGCGACAATGCCTAGATGATCATCAACTTTGACCCTGATACACATCTTTGAGCCTAACAATCTTTCATTTCTCAACCCATGAACCTAGCCTACATTACATCCCTTGCAAAGTCTCTTCTGATTAGGGCACTTGAATTAACATAGAGGTTCACATGTCTTAAGTATCGCTCAAAGAAGTGCGAGCAAGATTATTTCTTTCTCATTTTGCAGGGTTCTTGATTTGTAAACCTAGAAATGATTGCTGAGTTATTCTTTCAATAGCCTTGACTCAAAGAGTCCATTTGTTAAGCCATTGACCAAACCCACATTACGGTCCCTGTTAAAAACCCCTCAGATTGGTAAGGTCGTACCACTTACAAGAATACTCAAACCCTTGTTGATATGGTAAGATGGAGTGATTCTCATAGCCCTTCTAAATGAGAGTGAGTGAAAGTCATTTTTAACTAAAAGTCTCTCATTTAGTATTCTTAGGAAATCCATGTCATGAGTGAAAATTGTCTTGAACGATAATTCTCTCCAGTGGAGATTTGAGTGATGTAAAAGTCATTATGCATGAACCCCAATTAAATTGATAAAAACTTGAGTGGATTTTGAAGTGTGCATTCTAGAATAGCCTTAATTGCTTATTTTTTGGGTAAATGCATTTTTGCTCTAAATCATATTTGATAAGTAATGTTTTCTCAAAGACCCAAGAGCTCTTGATATTCAAGTTCCTTTCGGAATGCCTCATGATATTAGGAGATGAGAAACAATCACGAACATTCAAGGTGCATCCTTGATGTTCCAAAATTTATTTCTACCAGTTGGTGAGAGACCTCCATAGGATATCTAAATTCCAGGAGACATATCCCCGAGAATCAGAGATGTTACCAGGTAAGTATATCTCTATTTATACCTTAAATACTTATCTTTGCATAGGTATTCCCCTTCAAGTGCACTGACACTTGACTCGATCAAGCTGTCCCCTAGAGATTTTCTCCAGATTCAGTATGATTAAGACGACCGAAGAAGGGTTCGGGTCCTGGTCAGGTAATCTATGCTGCAACATTAGGCGACCGTAGAAAGGTACGGGTCCTGAACATGTAACACCAACTACCTTAAATCACTCTACCCTCCTTGAAGGTAAGATATTCCAAGTAGGTTCCTTTGACATCTCAGTCTGGATCTGAATGTCTTAATTATTTTCATTTAAACATTTCACTTTGAATGTGAATGTTTTCAATCTTTCTCATTATACCTTAGTCTGGATCTAGGTATTTCGAGCTCCAAAATTTTGACATCTCAGTTTGGATCTAAATGTCACAAAATATTTTCATTTAAACACTTCACTCTAGATGTGAATGTTTTCAATCTTTCTCGTTATACCTTAGTCTGGATCTAGGTATTTCGAGTTCAAAAATCTTGATATCTCAATTTGGATCTGGATGTCTTAATTCTTTTCGTTGAATATCTCATTCTGGATATGAATGTTCTTCGATTTTTCTTGTTATACCTTAATTTGGATCTAGGTATTTCGAGTTCCAAAATCTTGACATCTCAGTTTGATCTGAATGTCACAAAATATTTTAAACATTTCACTCTGGATGTGAATGTTTTTCGATCTTTCTCGTTATACCTTAGTCTGAATCTAAGTATTTCGAATTCCAAAATCTTGACATCTTAGTCTAGATTTAGATGTCTTAATTCTTTTTGTTGAACATCTCATTTTGGATATGAATGTTCTTCGATTTTTCTCATCATACCTTAGTCTGGATCTAGGTATTTCGAGTTCCAAAATCTTGACATCTCATTTTGGATCTAAATGTCACAAAATATTTTAAACATTTCACTTTGGATGTCAATGTTTTTCGATCTTTCTCGTTATACCTTAGTCTGAATCTAGGTATTTCGAGTTCCAAAATCTTGACATCTTAGTCTGGATCTGGATGTCTTAATTTTTTTCGTTGAACATTTCATTATGGATATGGATGTTTGTTGATCTTTCTCTTTATACCTTAGTCTAGATTTAGGTATTTTGAGTTCCGAAATCTTGACATCTCAGTCTGGATCTGGATGTCATAATTCTTTTCATTAAACATTTCATTCTGGATATGAATGTTTTTCGATCTTTTTTGTTATACCTTAGGCTAAAATCTAGGTATTTCGATAAACATTAGACTCTTTAAGGAACCTGAATGAAGACCAAGTACTTGTGAAGTAAATGAAGATTTATCATGTACCTCAAGATGCTCTACCGCACTGATTGGTAAGTAACTACAAGTACGTTCTCTCCTTTTGCATTAGGCATTTGTATTAGCATTTCCATGCATCATATAAATTGTGTTTCAAAATGGGATTCATTTTCCTAAAAAAAAAAAAAGGTCATTCAGTTAATGTGCATGATCAAAATTTAGGTCTCAACTTGTCTTTGAAGGCAATCTCTACGAGCTCACCTTCAAAGAGGAGTAGCTGTTGATACCTAATTTTGGAAATAAAAAAAATAAAAATCGCATCAAATCAAATAAAAGGAAAAAAGGGGAAAAATCAATCTGATTGATTATGCATGGAACTTGGAAATTTTGATGAAAATTCAAATTTTGGTAAATATGGAAGCAATTAGGAAATCAGGTGAATAGAGAGAAAGAATTTTTACAAAATGAAAGGAATCGAAGCAAAATCTAGCAATTGCGAAATCATGCTCCGATTTGCAGCCATGAATTAATGCAACAGAAGATGGAAACTTGAAAATTGCCATGGAAAGCGGCCATTTGGAATCACTATAAAATAGAGCCACAATTTTCATGACCGGGGGAAGCAAATTCGAAGAGCAAAAAATTTCGTGAAAAAATTCGTGAAAGAAAGAAAAAAAAATGCAAGCGTGAGAGAATTCTGAAAAAAATGCAAAAGAAAAGAAAGAAAACTTTTTTATTTTTCTTTTGGGTGAAAAGTCACGTCTGCAAAAGCAAGGAAGGTAGCCACGCGAATAGAGAGGGAGAAGTGACGTGCGGTAGAGAAGAAAATGAAAATGAAAATGAAAAAAAAAAAAAAAAGGGGATTGCTCATCGTCTTCTTCGTGAAAGCCTCCCGACGCCCCCACTGTTCACTACTACCTGGGCCGCCGTGACTGAGCTCCTGTGCCGCCGATCTCTTCGTGCCAGCCACCACACCTCCGTACCGTACACCTCTCTCTACCCACCTGTCATTGGCCGCCGCTCGACGCTTGTAGCCAGTGCCGCAACCTACGGCAGCCCGCGAACCCCCAACGCCGAGCCTCTGCCATGTCTCCGCTCACCATCATCCTCCTTTCGGCGACCCAGCACCTGACGCCTTTCAACACCACTAGAGCCCGACGCTGTCGTTGCTACTTCCCTCCCAGTGTCGCTACTGACTCTCTTGACGTCGAGCGCTGCCTCGCCTGCAATCCCCCGCGACACCTGTTCGCTGCACCAGTATCACCTCGTGTTGGTCACCGCTGTTCGATGCCTATATCTCTGCCCAGTGCCCGACATCGCCTGCGACATCACTGCCACTCGACCTTCCCTGTGACGCCAGCAGTCACCAGCCCCATGACGCCTGCAGCGCCCTCGCCCAATCCGCTCGCTGACCTCCGAACAACGGCACTAGCAGCCCGAGCTGAACCGCAGCCCTTTCCGCCCCGGTGACATCGTTGCTACCCCTACTCTATCCGTGCTTGTAGCCCTTTGCCCCCGACCCCTTTGCCACCGTGCCCAATGCCAATAGATCCGAGCCAGTTGCTGGGCCGTTAGTCACCACCGCTCCGAGTCCTCTCACCGGTGACCTCCGCCCGCGACCCAGCAACCTTCGCGTCTCTGTGTCCGCATTATCGCGTCGAAGCCTGTCGTGTTGAGTCCCTTAGGTAGTTTATTTTTATTTTTTAAGTTTCATTATTATTTGAGCATGGTATGTTGATGTTAATATTGTAGGCATTATTCACAGGGTTTTAGCCAAAATTATTGTAATTATTAATTTGATCCATAAGACGTCGGATCATTTTTTAATTATATTAATTTTTTGGGCATTTTTAATAGTGTTTTGATTATTGAATCATTATAATTATTAATTTGATCCGTAAGACTTCAGATCAAATATTTAATTATTTTGAACTTTCTCTTATGTCGTGATGTTTAGGGTTAAAATAATCGTTAATTTAATCCGTGAGACAACTGATTATTTTTTCGATTGTTCTAATCCTTCATTTGATGAATATCTTGATTAGTTTAGATATAATATTTATCTGATAATTGCTTGTCTTGAAAAACACCAAAAAAATGAAAATCAAAAATCAATTCTTGCATCAGAATGTGTTGGTTTAGTAAATTAGGATTGAATTTTCTTTTAGATAGACTCTTAAATAATGTTTGCACATTTTAATAATCTCATTTTTCTAAAAAAATAGTTTTCTAAGATAGGATAGGGTTTAAGTCAAATTAATCCCTAAAATAAATTAGAAATTTATTCATTTTAGATAGTTTAATTAGGTTTTTTTTATTAATTTCGAATTTCAATAAAAAAAATACAAAAATATTAGGTGCATGTTAATTAGTTTGCATAATAGGTTCATTTAATTAGATTTGTTTGTTAGTAAAATTAGGTTATATAGTTAAAATGCATGTTTTATGATAAAATTCTAATTTCAAGAAAACCCAAAAAATAATTTGCTTTGTGTGTTTATTTCTTCTAATGCAATTTATTTATTTATTTAGTATTATTTTATTGAATGTGTAATAGTGGATGAGCATTGTGTGGTCACAATATTTGCATGATAGTAATTTAGGTTAAAATAAATCTTAGCTGCTTGCAAAAAATATTTTTTGAAAACAAAAACAAATGTTACCGAAAGGGCATTAGAGAAGTCTAGTGTAACCAAGTCTCCGTATCTTTAGTTTCTGGTTCGTAGGAGTAAAATAATTATTTACTTAGATGTCTAATCGATCTACTGTAAATTGATTAGTGGCGACTCCTAAATAAAATCTATTTGCATGTTAAAAATTTGAATCTAAGTTGCGAATTGGTATAGGCTTGGGAGAGCTCAAGCTAAGTTTAAAACTTAGTTGTCCATTAGCCTATATCCTAGGTGGTGCACCCGAAATTTAGGTCGCGACAGTTCTTTCAACTCAAACAATGCCATCCGGTAAGAAGCCTTAGAGATTGGCTTTATCCCGGGTGCTAACTCGATCACGAACTCTATTTCTCTCTCTAACGGTAGGCCCAACAATTCTTTCGGAAACACGTCTGGAAATTCTTGTACCACTGCGATATCTTTGATCTTCCGCTCCTCAATTGTCGTATTCACGACAGTCACCAGGTAACCTTGACAACCCCCGTCTAACAAACGGGTTGCCTTAAGCGACGAGATTAAGGAAATCGAGGGTCCTCCTCGACTTCTAATAAACTCGAAACTTTCACCTCCTAGATTAAACTGAATCAATTTACGATAGCAGTCCATCTTTGCTCGTTGCTTGGTGAGCCAGTCCATGCCAATTATCACATCGAAATCATACATGGCTAGGACTAACAAATCTAACCTCCCTTCTTGTTCACCAATCACTAACTTGCAACTAAGACAACCCACTATAGCTAACACCTTATCCTTTAACGATGTAGATATGCTAACCATTACTCTAACAACTCAGAAATCAATCCTACCAACTTAACAAACTTTTCAGCTATAAACGAATGAGTTGCACCAGGATCAAATAAAGCATAAGCAACATGGTCATTCAGCGAAACCGTACCAATAATCACATCAGGCATGTCCTCGGCCTATCCTCTCGTGATAGCAAACGTCCTTCCTTAAGCCGGAGGTCTATTCTATTCTCCCTGTTGTGCAATCTGCGGTACAAACCTTCTATTCTAACCCATCGGTGGCAGCGACGGTAACTGCTGTAGTCCCCTTGGTCTTCTGGGACAGTCTTTGGCCAGTTGACCATGTTGGCCACATTCAAAACATGCACCCATCCTAAGATGGCATGGGGCTGAACCATGTCACCTTCCACAGAAGCGACACACGCTATTCTAACTCGGCGCTAACTTGCCTATACCACCCTTCCTATTGGGCGGGACATGGTACCTTCCTCTGGTCATGGGCCTCTTCCCAAACTGGTTCCCATCTCTATTTGAACTGAACCTTGACCCAGACGAGGCGGCTTGCTCACTCAAACTTCTCTCTATCAACTGGGCCCGACTATAAACTTCGTTATAATCCTTGAGATCAAGCGACACCAGTGGATTCTTCAGTTCTAGTCGGAGTCCGTTCTTGAACCTCCGAGTTTTTTCTTCAAGATCCTCTATCAGTCTTGGAGTGTACCACAACAACTCCGTGAACTTTGCTTCATACTAATCTACTGTCAGCATTCCTTGGCGGAGGCATTGGAATTCTTCCATCTTCTGCTCTCGGGCGCTACCCAAAAAATACTTGCCATTGAAAGCTCTGAGGAAGGCGTTCCACACTGGAACCTCGCCTTCTAGGAATACTATGCCTCCGGTGGCCCTCCACCAAGTATTCGCATTACCCTGCAACTGATATACTACCAGGACAACCTTTTCCTCCTCATTGCACATCAGAAGTGCAAAGGCTTTCTCCAAGTCTTGGATCTAAAGTGATGCAGTCTCGAGATCTCCAACATCGGTGAACCTCGATGGGTTTAACTTCAAGAACTGTTCTACCGACTTATGAATCAGCCTCTCTCTCTCCACAACTATGTTCCCAGGTGGAACTTCGGCAGGTGCGGTAGTGACTGCGGCATCGGCAGCAGTGGCAACGGCAGCAATAACAGTAGCTGTAGTGGCGGCGGTAATGGCTACGGCTTGATTCTAGGCCTGCTGCCCCATCAGAACTCCCATCGCCTCAAACGCTTATATGATCCCTTTGATACTGGGATAACTAGGGGTTGCTACCCCAGCACCAACAAGAAGCGGTGATACTCCACTAGCGTTAGCTTAAGCTGGTGCTCGACCATGACCCCCTCACAAACCGACCCTTGTCGGCATCCTACCTCGAGTAACAGGTCCAATGGTTCGCTTCCTAGTAGTCATTTGCTCCTGATCGCTCATTATGCATATTCTTTGTAGAAACCTACCTTCCAATTCCACACAGAATTAGAAACTAAGCGATCCCCACAAACAATCTACCAAACAGCTATCATTGACATGCACCAGCATAAATTAAAGTCAATTCCTACTAACTATCCCATAAATCATCGCATCTTATCACTCTAATTATCGACCAACTTTAATACCACTCGGGCGGGGATGTCACGCCTCAATCCTCAAACGCGTGTCCATCTCTAGGTGGTCGATTAAATTGCAATGTCCCTGGACGCGTCGTCGACCCATTCATTTTAATGCGCATGTGAAAGCATATAAATAAATCCCCAGACAGCACAAAGATGGGATAGAAAAGCAGGACCACAATTTCACAATCGAAACAAACCTTTATACATTGCCGACTAGTTTATTTACAATACTAGTCTATAGAAAAAAGTCTACTCGAGCAGAAAGTCTACAAGTCCTCTAGGCGTTCGAACCCCCAACTGAAAACCCCAAGCTCTCTTGGGGACTTGGGTCCACCACTGCACCACCAAAAGGGTCAGCTGTACCCTCACCAAAAGCGTTTTCTAATACCGACACTAGGATCTCATAATCTTGTAGGGGACCTTCTTTGGGTCCATTTCACCCGCGACGATACCACGCTATGAATTGATGGGGTACCCTCCGAGGTAGAACAATGGTCCCCACGAGTTCATAGATCTAGGCTCCTTATCCCCCGGGAAGAGGAATAACGGAGACATGCTCGGTGATCCTCTTGGGCTGGCCAAAACATTTCGGAAGAACGACTATCAAAGGACCTGAAAAGGAAAGCCCATGACGGGGTGAGACAATGTCTCAGCAAGTTCACCCCCTAAACTCCGACTATGAAGGAAATACGCCTAGAGGCAGCTATACACACAAGTCAGAAGACTTACATTGCGTCAGTTCCCTCCTGCACGTCAGTACTGTTCATAATCTCAACCAATCAATTCAACCCAAACCATCAATCCATCGATCCATTCAATCAATCGACTCAATTCGATCACTGCTCACCCAAGCTGAGATTTATTATTATTTCTCACCAAAGCTGATATATATATTATTGCTCACCAAAGTTGATACACGATAAATCAATCCCGGCTAAGGAC
Organism: Eucalyptus microcorys; assembly: GCA_014182515.1. Taxonomy (NCBI): domain Eukaryota; kingdom Viridiplantae; phylum Streptophyta; class Magnoliopsida; order Myrtales; family Myrtaceae; genus Eucalyptus; species Eucalyptus microcorys. The sequence goes on from CM024563.1 coordinate 15,171,331, forward strand.
CTTGTGCTTTGCACACCAATTCCTCAATTAAAATAATGACTTGGCTAATATTATCTTGATAAAAGTACCCGATAAAAATCGTCGTGTGTGGGTAGATAGTCGATTTAAGCCAAAATGATATATGTTTTTTTTCAAAAATCCCACTATTTAATATAATGCCTTTGCGTTCAAAATCGATGCCCCGGTATTTTCTGAATAAATACTGAAATTACACTATTTTGGGATAAATACCCAAAATTACAATTACCACTCAATTAGCACAAAATAGCATTCAATTGCATAAACTAAACACACCATTGCAATCAGCACGAAATTCCAGTCACCATCTATCCTGGTATAATTTTCGAAAAATAATAAATAACTAAATAAATACCAAAAATAATTAAATCAATACATTTAATCGCCAAAAATACAAACTTACGCCGGAAACGCTTAATTAACCGCCCAAACGGGCCAGGAAAACTTTTGAACCTATCTAGGTAAATAGTACAACTTATCTAGTCCCTAATTAAGCCGTTCTAACCACCTAACATGCAAAACCGAATAATTAAATCACTAATCCGTTCTAACTAATCACATAAACCTTAATTAGCCTAAACTAAACAACCCTTAAGCATCATTAACTCCCTAAGCAGAGTTTGGCAAGTAAACTCATTGGTTTAGCGTTCCGATGAGTCCACGATGACGGCGACGCGAAGACGGGCAACAAACATCCTAGCGATGACACCAAACAAGTGCCAAAAGAGCTTGAAAATGGGCGTTGAAGCCTCAAAGCCATTGCTGGCTTCTACTTCTGTCCAAGGTTGAACTGAAGGAGACCAAGGTTGGAATAACCAAGGCGAGAGGCTAGGCGGGTAGTTGGAGCTACGGCGGACCAAGCAAGGCTTTCGGCGGCTAGACGAGGACGCATGGAAACTGGCGAAGCTTCCAGGCTGCTTCGATGACTTGCTGGGCACGAGCAGGAATGGGATGAGCACGTGGGACGCGTGGAGCAGCCCGCAAGCAAGGGCGGCAACGACGAGCTCGGGCGGCGGTCCAGTGGCTTGGCAGGCTGTGACAAGCTAAGGGGAGGGCTGCCAGACACTCTCTGGTTCTCTCAAGCTCATAAAAGGCTCTAACAATGGATAAAGTGGCCTTGGGAAGAAGAAGAAGTTGCTGGCTAAAGGGGGGTCCCATATCACCACACAAGTCTTCCTCTCTATCCATTTGGTCCCTTGGTAAGGCCTCACTTGCCTTGGCTGTCATCCATGGCCCCTTGGTAGCCTAAGACTTCCCTTAGAAGCTTCACCAAGTGGTCCAAAAGTTGTGGTAACCATGGCCTACGAATTTTGACACAAATTCCCCCAAATTGAACCAATTCTCCTTAAATTGAATTCTATTTGGTCCCCATAAATCCAACCAAGGTGTCCTCGACCAAATTAAAATTTTTATCACCAATTGAACTCACTTGAATCCCAAAAACTCAACCAAAAGCGGTCCTCTGATTTTTCCGGTCGAAAACGGCCCTATTTTGAATTTTCACCAAAAATCTTAATTTACAGAAAAATATTCGAAGGATAAGTCGACGTTTCTAAAATGAATCGTGACATGACAGAACTTTGAATTTCCGAAATCGAGTTCAAATTCGCGGTTAATTTCAATATGGCGCGATTTTAGTGTGACCTAACCTACCGGGTAGTTTTTAGGAATTTTTAGTGCAATTGACCCATGGTCAATTATTTTCGAATCACATTGTACATTTTCAACACATTGGCGACTCTCAGTTGTCGTGAAAATCTCGAGATTTCAAATACGAACACAGGGTACCAAAACGACAAATAAATCGGTCTAGTGCCGATCGACGAGAATTTTGTAATCAAGTGAAATCACCCACACTTGATCACATATCTCAGTGGAATCGACCTATCTTTGATCTCTGATTGATTTTTAACTGTGCCATAATGACCCTTGCAGATTAGCAAGGTAAAGCAGTTGATTCCTGATCGAATTCTCAAGTCTATTGCGTTAAAATCCCTTAACGGCTTCACCAGATAGACTAGTTATCTCGTGAGTGATCATCTTAGAGAATAGAACTACAGGTGCGTCGATGAAAAACCCGATTCATTCAATTGAAAATAGAACCAAAAATTCATGAGTGTCGGTATATGCATAAGCATGATATGTTGGTGTGTTCATTAATATGCTGAAAGTAAGCATGTATTGAAGTATGTGGTAATGGACATTTGCATGTAGTCGAGGATAGCAATAAGTTTGCTATTGATCTACCATCGACATTGCATTGTGAGTGTTGTACCTACTTGATTTTGATGATGAGACGTCCTCCTAGTAAAAAATTAAGGGTTTTACTTACTGAGTCCATGACTCACCCCGTTGTTTTTTAGAATTGTAGGCATAAAGGGGTTGCAATATCACTAAAGGAGCTAAGGTTTACCCCGGCTTTTTGAAGATATGATGGTTGTAAATATAATAGCCCATGATAGAAGGGCTTATAAACATAGCTGATGTAATTGTGTGTTTGCATGAGTGCAAGACCTAGATGAAATCACATGAGTCATGACAAAAATGGCAAAAAGACATGCATATCAATGTTATATGTTGTTGCAGCAACATTTCACATTAGCTCATACAATCAACACACTAGATAAGATCAAAAGTTTACAAATCATGCATTAATTGAACACATACGTCATGTATTTCATCCTTCATGAAGGATTTGAAACCAAATAAACTCCTTTATGGACTCAAATTTACCAAAATGCAATTTGGATTAGAGTAGGGCAGACTGTCCTATGTTCGGATCTGAGTGATTTTGACCTAGTTAAACACATCCAAAAATTCCAAAAAACTTACGTGACATTCTCCACACAATTACAAGAAATTTTCATGCAAGAAAGTTCCTTTAGAAATCAATACAGAGATCGATACAAAAATGACAAAGTTGAAAATCAACTTAGAGCAAACCGATCTAGGCTCAGATCTGAGCGGTTTTGACCTAACTAATCATGCCCAAATATACCGAAAAAAATATAAAACATATACCACACAACAACAAACAACTTTCATGAAGGAAAGTTCATCTAGAAATCAACATAGAAAGCTACACAAAAATAGAAAAAACAGAAGGCGAAACAGGAACAGAATTGAAAACTAACATAAACTACTATAGAATCACTCATCTTTGGAGGTGTTTTTCGAAGGCCAAACGACACTCAATCGGGGCGTGCAACTTATCAATTCAAATTTTGTGACATGTATTATCAAAGTCTTGAAGGACTCAAACTAAAATAAAATCATTTCGGACCTCGTTTTGCCCAAAACAGTTAATCTATTGCAGAACAGTGAAAATGCAAATTAAGGCCAAATCAAGTTCAATTATCCATATCATTCAAGAACAATCGAATACGTCCAAATCCTTCGATCTAACATCTAAACATAGCAAAAATTTTTCCTTGCAACCACTGTGCTATTTTGGGTCTCAAAAATTCTCTCTCGAAAATGTAGTCTCTTCTACCTTTGGGTAGCTTTTCCTAACCCTAAATCCCCGTTCAAACTCCACTTATTCCATATCCGATTCTCTCATCACTCCAATTGTGGTCGCTTTCACTTCACCTTTCATTTTTCTTTATCTCCGCTGCATCGGCTTTCAATGAAAGGCTGACCCTCCATCCATCCACCGATTCTCTCTGGTTTGTTCTGCATGCCTAAAATTGTTCTCCATCTAATAATATATTGCGGTTATATAGCTAGTCGTGGGTCGGCAACTGCCGATTTCATTATTCTGGGTTCCATTCTACTTCATCAACTTCTGATTTGGGTAATTAAGCTCTCCGACTAGATCCACTAGCATTTACCTCGTCTTTGTTTCAAGCCCTGTTTTGCCAACTTTTGGATGGCATCGGACGTCCATGCCGACTCTTTGTGTCTAGCCACACTTTTCAACAGGTTAGGTCGCCTCACCACCGAATAGGTCATCAAAGATTGGGATGACGAGCCTTCACCTGAAAAATTGGAAGAATGCAGGTTAACTCTAGTTGGCAAAATCCTTTCGAATCCTTCCATTAACTTCCCAGCCTTCCAAAGCACACTAAAGAGAGCCTAGCGGACTAAACTAGTGGATATATCACAGCGTAAGGCAGGTCTTTATGTCGCAAAATTTCAATCTCACGCTTAAAAACAGAGAGTTCTTGAAGGGGGACCTTGGCTATTCTCAAGCCATTTAGTTATCTTTAAACCATGGATCCCGAACACATCATTACACTGTTATGACTTCTTTACTTCTGCCTTTTGGGTACAGGTGTTTGTATTGCCTTTAGAATGGTGTACAGAGCGTATGCTTAGCAGGGCGGTACAACATATGGGTTGAGTAATAGAGATAAAGGTCGACACAAAGGAAAGAGCATCATCGAGGGCAGGTCAAGCAAGAGTAGAATTAAATTTGCAGGAACCTCTCATATTAGGGAAGCTAATTAGGATTGAGGGTAAGCCACTTTGGCTAGATTTCCGCTATGAACGCCCATTGCATTTTTGCTATTCTTGTGGAAAGGTGGTGTCACGCCCCAAACCTCAAGCGCGCCAACATCCCACCATGGTCATTCAATTCACATCTTCACTTGTCCATAGAACCAACTTAAGTCCTAAAAGCACGACCAAAGGCGGGCCTACTAAATTCTCGAGCCAAATTAGCCATTCTTTGTTTAATTTGCTGAAAAACTCTGATTGCATGAAAAATCTTCCGAAGATGAGTCAATGATTCTAAAATGATTTGTTACACACCGGGGCTTCCAATTTCTAAATTCGCTTTCAATTTCATGGTTAATTTCACTCCGGCACGATATTAGTGCGTCATGATCTACCGAGTAGCTTTTATAAATTTTCATTCATTTGACCTGTGATTGATCAATTCAAGCCACAATGTACATTTTTGACACATTGGCGACTCTCGGTTGTCGTGGTAATCTCAATGTTTCAAATGCGAACACAAGGTACCCAAATTGATAGAAAAGTCGGTCTAGTGCCGATCGATAAGAATTATGCGATATGGTGGAATTACTCGCACTCGATCACATGCCTCTATCGAGTCGACCTATCTCCGGTCTTTGGTCGATTTTTAATTGTGTCGTAATGACCCTTACAAATTAGCTCAGTTGAAGGGTCGCTTCCTAGTCAAATTCTCGAGTATGATGCGTTAGAATTTCTTAACGGCTTCACCTGATAGACTAGTTTTCACATGAGTGGCTGACTCAAGGAAAAGAACTATATGTGCAAAGATGAAATGCCCATCTCAATTCACTGAAAATAGAATTGGAAAATCAAGATGTCACAACTCTTCTCCTTTTATAAAAATTTCGTCCTCGAAATTTAAACCATTACAAATCTTTAAGCAAAAAAGCGAGGGTACAGTTGTCTCATTGATTCTTCAATTTCTCAAGTTGCTCCTTCAATGTTGTGGTGTTGCTAGACCACTTTGACCAATGGGATGATCTTGGTGCGCGGAACCAGCTCCTTGCGATCCACGATTTGAACCGGGCTTTCAACGTATGACACCTTATCGTCCACGTCTAATTTTTCAAAATTTAGAACATGTGCCAGATCAGGTTCATACTTCCTTAACATCGACATGCGAAAGACATCATGTACTTATGCCAACCTCGGCGACAATGCAAGACGATACGCTAGAGTCCCTATTCTTTCCAAAATCTCGAAGGGACCTACATACCTCGAACTCAGTTTCCCCTTTTTTCCAAAGCATGAAGTACCCCTCACTAGTGACACCCTCAGAAAGATGCGTTCACCAATTTGGAATTCCAATGGCCTTCGATACTTATCGGCGTAACTTTTCTGGTAGCTTTGAGCGGTTTTCAATCTGTCTCTGATAACTGCAACTAAATCACTAATTGCTAACCCAACTCTAGACTGTGACCTTTCATTCTCTGATCTCAATTCAACAACTGAAGTTCTGAACACTCTGCTCGGCACTGACTCAAAAGGAACCATCTGATTGATTTGATGAAACTGGGAACCTCTGGTCTAGTCCTAATTTAACTCTGACACTGACACTCTAAGCAAATGAACCTTTTTGACACACCTACACTTATGCATGCTTAATCAAATCAAGATCCTTCCGCACAGCCACAAGGTGGGCTGATTTCATCCATCTGTCAATTACTACTCAAAATGAAATTATTAACACACTGACTTCTTGGTGGACTGTCACCAAATCCATTGTGACGTGTTCCCATTTCCACTCGAAATCTCTAGGGGTTGCAGAAGTCCTCCCGGTTTACTGTGCTGGCTTTGACTTGTTGACACGTCCAACACTTGGCAACATGTTTGGCGATGTCCGCCTTCACTCCAAGCCACCAATAATGTCGACATATTCTGATACATTTTCGTACTACTAGGATGAATGATGTAACTACTACGATGAGCTTCTGACAATATCTCTTCTTTAAGTGCTACATTGTCAGGTACACACAATCGTCCTCGAAACTTTAGTGTTCCGTCATCAAAATCTAGGAGTCAGGCTTCTCTCTTTTCTGAATCTACTTGCACGATCTTTTGAATCTCTAGATTTGTTGACAGAAACGTTCTGATTCTAACCTGCACTTTCGGCTCAATTCTAAGGGTGGCCATAAGAGTCTAAAGGTGGCCTATCTCAAATTTAAAACCCAAATCTCGAACTTTCTCAAGTAAGATCCATTCCTTGACCATCATACATGCAATTGGAGATTTCCGACTCAATACATCTGCGATCTCATTCGCCTTTCCAGGGTGATACAAGACATCACAGTCATAATCCTTAAGGAGTTCCATCCAGCAACGCTGTCTTATTTTCAACTCCTTATGAGAGAATACGTACTTGAGACTTTGATGGTCATTGAAGATTTGGAATCTTTCTCTATACCGATAATGCCTCTAAATTTTCAGAACAAACATAACTACCGCAAGTTCTAAGTCATTCATCAAATAATTTAACTCATGAGGTCTCAACTGACAAGACGCATATGTAACAACTCTACCATGTTGCATTAGCACGCAACCCAATCCTCTAAACGACGCATCACTGTAGATCTCGCATCCTCCAAGACTAGATGGAATGGTCAGCATAGGTGTAGTAGTTAGCTTTTGCTTAAGCTCTTGGAAACTACTCTTGCACTTACCTATCCACACGAACTTCTCTCCATTCCTCAGTAGTCGAGTCAACGGCGAAGCTAAGGCTAAAAACCCTTCTACAAACGGTCTGTAATACCTTGTTAAACCCAGAAAACTTCTAATCTCTGTCACTGTAGTCGGTCTTGGCCAGTTAATCACTACTTCAATCTTGGCGGGGTCCACGAAGATTTCTTCGCCTGAAATCACATGACCTAGGAGCGCAACATAAGTCATCCAAAACTTGTACTTGCTAAACTTAGTGTAAAATTCAAGAGTCCTCAAGGTCTGAAGTATCATCTTCTAATGTCTCTCATGCTCCTCAGCACTCTTCGAACACACAAAGTTAACTTCAATGAACATGATCACAAAACTAATCCAAGTACCCAATAAACACTCTGTTCATCAAACCCAAACAAACAGCTGAGGTGTCCGTCAAACCACACGGCATTACAGTGAACTCATAACTACCGTATCAAGTGCGAGATGCTAACTTCGGTATGTCTTTCTTCCCAATCCTCAACTGATGATACCCTGACCTCAAGTCGATCTTGGAGAATATCGATGTACAAACGCAACGAACCAACTTTCTTCTTCATGAATAGAACGGGTGCTCCCAAAGGTGATGCACTAGAACATATGAATCCCCTATCCAATAATTCATGCATTTGCACCTTCAATTCTTTTAACTTGGGTAACACCATCCGGTAAGGAGCCTTAGGGACTGGCTCTGTTCCGAGTGCTAATTCAATCACGAACTCTATTTCTCTTTCTGACAATAAACCTGGCAATTCTTCAAAAAATACCTCAGATTACTTCTGTACCACGGTTAAGTTTTTCATATTCGGCTCCTCAACTGACGCATCCATTATAGTTGCCATGTAGATTCGGTAACCAACAACCAGAACCAGGTCATCTTCAATGACAAATAACAGGGTCAAAGGTCCTTTCCGACTTTCAGTAATTCAAAACTTTCATATGCTAACTGAACAAACCGAATCATAGCACTACCACGATTCATAACCCCAAAAAGCTCTTTGAGCTAAACCTTTTTATAAATGACTTCCAAGTCATACTTAAGCAAACCCTTCAAGTCCAACTATAGTCAGAGATTCATCTTTCTATTACTTTATTACCATAACGAAAATTCTACAACCTTCACCTAAAATTCAGCTGCGCTACTCTGATAAAAACATCTCAAAAACATTCTTTCCTTGATCGATGCATGGTCAATCCATTCATGCTCCTCTAGCCATCTTAGTGGCATCCCATCTGCAGTAATAGTACTTACACTTTCCTGGACTTACGCGGACAATTCCTAACCCGATGGCCATACTGGCCACCATCAAAGCGTGCTCCCGTTATACTCGGACACTGGGCTGACTCATGCTCCCTTCCACAAACTTGGCACACAATCGGTGAGTCCTCTGCCTCCTGTCGGGTGACAGCATGTACCATTCCTTGCACTGGGAGTTTGTTCCAAGTACCCCATTAAATGTCCTGAAGCTGATATGTTCTATCGACTGCGGTGACAGAAACAGCTGTGATTCCATCTGTCTATACGGACAATCTTTGATCAGATGGCTGTATTGGCGACACTTGTAGCAAGTCCCTTCCCTCTTACAGCACGGGACAGATCCATGTCTTTCTTACAGACATAACACACGTCAACCGAGTTGGGCACTGACTTTCCAATTCTACTCTTCCAATTGGGTGAAATGGGGCACCTTTCTTCTGACATCGGCCTTTCCCCTAATCGATTTCCATCTCTGCCTAAACTGAACTTTGACTCAGATACTGTGGCTTGTTCTCCGATCACAACTCTAGTTTGGGCCTCAACAGGTGCGGCAACAACGGCGATTACGGCATTGGTGGCAGCAGAGACAGTGGCAACAGCGGCGGCTTGATCTTGTGCTTGTTGACCCAAAAGGCTTCCCAAAGACTCTAGCACCTGAACGATCCCGTCGAACCTAGGATCGTTCAGTGCTGCTACACTCTCAGTACCGACTTGCGGCGATACTCTCACACCCACGCTGGCTAAAGCCTGCGCTCTACCTCAGGTACCAACTCTTGTCAGCACCCTACCCTGAGATACAGGTCCTACCAACCTCCTCCAAGGAGTTCTCCACTCCTAGTCACTCATTCTACAGGCTCTTTATAGACACCTGTTTTCCAATTCCAACATCAAGTTAGAATTTGAGTGACCCACAAACAAGCTACCAATCAGCTATCACTCACATGCATCAGCATATTAAAAGCCTTTCCTACTAACTATCCCATGACTCATCGCACCATATCACTCCATACACTAACCATGCTCTAATACCACTTAAACGTGGATGTCATGCCCTGAACCTCAAGCGTGCCAACATCCCACCATGGTCATTCAAATGCGACGTTCCCAGGTTAAGTCGCCGACCCAATCAGTTCTTTAATGCATATGCGGAAGCATGTTATAAAACCCCTGACAATAAAATACGGGATAGAAAAGCAAGAAGCAATTTCACAACCAAACACTTGCAGAAACCAACGAAGTTTACAAACAGAGGCCTACAACCAAAAGTCTACAAAAGACCGGCTCTTAAAAGGAACTATTCTACGACCTACAAGTCGAACATGATCTCCAATTCTTCAACCTTCACCTCTGCAACTCCACAAGGCCAACCAAACGAACTGGTCGCTCCGTCCTCTAAGGATCTGAAAATGTAAGCCCACAACGGGGTGAGACATTGTCTTAGCAAGTTCACCCTCTAAACCCCTATTAGAAAGAAAATACACCCAAGGGTGGCCTAGTCACATCATACAGAAGACTTACCTCGCTTTATTTCTTCCTACAGGTTAGTACAGTTCATATCACTCAATCACAGGTACTAATAAGAACTTATATAATTGGAACACAACCATTTTCACATAACCAACAACCACAGGAGTCCTGATTATAAGACTAAATCGTCATGACACGTCTCATACCGTGCCACACAATTTCGTTCCATAACTCGGCACGTCAATAACGCTCAGCATGCATTCCAATTGTTATTCACTACCACACAAGGGCATAGTCTACTCGTAGTTGGGCTATCTACTGACATTAATGCTAGGCATCGCCTCCCCACCTTGGAGCGCGGCTTCGTCACTTCGTCGACGGCATTCCTGAAGGAGTATAGGTCCAGTTGGCCTAGCCTCTACTATGACCCGAGCCTCGTCACTATGTTGACGGCGTTTCTAAAGGAATATAGGTCCAGTTGGCCTAGCCACTACTCCGACCCGAGCCTCATCACTATGTTGACGGCGTTTCTAAAGGAATATAGGTCCAGTTGGCCTAGCCACTACTGCGATCGAGTCTTTCAACCAACACACAAAAAATCAATACTGGCCCCCGGACACTTTGCATTTCACTCAAATTCTCCCATTACAATAGTAATCCTTGAAAATCTAATTTTGGTGCCAAACCCGACACCTGGAATTTTTCTGAATAAATCCATATTTTTCACAATCAACATTCAATTTGCAATATCCAACCATCAAATTAATAACATGAATGCACAAAGAATGATCAAGACGAAATTCTAAGAATTTAAGATCTCGGAATAATTTTCGAATTCATTAAATAATTAAATTTTTTCCAAAAATTAATTAAATAATAATATTTTAATAATTTCGAATAATAATATATTATTAAATTATTAAATTTTCGAAATATTTATCTAATCCAAAAATACTTCATTAGAGTCAAATCAAGGCTTATTCTAAAATAAACCTACTTATCCTTAATTAAACATACTTTACACTAAGCACCACCTTAATCTAATCTGCTCTTAAATAAATTAAACTAACCACCTAATAACACTCAACATAAACTAAGCACACCTAAAGCATCATTAACTCTCTAATCAAGGTTTAGTGAGTTAAACTCACCAGAATCGCTTTCCAATGAGTCCCCGGCGAAAACAACGGCGAGGTGGTCAGAAAACCTTCTCAGGGCGACGCCAAAAGAGGACCAAAAGGCGCCTAAAACAGGCCTTGAAGATCCGGATCTAGCTCTCCGGCTGTTGTCCAAGTTTGGTCGGAGGTGCTCTAGTCACCGGTTGGGCGCGGGACCGGCGGAAACGGGCGGTGGCAGCTCGTGCGGGTGGAAGCGGCAACTCCAGTGGCCAGGCAGGACCTCTGACGGTGGCTAGCAACCAAGGACAGAGGCAGACGATGAAGTTGGAGGGTCTTGGTTGCGTGAGCAATGGCTGAGTCGAGTGCGAGCCGGTCGGTCGTGCGAGCGAAAGACAAGCGGCACCGGCGGCGAGCTGGCTTCGGCTGGCTCACGGTGGCTCTCCGACAAGCTGAACGACCAAGAACAACAGCTAACGAAAATGATGGAAGCTCGGGGGCGCTCGGGTTGTGGCGGAACGACTAGCTGGCCGGCGAGGCGCATGCTGGCCTTCGCGCGCGGATGGACGACGACCGCGATGGCGACGACAACGAGCAGGTGACCGAGCGACGAAGGGGCAGCATCGAGTGGCTACTGGCCGGCCGGATTCTCTCTCCCTCTCCTCCAATTTCGAAATCCAAGGAGCCAAGCTTGAAGATGATGGAGATTGGTTGGAAGTGACATCCCACCTTTTGAAGAGCAAATTCTCACCCTCCACTTGTCATGATCTTAGGCACTCTAGCCCCACCATGACATCACTTGATGATGTCACACTCCACTATCTCCACTCTCCCACAACCTTATTCCAATGGATGCAATTTCATTTTCCGTCGTGGCATGAAATCTTGTATCAATTTCATTCAATTCTCTTCTAATTGAACCAAATTGCAGTCCATAAAATTAATCCAATGTCACCACACTTCAATTCACATCTTCACTTGTCCATAGAACCAACTTAAGTCCCAAAAGCACGACCAAAGGCAAGCCTACTAATTTCTCGAGCCAAATTAGCCATTATTTATTTAATTTGCTGAAAAACTCTGATTGCATGAAAAATCTTCCGAATATGAGTCAATGATCCTAAAATGATTTGTGACACACCGGGGCTTCCAATTTCTGAATTCGCTTTCAATTTCACAGTTAATTTCACTCTAGCACGATATTAGCGCGTCTTGATCTATCGAGTAGTTTTTAGAAATTTTCATGCATTTGACCTGTGGTTGATCAATTCAAGCCACAATGTACATCTTTGACACATTAGTGACTCTCGGTTGTCGTGGTAATCTCAAGGTTTCAAATACGGACACAAGGTACCCAAATCAACAGAAAAGTCAGTCTAGTGCCGATCGACAAGAATTGTGCGATCTGGTGGAATCACCCACACTCGATCACATGCCTTTGTCGAGTCGACCTATCTCCAGTCTTTAATCGATTTTTAATTGTGCCGTAATGACCCTTGCAAATTAGCTTGGTTAAAAGGTCACTTTCTGGTCAAATTCTCGAGTCTGATGCATTAGAATTTCTTAACGGCTTCACCTGATAGACTAGTTTTCACATGAGTGGCCGACTCAAGGAAAAGAACTATATGCGCAAAGATGAAATGCCCATCTCAATTTACTGAAAATAGAATTGGAAAATCAGAATGTCACAGCTGGGGCATTATGCAATGTACTGCAAGGATATCCCTTATGATGAGGCAAAACTAGATGGTTGAGAGAAAATGGCGTATGGACAATGGCTTCGTGCTGAGGTTAAGCAAAATAGTCCATATTGGCACACTTTTTATACGCCGCAAGACAATGCAGTGCAAACAGAAGAATTTGTACCTGAAACTCCGCCCTTACAAATTCCAAATATCCCTTTATTGCCCCCACCAACTAATATCGCAACAGCTAACCTATCCAGCGCAGTCAACATACCCTGTACATCAGCAGTAAGGCCTGAACTACAACACCATCTGCGCACTGTTATGCATCAAACCTCTCTCCACACAGCACTCATACCTGCATCAACCAAATTAAAAGGAGTTTAGACTGAGTCCATGGATGTAAATTTACCAAAGAAGCTGAAGAATACGAGAACGACACCAAAACTAGGAACTGCCAAAAGGCTAAAAAGATACAACCCGTACGAGACTAAGGGATTGATAATAGAGGAGTATGATGATTCAAGTCTTATGGAAACGCCTATTTATGAAGCAGATGAAGCAGGAGCTTGGGCTTCGGTGGCTGGCCCTAAACAGCCACCCGCCAACAAATGAGGATGATATGCTGGAACTATCAGGGTTTGGTTAATCCCCTGACAGTTCAAGCTCTTAAGGCCATGAAGGCCAAAGAAAAGCCCGATGTTGTATTCTTAATGGAAACCAAGAACACTGAAGTAAGGCTGCAACATATTCAGCACTATTTGAAGTTCCAAAACTCATATATTATAAACCCAGTTGGTTTTGCTGGAGGCTTAGCATTGTTATGGAATGATCAGGTCTTTTTACAGGTGATTCGCTCTAGACCACACTTTTTTGATATAAGCTGTAGGATTGGGCAAGAAAACAGAATTATGTGCATAACATTTATTCATGCTCCTACTAACTATCAGTTGCGTTAGCTTATGTGGGATGAGCTTCAGGACATAAACTCTAACAATAATTTACCTTGGATATGTGCTGGAGACTTTAATGAGATACTTTATCCTTGGGAAAAGATAGGAAAGCGACCTGCTGACCTGTCTAGAATGATGTCTTTTCGAGCTTTCCTAAATGACTGCGCTCTTATGGAGTTAGAAAGAAAGGGCTGCAAGTATACATGGATGAACAATAGAGAAAGGGACGAGCTTGTGAAGGAAAAATTAGATCAAGTGACATGCACAATGGATTAGCGTTTATTATTTCCTGGGGCAGAGGTTTATTCACTCCCAGCTATGGGATTCGACCACAACCTCTCCTGATTCACACTTCAACAACTTATCAAAAAAGAAGGAAGCCTTTTATTTTTTAGGCTTATTGGAATGAGGATGACGAATGCCGCGAAGTTACCTCTAAGGCATGGAATTCATTACACCTATCAGATTCTGGTTTCATTCCAAAAGTGAAGACTGTAACAGAAGCGCTTGCTAAATGGAGTCGAACAAAGTTCTTAAATGGACATACAAAGGTGCTGACCTTACAACAACAGTTACAGGACCTAATAAACCAGCGGCATTATCATTATGATAGAGTAGAGGCAGCAAAACTGAGAGAGGAAATTCGTCGGACTTGGCAACAAGAAGAGCAGTGCTAGGCCTTACGCTCTAGAATTCAATGGTTGAAATGGGGCGATAAGAATACGCGATTCTTCCATGCATCTACAATTCAGCAAAGGCAAAGAAATCGAATAACTATGTTACTAAATGATAATCAGCAATGGGTACATGATCTTCCAAATATTCAAGATATGACGTCCACTTTCTTTTCGCAGTTATATACAACTGAAGGGTTTAGGGAATATGGACCTCTACTTGATCAATGCCATCAGGTTGTCACTTGTGACATGAATGACCAACCGACTGCTTCGCTTACTATTGAGGAAGTTTGGCATGCCACCTTTTAGATGGGAACCACTAAAGCCCCGAGCCTGGATGGTTTAAACGGTTTATTTTATCAAAAACACTGGGATACAGTCAAAGAAGATCTATTCCTTTTAGTGCAAAATTTCTTGATGTTGGGAATATTGCCTACAGGTCTCAATCAAACCATTATTACACTGATTCCCAAAACAACTCAACCTGAGAAGTTAGAGCAATTTCACCCAATCAACCTATGCAACTTTGCATACAAAAATATCTCAAAGGTACTTGCTAACCGTCTGAAACCTTGGTTGAATTTTCTGATTTCTAAGGAACAGTCGGCTTTTGCGAGTGGACGACAAATTAAGGATAATATTTTAATCGTCCAAGAAGTTCTTCATCACTTTAGAACCAGGAAGGGGACAAGCAAGTTCAATGTTATTCTAAAAATAAACATGAAAAAGGCATATGATAGAGTCGAATGGGATTTCCTTCATGATTACCTTCTAAAATTGGGATTTCATCCTAGATGGGTTCAGTGGATAATGCAGTGTGTCACGACAGCATCGTTTAGTGTGAAGTTTAATGGAGAGCAGCTACCTTATTTCTACCTAACTCGGGGCCTCCAGTAGGGTGACCCCTTATCTCCATATATTTTTATTCTGCTAGCTAATGTTTTATCAAATCTTTTTACTCAAGTTGTCAGTATGGGACACATCAGGGGTCTTAAGTTAAATAGATGGTGTCCTACATTGTCCCATCTATTTTTTGCTGATGATGCGATCTTCTTCCTAGCTAGTAGTGTACAGGAATGCCAGAACTTAGCCAATCTTTTAAATCAATACCGTATGGCTATAGGGCAACTAGTAAACCATAACAAGTCAGGAATGATTTTCAGTAAACACTATCCTATTACCCTATAGGAAAACATCTCTCAGGAACTTAGAGCACCTGTGTTGCAAAAGCGTGGCAAATATTTGGGGATACCATCAGAGTGGGGTCAATCAAAGAGGGAAATGTTTTCTTGGATAATAGGAAGAGTCAATGCTAAGTTGGATGGATGGAAAGAGAGATACATTTCAAAAGCAAGTAAAGAAATTCTCATTAAATCTGTCGTTCAAGCAATTCCACATTACGCTATGTCTATCTTTAAGTTGCCTCTTTCTGTTCGTAAATCTATTGAAAAACGCATAGCTCGATTTTGGTGGAGAAATGATCAAAATATAGCAGGAATCCATTGGCAAAAATGGGAAGTTCTGAAAGAAAGTAAGGATAAAGGAGGGCTAGGATTCCGAGACCTTACTGCATTTAATAGAGAGATGCTTGGAAAGCAGGCTTGGAGATTGATAAGTCAGCCTCACTCTTTATGGAGTAACATTTTTAAGGGTTTGTATTTTCATTTGACAGATTTCCAATCTGCCGTTAGAGGAACTTGGCCATCCTAGGGATGGCAGAGCATTCTTATGGGCAGAGATGCTATTCTATCACACATACACTGGTCTATTGGTAATGGAAAAGATATCAGAATCCGTGGAGATCGGTGGTTATCAATGGGTATTCTCCATGGACCTAAAACTAGGGAGGAACCAGTTATGGTGGCGGATCTTATTGATCCATTCAACCATAATTGGAACAAATCACTGCTCCAAAGGTTCTTCGGAGAACAGATCACAACAAAAGTACTTACCATCCCAGTAAGACCTCTATATGCAGAAGATAAATTAGTTTGGTCAGCTACAACTACTAGTAAGCACATTGTCAAAAGTAACTACCATACTATAGTGCATTCAATCAGCAATCCCAACAGCAACGGAGCAGCAACATCTCATCAGAATCCCAGATTTTTATGGAGACGCATATGGGCTATGAAAATAGCACCGAAAATCAAAACATTCATATGGTCGTTGTGTCAAAATGTCCTAGCTTCCAAGGTAAATCTCTTTCAGCGACATATTATCGCAGATCCATTGTGCCATCTATGTAAACAGAAAGCTCCTGAAACCCTAGAACACATATTTCTACACTGCTCTTGGACTCGAGCTATTTGGTCTAACCCACAGATCAATTTACTCCATTCAACCCTTACAATCAATCGTCTGGATTCTTGGCTAACAAAAAGGGCAAGATCACCTCATCACTTACCTGGACTAGAAATTGTTGCTAATGTCCTTTGGCAGATCTGGCGGATGCAAAATAATTTCATTTTTCGCAACCAGCAACCAGATCCTTCCTTCGCAGTAGAGATGGTAGTTATCCACGCCAAAACATACCAGATCTCCTCTGCTGCATCTAATCCGAGATCTGGGCTTGAACATGTTAACCCTAGGCAGCTGTGGCGACCCTCGGAAGTAGGAATCCCTAAATGTAACATTGATGGAAGCTATAAGCCGGGTAGCACCGAAGGTTCGATGTCTTGTATTTGCAGAGATTACAAGGGGAGACTTACGGATTTCTTCTCGAAACGATTCCCAGCGACGTCCGGCTTCAAAGCAAAGACCCAAGCATTAATCTTCACCCTTCAACATATATTGCAGCAAAGACTCCATGAAGCTAATCTGGAGATTGAATCAGACTACCTCAATCTCGTCGAAGTTGTGCAAGGAGCAAGATCACCGCCATGGGAGCTTCGTGGTGTAATCGCAAAGACTGACTTTTGGCTTCCCAGTTTTTTCCTAACCTAACATTGTAGCACGATAGGAGAGAAGCTAATATGGTTGCTGACTGGGCTGCGAAGGCCCAAATCTCATATTTTTCGGCCTAAAGCTAGATCCTTTCTCCTCCGGTTGTAATGCTTGACTTAGTAAATGCGGATGCTTTATCTTCAGGTTGTAAGTTTCCATTGTGTTGAATACAAGCATTGTTTTCGACCAAAAAAACATCTAAACATAGCATATTAACCTAAAATTGAACCCTAACCCTAATCAGTTAATCCGGTCTTGCTTCACGAGATTCTAGATCGAGATTTGTTACCTTTTATGCATTTTTGTTGATTTTGATTGCAATCGATTAGAAAACGTGCATGAGATGGAGGAAGGAGAGAGAATTAGCGAGAGAGAGAGAGAGAGAGAGGGAAAATTGGCTTATATACTATCCCCTAACCATCCAATTTCATTTGTTGGTTTGATCTGACGGTCGAAATTTTGATCTAACAGTTAAAATTTGATTTCGAAGGTTGGATCATGATCTTGAAGTGTCAAGTAATCTATCCAATGGTTTTGATTTGCGAAAACCCGAGCCGAAATCAAGAATTGTTTCAAAATATCCAATTAGGGTTAAATTAAAATTTGATGAAATTCAAGCATCAATATGTAAAATTTCGAGAAATTGAAGGTGCATGAGTGAAATTGACATTAGGAGAATCTTGGAACCGATCGCCGAAGGTCAGGAACTGACTAGAAAGGTGTTGAATCGACCATCCCACTGGCTAACGGTGAGACCAATTGGCTTCGGTTTGACCTGTTTGGTCTGATTCTGGCTATTTCGCCTACTTAAGACCCCTATGGTTCAAAATTTATGCAATTTGGTCCTTGAGGAACCAAATTGAAAAGGAAATTTATCCTATTTAAGAAGAAATTGGCCGATTAAGATTCAGTTAAGCTAATCAAACTAATCAAACCTTATGAATGTGACCTAAGGTTTTTTATTGACCTAATTCAATGATTATCGTGAAAGACAATGGGTCAAAGCCATGGATGCTTTGAATTGATCAAATTTGCAATTCAATGGGCAAAATGCAAATTAACTAAAATTGAATTCAATTAATGTCACAATTGGCCTATCTAATGAACTACCCATGTGTAAGATAACTTATTGCATTAAAATTGACCTTCAATTGAAGCACTCGAGCTTAAGCCAAAATGAATTTAGGCCCAATATCATAATTAAACCTAAATTTATGAAATTAAACCATAACCATAAATTTAAATTTTGTTGGTTGAAGCTTAATTGTTTGACTTTCTTATGCATAGGATAGTAAAATTCTTCAAAATAAGAATTTTTTATGTGAATTTTTCAAAATCAATATTGGATTTGGACTTATTTTAAAAAAATGAATGAAGAACGACTGTCTGTTCGCAATTCATGAAGGACTGATTTTGGTCCCATAATTAGGGCTCAAAACAGCAATTTCTATTTTGACCTAGCAATTCGCGAAATTGAATGCGCGAGCGGATTACAAATAGTCCCTAAACCGAATGTTAAAGAAGGAACTACACCTAATTATAATTATAATAAAAGTAATTTTATTTTTGGTCAATTTAAAATATAAAACTGAAAAATTCGGAAATCAAGGTTCTTAATAGAATTTTGTGAAATTTTCGACACAAAAGTCAAATTGACATTAAAATAAATGTATTTGTGCATTTTTTATTTTTTCAATTTTTTTGGTCAAAGATTTGACCAAAAGTCAACCATTTAATTAACCTCTTCCTAAAATGTTGATTTTCTTTTGTCAAGTCTTTAAATTTTGAGGAATTAATATGATAAAAGTAAAATTAAAGCTAAACGGAATATTTTTGGCTAAAAAGTCAATTTCTGACTTAGGGTTGATTTTTGGTTAAGAGTTGACCGAAAAGTCGGCCCCGAAAGTCAACTACTTGACTTTTCGAATTTTGCTCGAAAATGACTCGAAAATCATTTAATAGTGACAATGCAACAAAATAAAATGAAAAACAATACTTTTTTTTGGCCAAGAAACGGACTCCATCGCAATTAGAAACCCAAATCTCGATTCTTACCTTTTTTCGACACGTAAACTAAACATCAGGTATCAACAGCTATCTTATACTTTCTTCGGTCTCCTAGTTAGCTTCTTTTACCCCGTGGTATCGTCAAATTACCTTAACTAAGGGAATGACCTTATTCTTCAAAACTTGCTCTTCCAATCCACGATCTACACCAGCTCCTCAATATATGATGCTTTGTCATCTACTTCGATCTCCTCGAAGTTTAGCACGTGTGCCAAATCAAGTTCGTACTTTCTCAACATCGAAACATGGAAGACATTGTGAACCTAAGTAAACTTCAGTGGCAAAGCCAATTGATAGGCCAAATTCCCAACCCTTTATGGGATTTCAAATGGTTTTATGTACCTAGGGCTTAGCTTTCCCTTTTTCTCTTAAGTGGGACACACTTTTCCAGGTGATACCTTGAGGAAAACATGATCACCTACCTAAATTCTAGAGTTTTTGTCGTCTATCTATATAACTTTTCTATCTATTTTAGGCAGTCCTAATGCCTATTTCTACTTATCTATAAAGCATCTGTCATAAGTAGGGCTAGCTCTGAACCAGTTACTTTCCTTTCCTCGACCCCATTCCAATACATTGAAGTTTTGCAAGTTCAACCATATAGTGCTTCAAATGGAACAATGACAGTGCTCTACTGGTAATTGTTGTTATAGGCAAATTCAATGAGAGGTAGGTGCTCTTCTTAACTTCCCTTGAAATCGATAACACAAGCTTCTAACATATCTTCCAACATCTGGATTGTCCTCTCTATTTGACCATCTATTTGCGGATGATATGCCTTATTTTTGTAGCACTTTCAGCTTGATCACAGTTTTGTTGCACACTGATTATTATATTTCTTATCATGATGTCAAAGACATACATAGCAGACATGACTAGATCTATTGCTTTCTCTTATTACATATAACAACCTTATACTCTCTGCATCTTACACTAGGCAGTACTTCATTCCATGGTCTTGAAATTTCTTGGTTCCTCCTGAGTGAGTGTGTACACTCTTCCTTAAGCCGGAGGACGGTTATCTTGTGGCGAGACTCAATTTGGTGGTATCGTCTGTAGTTGCTGCAACGGCATCTTTTGTTGTTATTGTGGATAGTTTCTTATCATATGGCCTTTCTATCCACAACCATAACAAACTCCTATTTGAGCCAAATAGGGAGCATAGCCGTCTCACTTCCTGCAATTGCGACATGTCTCATCCGGAGTGGAAATGAGTCTTAGTTTCTTATTCTTCTTGTATGGACATTCTCCTTCCTGTATCAACCTCTTGTCATGATGCTGGTTGACTTGAGAGGTTGGAGGACATAACCTTCCTTGGTAAGTTGTCATGACAGCTCACTCCAATAAATCTTTCTCTATTAGCTGGGCTTGTTCATACAACTCATTGTATTCCTTAAGGTTCAACGGCACCAATTGGCTCTAAATGTCTGGCTTCGAGCCATCTTGGAATCTTTTCGCCCTATCCACCAAATCTTCGATCAGTCTAGGAACGTACCTTGACAGCTTGGCAAACTTTGCCTTGTATTTGAAGGAAATACTCTAGAGTTGTAGGAATCAATGGTCATATTCCTTTGCTAGAGTTGTAAGAATTCTGTCATCTTCTTGTCACGAGCGAACTTGGAAAAATATTTTCCATTGAAAGCTTGGACAATGGCATCCTAAGTTATGGGAGTATCTTTAGGAAATACTCTCCCTTTTGTTGCATCCCATCAATGAGTGGCATTACCTTGTAATTGGTATACTACCAATGTCACTTTATCTTCGTCTAAACACCTCAAGAGTGCAAATATCATTCCATTTCTTTAATCCAAGATTCGGCCTTTTCAGGATTCCCTGTCCCAGCGAATCTCGAGGGTCGTAACTTCAAGAACTATTCTACTAGTCCTTGCATAGGACGACTGCCATTGCTATTCTCATTACTAAACATAGAGGCATTGACAAAAGTAGAGGCTAATTGTTGTTGAGCCTAGTACTTCATCAAGCTTCCAATGGTTGCTAATGCTTATAGAATTCTATCTAGTCCGAGGTCCCCTTTCGACTTTCCTTTCGAAGTGACCCGATCCCGAGCACTCATGTTGTCTATTAATAAGACAACTACATGAATTCTAGGGATTTTTCTCTACAAGCACAACAAAAGGTTAGTAATTCTGATTTCTAGTAAAATCTTTCAAACAAGGCAATCACATGCATGGGATGTTTTTCCTAGTTAACTATCCTATGACTCCCAGTGCACCTTATGATTCCCTGTAATAACCCAAGCGCACCTTATGATTCCCTGTAATAACCCTGCTCTGATATCAAAACTGTCACGATCCCAACTCCATCTCTAGGGTCTTGAGCAGTATAGGTTATTTTCACGACGTCTTAGGCTCATTGCCGTCCCAATTCTTTTTATCTTATTATCATGCACATGTGGAAACATGAACAAACAACTCCCCAAACAAACAATAGCTAGAAGACTGGGATATACATCACATAAAACATACTAGTTTATATTATAACAGTACTTTTACAAGCCCTTTCTCTACGAGCCCTCTTTTCTTATCTTTTTTTATATCACACTATAAGTTTCCACATAGGCTAAGAGAATTCTTATGTCTCCTAGCATGATTGTAGCTCCTAAAACTTATGTGAAACTTTCGTGCCTACAAGATTGAAAGATGAGGCAGTGAGTCTTGGGAACTCAGTGAGTAAAATTCTTAGTTCTCTACTAGGAAAACATCTCATCATCAAAGCCTAGCAAGTACAACACTCGCAAATAGTGTCGATGACAGATTAATAACAAATTACTTGTCATGCATTGACTAAAAACATGATGTCGATATAAAATACCTTCGACTTAATAATGAACACATCAATTTATCATGCTTATGCATAGCTGGCACCCATGCAAATTCATTTATCCTTGTCTTAGCTCGAATGGCCCCCTCGGCTCAACCGGGGCTTCCAACTTCTTGTTAGGGTTCTTGGCTCAACCAAAGCATCTCAACTCGAGCTTCTTGGGGCTAGCTTCTCAAGGCTTCAAGGTTCAAGACCCAGGCATCTAGGCTAAACCAAGGCACCATGTTCAATGAACAAGGCATCTCGACCATGCTATGTGACAATGGGTGCCTTTTTCCTCTTTTAGTGTACACACATAAATGCATCACACGAGCCGATTCTCATTTTCTTCTCAACCGACACATGCATGGCCCAAAGGCGTGGTCATACATATGTATGTGCTATGAATTCTTATACTACACTAGTAAACATGTTGGCACAACCCGTGGTCCATGATTGGAACCGATCATTTGGCGTGGATCCCCGCACCAGACAAGGCTTAGAAATGGGATGCCTCAATGTCGATCCAAAACCTTTAGGCTTTGGTGCACCTCACTTTCGTGAAGATCTTGAACTCAATGGACATTGGCCTCGACCCGACGTGAACACACTTCATGTCATGAATGACCCTTGGTTCGAGGTTAATCCAAGCACAAAGTCCCCACACAAATCAAGACATAGAATTGGCACGCTTTAGTGCCTTATCAAGATCTCGTAGGCTTGGGTGATCCATGTACCGATCAAGACTTAGAATCGACACCCCTTAATGCTGATCCAAGACTTTGGGGCCTTGGGCGATCCCTACACCGAACGAGACTTGGAATCGGCATACTTTGATGCCAATTCAAGGCCTTGTGGCCTTGGGCGACCTTGTCTCATTTTGAACTTAACATGTGCTAACCTCGGCTTCATTCAAGGTGTGCAAAACTCAAGCGCCTGTTCGAGCACAATCATGAGCAAAACCACACAAAAGATCCAACATCCTATCCACAGCTTGACGGGTGAGTACCTAACTAGACTCAACAATAGAGACTATCGTCCCAGAGGAGAAATAGGGATCTTGCTTACCTGGATGAATCTTGAGAACTAGCTTGAATAACTTGATAAGGGGTGATGGTGCAAGGTCGAGAGAAAGGGGAAGTATGGTGCGCGAATGGCTAGAGAGCTCAAATGGTGGAAATTAATAAGGGTCTCCTCCTATTTATAGGCCTCTTCCTCTTAAATTTTTTATGCAAGCTCATGATTATACCTAAGAGACGAGTTGGCCTATCTAGCCTCCTTAGTTGGAGCCTATGCTTATTTGTGTTTAATTATGGTTGGTCCACCGATTTGCTTATCCTCCAAGGCTCACTTTAGGCCCATTATTGCCTAAGGTGCCTAAGGGACACATAAGCCCCTTTAATGCCTAATGTCCTCTCCTAATTGGTTGGCTCTTGCCTTGCTCACCAAGGCTATAATCTAGGGCCATCATACCCCAAGATTCATCTAAGATTCTAGAGGACACCTAAGTTGATGATTCATCAAGGTCATTAATGGATTAACGGCCAAAGTCCTCAAATGAGGCCTAGATATTTTTGCCAAGTTACTCAGAAAGCAAGTTTCCTCCTCCTCCCCTATAAATGGCATGTAGCCCTAAGGAGATAAGAATGGACTATAGTCAAAAGCATGGAAGATTCTAGAACCCCAAACAAGTCTTGACATTTGTCTAATGACTCGTCCCCGCATTAATTTATCCGTGTTCAAAATTCATCCAAGGCATTCAAGAGACTACTATAGGGTGTCGCTCATTGGAGAAGTCATTCATATTTGTACACGATCAATGGTTATATGAGAATTGAGGTTCATGTCAAAATTCACTAAACTTCAACCAAATGAGTGAAACCAAGTCGGTAACCCTCTTGGACTTGTTCGTGACCATTTTTTATTAGAATTGATCCATTGGATGTCTTAAAAATGAATTTCATGGTTGGCCTCCACTATTCGTCCAAACCAAGTCTTGGTTGGGCTGATCTAGTTCAAAGTCGAACATGCCATGCCTTGGTCTATCCAAGGTTTGTGCTTTGATTCCAACAATTGATCCTCGGTGGTCACTTGGTCATGTGGACTCTGTCAATCTACAATCTATCCGTCGCCAAATAGGATTGAATCATGGATCGCTTATGGTCAATAAAGGTTCTGTGCAAAACCACCCATGATCGGTGCACCATTCACATGTAACAAATCCAGGATCGTCCTTCATGTTTGTGGTGGTGTGGGATCAATCCACAATTAAACCTAATGGTTGAAGGGCCGATTCATGTTCAATGCATAAGTTTAGTGAGTGGAACCAATTATGGTGCATTAGCTTAGCTAGGTTTAGCGTCCATGACTCAATAATTGAGACATCACAATACAATCCAAGCTAAGGTTTACCGACCCTTGTACCCTTCTCATGACTTGAAATCGAGGATGTTATATTGTTAGTGGAATCCAGCCCGTTTGGAGGTTGTTAGTCTGAAAAGCGGACGTAGGCTTATAGATAAAGCCGAACCATTATAACTCTCTATGTCCCACTATTCACATTTAATTTACATACATTAGCATACAACTAGTTAGATCTTTATTTAGCGATTAGCTAATTTCCGCAAAAGATCATCAAAGTTCGAAAATAACCTACTCACCTCCCTCTAGGTTGTATTAGCTACCAACAGAAGTGGTTTGGGAAACCTTTCTTAGGACATTTTATAGAAAGTACTTTTCTAACTGTGCTAAGGATAAAAAGATAGCAAAGGTTATGCAACTGAGTTAGAATAATTTGATAGTAGACTAGTATGAGGCAAAATTCGTGGAGCTTTCTAGTATGCCCTTCGATTGATTGAGAATAGGGAAGATAAGGCCAAGAGATTTTTGAACAGCCTTAAAGCATATATAAGGAGACAGTTAGTGCCTTTAAATATCAGGGATTATAATGAACTACACGGGAGAGCCCAACTCGTGGAACAAGAGTTGATTAGGGAAAGGACAAAGGTAGGGCATTAGGGAAGGCTGAGTCACTGGAAGTGGTTAGGGCAACCTTCGTCATGACAAGAGGCTTAATTGAGTGGGGAAATAGCCCTACAACTCAAACAAAAGGCATAATTTTAGAGGTTATGTGGGGGCAAGGAATAGTCAAACGATGGGATGGAATCAGTATCCGGGTGGTCCCTGTCATAGGTGTGGTAGACAACATGGAGGTAAGCCATGCAAAGTTTTAAGGAGATGTTTTGGATGTAGACAACAAGGCCACATAATTAGGGATTGTCCACAAATAAGACAATGGTCACATGATATGCCGATATGGCAACCACAACAACCTTTGGGTGGAGCACCACAAGGAAATTTACAAAGGCCACAAGTTCAAGGAAGAGTTTATGCGGACACTTAGGAGGAAGTTGAGACTTCAAAGACTGTCATAATAGGTATGCTCTCCTTGTGCAATCAAAAGGCCTATGCGTTATTTAATACTAGTGCCACGTATTCTTTTGTGTCTGTGAGATTCATACAATTATGTGGAATGAAACCTAAGCCACTCGAGGAACCACATAGTGTGAGATTCATACAATCAAAAGGATGAATTTTTATCTACCTTTATGTGTAAGGATTGTTAGATCCTTGTGGGTGGATGGAACCTAATGATAGATTTAGTGGTTGTAGGGACATACGACTTTGATGTCACTGTAGGAATGGATTGACTTTGTAAGCTACGGGCCAATGTGGACTGTTATAGAAAAATAATCCAATTTAACCTTGTAGATCAACCTAGCTTTGAATTTTTTAGAAACCGGATGAACTAGTCTATAGCCCTTATTTAGGCACTTGAGGCCCATAGGCTCCTGGATGGTGGATGTCAAGGATTTTTAGCCATAGTGAATTATCAAACTAAAATGGAAGCAAAGCTTAAGGAAATTCTCGTGGTCCAAGAATTTCCTGATGTGTTTCCTAAGTGGATACCGAGGTTACCTCTGAAGCAAGAAGTCAAGTTTGCAATTGAGTCATCTCCTAGAATGGGACCCATATTGACGGCCCTGTACAGGATGGTTTTAATGGAATTAAAGGAGTTAAAGTTGCAATTACAAGAATTACTTGATTAGGAGTTTATTCGACTTAGTGCGTCACCTTGGGGTGTGCTAGTATTGTTTGTAAAGAAAGGGTGGATCTATCTGATCAATTATAGAGAGCGTCAGTATTTTTGAAATTTAATTTAAGGTCTGGGTATCATCAATTAAGGATTAAGAAGGAGGACATTCCTAAGATGGCTTTCAGGACTCGATATGAACATTATGAGTTCTTGGTCATGCCATTTGGTTTGACTAATGCACCTGTAACATTCATGAACCTGATGAATAGGTTGTTCAAACCATTCTTGGATCAATTTGTAATAGTTTTCATTAATGGTATCCTAATATACTCAAAAGGGTCAAAGGAACATGAACATCACTTGAGGACTATGTTTCAAACCCTTAGAGAGCACAAATTGTATGCTAAATTTAGTGGGAGTTTTGGTTGGATCGGCTAATATTTTTGGGTCATGTAGTCATTGGTAAAGGGATATCAGTGGACCCAATTAAAGTCAAGGCAGTGATTAATTGACCAAGGTCAACGACAATAATTGAGATTCGTAGTTTCTTGGGACTAGCAATTCATATAACGATTTTCGTGTCTAGCTGACCATTGACTCAGTTGATGAGGAAGGACACTAAATTTGAATAGGGGTCAGGAGTGCAATCAAAGTTTCCAATAACTTAAATGAAAATTGACTATGGCTCCTTTACTAACCATACCATTAGGATTGACTTGGTTGCATGTTGATGCAACACGGGAAGGTCATTGCTTGTGCCTCAAGGCAATTGAAATCGTATGAGTTGAATTACCTGACACATGATTTAGAGCTCACAGCAATAGTCTTTGCCCTAAAAATATGGAGACACTACTCGTATGGGGAAAAAATTTGAAATCTATATAGACCATAAGAGTTTGAAGTACCTATTTTTTAGAATGTATTGAACTTAAGGCAAAGACGGTGGATGGAATTGCTAAAGGATTTCGACTATGAGATTTTATATCACATGGGAAAAGTGAACAAGGTAACGAATGCTCTTAGTTGGAAATCAACAATAGTGGTGGCAATTATGATGGTTACAGAATGGAGTCTGTTGGAGGAGATTTCGAACTCTGATTTCAAGGTCGATGTAGATAATAATACAAGTGTGCTTGCGGCGCTTAGGATTGAACTAGAGATTATATTAAGGATTAAAGTGCTCCAGCAAATAGATTCCAAAAGTGGGAATATACATGAAAGGGCATTAGAAGGAAAGATATAGGATTTCCAAGTAGTGGATGATGGGATCGTACAATCTCATGGACGACTATGTGTACCTGACAATAAAGAAGTAAAGAGGGATATTCTGTCGGAGGCACATAGAAGCAATTATAACATCCATTTCGGAGGTACAAAGATGTACCGAAACCTTCACCAACATTATTGGTGTAACGGAATGAAAACTGACATTGCCAAGCATTGTATTGCAATTTTAACGTGCCAACAAGTGAAGGCGAAACATCATAAACCAATAGAAATGCTTAAGCTGTTAGATATTCCTAAATGGAAATGAGAACACATAACGATGGATTTTGTACAAGAGTTACCAAGGACATCAAGTAGTTACAATTCTATTTGGGTGATAGTAAATCATTTGACAAAGTATACCCATTTCCCGGCTGTAAGAAGAGACTACTTACTTGAGAGATACGCAAAGTAAGTATACCCATTTCCTGGCTGTAAGAAGAGACTACTTACTTGAGAGATACGCAAAGTTGTGTGTAAGGCAAACCATACAATTACATGGAGTTCCTATAATTGTAACATCGGATCAGGACTCAATGTTCACTTCAAACTTTTAGAAGAGTCCCAAATTACCTTAGGAACTAAACTCTAGTACAATACTACCTTTCACCCACAAACAAATGGACATTTGGAAAGAGTTATCCAAATACTGGAGGATATGTTGCGGGCATGTGTGATTGATTTTTAAGATAATTGGGACGAGAAGTTGAATTATTAAAATTTGCCTATAACAATAGTTTTCAACAAAGCATTGGTATAGCCCCATTCCAGGCATTGTGCAGACGAATCTATAGAACTCCTATATGTTGGGATGAAGTAGGTGAACAAAAATTGACGAGACCAAAGTTAGTATAAATCACGTCAAACATAGTGAAGGTCATTGAGATCGATTTAGGATGGCTCAAAGATGATAGAAGAATTATGCTGATAAACGTTAGAGGCCATTGGAATTTATGGTGGGGGATCATGTATTTTTAAAAGTGTCACCAATTAAGGGTGTATTGAGGTTTGGTAAGAAAGGAAAATTGAGCCCAAGATTATTTTACTTTTTAAAATCCTCGAAAGAATAAGGGAATTGGCATATAGGTTGGCATTACCACCGAAGTTGTCCAATGTGCATGAGGTCTTTCAAGTATTGATGTTAAGGAAATATCAACCTAATCCTACCCATATTCTACACTTCAAGATGATTGAAGTGGATGAAATGGTTAAGTACGTGGAGGAAATAGTGCAAATCCTAGATCGAAGAGAACGGGTTCTTAGGAGCAAAGTTATTTCCCTTGATAAAGTTCTATGGCAGTACCATGATATGGAAGAAGCAACATGGGAAAGTGAGAAAGAAATGAGACATCACAACCCACATCTTTTCAAAAGAACAAGTACTATTCCAAATTTCGGGGATGAAATATTTTAAGAGGGGAAAAGTTGTGACATCCAGATTTTCAAGTTGATTCATTTAATGAGCTAAGTGATTATAACTAGGATTATTTTAATTGATGTTATTTAGGAAATTGTCAATTATTGATTTTCATAACAATGGGACTTAGCCCATACATTAGCCAAGAAATTTTGTGTGCTAATTTAAGGAATTATAGTCATAGTTCTTGGCTCCTAATATCTAATGAGCATGTAAAATTAGACACAACTAGTGCCATTTGTCCCCTCTCTCTCTCTCTCTCTCTCTCTCTCTCTCTCTCTCTCTCTCTCTCTCTCTCTCTCTCTCTCTCTCTCTCTCTCTCTCTCTCTCTCTCATTTCTCTCCCTTGATCTCTCTCTCTCTCTCTCTTGCTCGTCTCTCTCTCAACCCGACCCTCTCATGTCTCTCTCTCGCGTGGTTGTCTCTTATCCGATCACTCACTCGCTCTCTCTCCTTCTTGCCGATTATACCTATGCCATTTGCCTTCGATTTTTGTCACAAGATCGTAGCCCTAAGTAACCCGAGTTGTGTCAAGCCAAGCCGAAGGGCCAAAGTTCTTTTTTCTCGCGGGTTTA
The DNA here is from genome assembly GCA_014182515.1 of Eucalyptus microcorys. Classification (NCBI taxonomy): domain Eukaryota; kingdom Viridiplantae; phylum Streptophyta; class Magnoliopsida; order Myrtales; family Myrtaceae; genus Eucalyptus; species Eucalyptus microcorys. The sequence goes on from CM024563.1 coordinate 15,200,860, forward strand.
GGTTCGGATTCATTAAGGCAAGTAGGATTCCAACTCTCTATATTATATCGATTTGCTTGTCATGGTAATCGATAAATTCTGTCTTGGATATGCTAAGTTGCTTGTTGCATGTTATTGTTGGATTGAATTATAGCCCGTGAGTTGGAAGGTTGATGTTGTTGTGAAACGGTTGGGATTTTGAATGATATGCATGCTGTCATGGGAAGTTGAGGGACTGTTAGGAGCATAAATGAGCTACGTTGAATTTCGCTTTGGGCATTCTCAAGACAATGAGGAACAAGTTTCATAAGACAACTTGGCCAAAAAAGTCATCATAGAAATCAGGGAAAAAAATAACAAAAAGCTAAGGCAGACTAAGGTCAAAACCTAAAAGAGCACCAAGAATCTGCAAAAATCAAGCAGATTGTAACATGTTTTTCAGGGTCAAATGTTGGCCATTTAGGCTGTACGACCTATCAATTTGAACTCTTATAGTCTATTTTCTATATCTAGAAGAGCTCGAGCCAAAATAAAGTCATCTAAGACCTCATTTAAGCTAAAACAACAAGCATACCACAGAAGCATAAAATTGCAATTTAAAACTAATCGTATTCAAACAAACTCAAGTTCATCTTCAATGAACAATCAACAATAGCATATCATTCAACATCATTATCAATCTTAGTTCTAAGCATATTTCATAGATCTAGGCTTGAACCCTGGCCTCAATCAGGTAAGCCAATCTTGTCTCATCGGATTCGAGATCAAAAAGGTTTATCTTTGTGCTTTTCATCGATTTTGACGTAATTGGACAAAATGGACTTCGTCGGAACACAATCAAAGCTCCAAGGGATTGGATCAGATCACCTAGGGATTAGATCGGCATAGTTGCGCCTCCTCTTCAACGATGAACCAAACCAGTCCTATTCGGACTAGCCTTGAACCACCGGAGGGAGAATGAGGGCCGTCGATGCTATCCGATGGCTAATCTACCTATCCCCCACCACTGCGAGGTTGGGGACCTCCTTGATGGCTGATCCATAGTGATCGGCGACACCTGGGATCACCAACAACTGTCGGCTTGAGCTATAACAAAATCGATCCCACCGAGACTGAATAGGGAATGCCAATTGAAAACCTAGCCACCGGAGGAGTTTCAGTGGCTTTTCTACCAATCCGCGACCATAACAAGGTTGGGGACTCCCTCAAAGGCTTATTGGTAGCAATCAAGACCTCTTGGAATCGCCAATTATCACCGGTTCAGCTGCTAGACAAGATCAATTCAAACTAGATCGGTTTCTAGACCGCCAGTGAAGATCAAGCCACCGATGGACCTCTAGTTATTGTTCTGAAGGCGCCAACCACCAAGACGCTAAGGACAAACTGAGGAAGGCGATAGACCTTGGTGCTCAACCAGCGGGGGCTCCAGCGATCGAAAGTGAGCCCAAGAAAAGTGAGGCGTGGTGAGGTGGTTTTGGCAAGAAAGATTGGGAAAGAGAGAAAGAGAGGAGAGAGAATTTTTGGATCTAAAGATTTGCACAAATGAGCCGCCTTGGATTTTGGAGGGAAAATGGTATCTATACCACCCTTAAATAGGTTGATCTCAATTCGATCCGACGGTCGAAATCTTAATCTAATGGGCAAAAAAAGATTTTAGAAGTTCAATTATCATCTAAAGGTGATGAATAGTCGATCAAATAAGCCCCATTTGCAAAAACCTGAGCTAAAAATGAGAATTGCACCAAAAGGCCTAATTAGAGGTCAAATTGCAATTTTATGAAATCCGAGAGCCAATCTACAAAATCGTGGGAAATTGAGGATACAAAAGTGATGGCACAATGAAGATCTCAGAACCAGTCGTTGAAGGTCCAAAATTGGTCAACAAGGGACTGAACCAGCATCCTCTGCCGATGACCGGTCAGACCGATCAAACTGATTCACTCTAGTTTGACCGATTCCTAACCGATTCTTGATCGATCTTGACCGATTCGAGTTGGTTCACACACCTGTGGTTCTTATGGTTCCAAATTTATGCAATTTGGTCCCTCAAGGACTAAATTGAAGAGAAAACTTGCTCGATTTGAGGGGAAATTGTTCGATTTCAATTCAATTAAGTTAATTAAACTTGAAAAATGTGATCTATGGACCTTCTATTGATTTAATTGAGCAATTATTGTGAAAAACAATGGACTAAAATTATGGGTACTTAACATTGAGCCTAAAGGGCTAAAATGAGCAATTTTTCAATTTATTTGCCAGAATTGCAAATTAATTGAGTCCAATTAATGTTGCAATTGCTCTATCCAACTAATTACCCATGTGTAAGATCACCTATTGTATTCAAATTGACTTTGAATTAAAGTGTTGAAACTCAGGCCAAAAATGAATTAGGGTTTAATATTAAAGTTGGACCTAACTTCATGTAATTGAACTTTAGTCTTGAATGGGTCAACTCAAATTTCTTCGATTGAAGCTTAATGGCTTGGTTTTCTTACCTTCACAAATGTGAAATCTCCCAAATCAAGAAGTTCTAATGCGAATTTCTCAAAATCGACCCGAAGTTGAATTTATCTTAAGAAAATGAGTAGAAAATAATTGTCAATTTGCAAGTCATGAAGAATCAATTTTGACCCCCTAATTAGGGCTTAAAATGGCAATCCATTAGCAGCACGAGCAAATTTAGAATAGCCCCTAGACCAAATGTTGAATAAGGAACTATACCTAATTATGGTTAAAATAAAAGTAATTTATTTTTTGGTCGATTTGGAATCTAAAATTGAAAATTTCAGAAAACATGGTTCTTAATCTAATTTGTGAAATTTTTGACACACAAGTCAAATTGACACTAAAAAGAAGTGTTTTATGAATTTTTGATTTTTTTAAATATTTTAGTCAAAGGTTTAACCAAAGGTCAACCAACTTTTCCTAAAAGGTTGATTTTTGAGCCAAATCTTTGGATTTTTAAGAAATTGATATAAGAAAAGTGAAATTAAAGCTAAATAACATCTTTTCGGACTAATTGAAAGAGTTTTAAAAGACAAAGTCTTATCCTTCCATCATGTTCCTCCCACTGCTGCAAATAGAAGACTACTACAAAGCTAGGCGCTCAATCCTTCCATTTTAGCGGACTAATCTTCTACTTTGGACATCCGGCTTTTGAGTAGGGGGTTTCTCCTCCAACCTTTATTGTTCGGAGGTTCTTTCGAATTCCTAGATGTTGCATTGGAAGCTTGGAATGGAGGTCTTTGCCCCTTACTATGGCAACCATTGCTTTCTTACCTTCTTGTCCTAGAGCGGGCTTTTGGGTTTCTCTTTTGTTTTGTTGTTCCCTCTCTAGTTTCGGGGAAGGTTAGCTGGTTCTCTTTGGCTGCTGTTTGGCCCTCTCATTTCGCCGCTTGGCTTATTTCCTTTACCTTGGCCCTCTTCCACTCGCTTTGACTTTTGCCTTTGTGAGTGCAAGTTTTTGGGTCCAAGTTCTCGCTGTATAACTCTATATAGCTTTCTAGTTTCTAGTCAATATATTTCTTACCTTTACCAAAAAAAAAAATGACATCTTTTCAAGTGAAAAGTCAATTTTTGACAAGGGATTGACTTTTGGTCAAAGGTTGATCAAAAAATCAATTCGAAAGCTAACTGTTTGACTTTTTCAGGTTTCTCTCGAAAACGTGCTGGAAATTGCTTTAAAACAATAATGTAAAAGAAAGAAATAAAAAAAATAAAAAAAAAAAACAAGACTTTTTGGCCGAGAAAGGAACTCTATCGCAATCAAAATCATGAATCTCGATTTTTTTTTCTTTTCAACATGTCAACAAAAAATCATGTTTCAATAGTTGCCCATCTTTAAGTTGTAGTTCGAAAAGGTTCCACTCAAAGACAAAATTGATGCCTACAATTTTTAATTGACTCCATTCTGGGGGAAAGAAAATGACAAAGGAGAATGACATTTGGATAGGGACATACCTGGATATTTACCTTCTTATTGGATGTTCGAACTCATGCTTGGGATTCTTCTCTCCATCTCTCTCATGGAATGAAATGAAGAAAACAAAGTCGTTAAGGAAAAGGAATGGTTTATGGATTGTCAAATGAAGGGAATGGTTTAGGGATAACCGCCAACCTAGGAACAAGGTTTAAGGATAACCTAGAATATAAAATTAAGGTTTATAAGGATAACTTAGAACCTAAAGTCAAGGTTTATGAGAATAACCTATAATATGTAACCAAGGTTTATGAGGATAACCTAGAACCTAAAACCAAGGTTTATGAGGATAAAATAAAATCTAAAATCAAGTTTTATGAGGATAACTTATAACCTAAAATCAAGATTTATGAGGATAACCTAGCACCTATAACCAAGGTTTATGAAGATAACCTAGAACCTAAAGTCAAGGTTTATGAGGATAACCTAGAACCTAAAGGATAAGATCTAAGGTTTACTAGGAACATAGGGGACAAGGTGATTTACCAGAAACCTAAGGGATGAAATTTAAGGTTTACCAGGAATAGAAGGGATGAGGTCTAAACCAGGAACCTAAAGGACGAGGGTTATGGTTTAGGAAAACCAAAAACCTAAGACAAAAGGTTTGGTTTAAGCTGACCAAAAACCTTAGACAAAGGGTATGGTTTAGGATAATTAAAAACCTAAGACAAAGGATATGGTTTAGGATAACCAAAAACCAATTCACTGGAGGACAACCAAAAACTAGTTCACTAGGAAACATATATTGTGGCACCCCCGAAACGGCCCCCGATCCATTGGGGTCGCCACAATTCGCTTACCATTCTCTTGCTTGACCTGAAGGTTTATCAATCCTGGGGGTTTATATCTTTTAGGTCGATCCCTGCGAATTATATAAATATATAGCAGAAGCAAAATCAGCAACTCCCTATCCCAAAATTTGAAACGATGCACACCTACTAGACATTTTTATAAGTCAAGCCGAACACTTTATTTACATAGATCTAATAGACAACACCAATCGGTACATCAAAATTTGCCGTGGTTTTCTATACCCGGTTTCATACCAAAAGATGACTGACTTCCCTTTTTCTTTTCTTTCCAATAGTCATATACAAAAGTCTATCAGTCAGTGTCGGCAGTCCAAAAATGCTTCATCTGCTAACCGTCACTCTCGGTCACACCCAACCCGGTCCGTCAGCTGGCGGCAGCGGCAACATCCCCAGCATGATCCCATCACGACGAACGTGTACTAACAGAAACTCCTGAACCACCGGGCCATCAGGTAAACCAATGTCATACATGACTAGAACCCGCACTCGAATAAAAATTAACCCTCGTAACTCAGGATGAGGGTGCTCCAAACACTCGCACTCAACATCAACAGGGACACCGTAAAATGTGCCGAAAGTGATTGGTAGCAGAGACATATCTTCTAATCTTAAATGTTAGTCCCCAAACGGGGTGAGTACAACCACTCAGCAGTAAAAGATTCATCAAGCTATATCAAGCTATATCAAGCAGTACCATCAATATCTAGACTCATGCAGGATAGACAAAATCAGGTATTCAAGGGATCATTATACATCAAAATCATGAAATCCTTTAATGCAATGTCAAATACAATTTCAAAAGATTCAGATGCATCATGTCCAGTTACACAAGTCCCGATCATAGGGCCAAACTGTAATGACACGTCCCATTCCATGCCATACAATTTAGTCCCATAACCAACCATACTCACACTTAATAGAATCATCCATTTTATCATTCAAAAGATTTCATCCCCTAGAACCACCCATGGTGGCAGCGTAGTGGTTGAGCACAGGTTCCTTTCAAGAGAGGTCCTAAGTTCGAATCCCTGCATCGTCTGCCTTGCGAAAAAGGAACCCACGACTTACCCGAGGCAGCAAGGGTGGTGGTGACTCTACTGCTCCTCCACGGTTTACTCCGCTGCAAAACGGCCCACGGAGGTTCCCTGGGTACCAAAAAAAAAAGGTTTCATCTCCCAAAGGACCAATGTTTGCATCCTTCTGGGCATTCGCATCCACCCTGGCATCGCGAAAGCCTTCGGCATTCAGCCACACAGGGCCACCGAGCATCTAGAGTGGATCACACCTCCAGGCATCTCACACCCCACCTGGCATCATGAGGAACCTCAGGGGCTTTCCATGAAAATGATTACCCCGACCATCCAGATTTACGTACCGAGAAGCATACAATCGGGCATCCCGAAGCTCCCGGGGAAAAATCTCCCGCATTCAGCCACATAGGGCCACCGGGCATCCACAAGGCATCGACTCATTCGATCCTTTGGGCATCCCGACTCTCGAGGCATCGTTGACTTGAGGGTTCAACGGCAACAATTAACATCTTAATTTCCAAAAACACTTTTCAATACAATGACAAGATGTCCCATGAATCTTCATCAAATCTCAATGTTGCATGATATGCCAATGCTAGTATCATCATGTCACATAACCACTCAAGATGCATTTACCTTTGGGGCAAATTGAGCAAATTCAGAACAAAACAGCTCGATTATTACAATGCACAATCTTAGTAACAATTTCAAAATAATCCCTAAATGAACTCAGAAAATTCTGAAATTTTAATATGTTATAAAAAGACCTAAAGGAAAAATTTTCATGAAGAACACTAAGTCACATTTATTGTATATCAAGAGCAGTAACCGCTATACTCTTTACTGACATTCTGTAATAGCTTCCAGATTTAATATTTACAAGGAAAATCGTTTTACTGACCAAACCTTGTCCATTTATTCTCAAATTTTGATATATTATTCCTAAAGATATGCCCTAAAACTTTCATTAAGGGTTTGAAGTCTAATTACGGCTAGATAATTACTTAAAATTCATGAAATCACCGAAGGTCATGCTGTTTTCTGCGGAAACAGTTTACTAATTCAAATAGAACTATTTCTATTCATTGAATCCCAGCATCCAACGTCCATAACCAAACACTTACAAGTATATTGCATCATATTATAACTACTTCACTTCAAGAATCCACTTTACTTAGACCTTTCAATTCTTATTTCAGCCAATAACCGAAACTACTCAAAACAAACTCTGTTTTTACTCAATCTCTTAATCCAACTTCATCTCAATCATCCAAAAATTCATATGCAGCTCCCAATTCTGCATTTTCTCACATCTACCAGCATTTCACCAGACAATTGCAGCATGCACAATATAGATCAATGAACTTCTACTTGCCTCTAACTCTTCTACTCAATTGCAAGCAAAACAGAGGCTCAGGCTTGGTTCAACGGCAGCAAAGACCGGGGGCAATGACGGCGGCAACTTGACGGAAGGGCAACCTCCACCTTCTTCACGCCGTGCACCCACTCACTGCTCGCACTTCTCTTGCTCAAAGCCCTCTCGATCGCTTACTCTCTCTGCTAAAAAATGTGCCCGGTTCACTCTCTCCCTCTCTGCCGAATTTTCTGCTCGATCATTCTCTCTCTTCCTCCCATCTCCGAACCCTTTTGTTCCCTAATTAATCGATTAATTAACTTTTGCATGCAGGTTCTTTCGGTGGCATCAATCAACGAAGCCAACTGGTGAACGTGGCAAGAGATAGGTCTTTCGGTGGCCAACTCTCTCCCCCCGCCTGCACCGACGTGTCCACTGATGAGGCCTCCTTGGTCAACAAAGCTGAAGAAGTTTTGAAGATTGTTGATTTGATTAGTCGACAATCAAGGGCTTTATGGGCTGCTTGGGCCTTAAAATTGTGGCCAAAAAATCCAAATTAATTAGCCCATAATCTTCAAATATAAGCCCATAATTTCTGCACAAATATGAAGCATTTTGTTTTCCAAAGGAATCAATTTATAATCCCACAATCAATTTGCTTCACGTACAAGTGCATAACCGAAGTTCTCATGTGGAGAAAGAATTCGACCGAGCGGCATGATGGCAAAATTTAATTTCCTTACTTGTTGAATCACACGAAGAAAAGACATACATGATCCTCATGTTCGGTCCAACTCCTCAAAATTTTATCCTTAAATTTAGCATGCGTGTTCCTCATGTATGACCGAATTCCATCCCTTCGGTTCTAAAAATAAAAATATCAATCGATCAAAGTCCAAAGATTTTCTCTTGTTGCACGGTTGATCGATCCATTGCTAAGCATATCATATCAATCCAATAAATAAACAAATACAAATCAATGCCCGTAAATGACATTAATGCCACAATTCGATGATACTTCCATCGATCAGTCATGACCGTCACATACTCGAGGATCGTTGAAATTCTTGGATGCCACATATATCCTTAAAAAGGACTTCGAGATTGCACAAAGGCTAATTTTACGAAATCATTCAAACATGTCTTGCTAAATAATACCAATTATCAAATTCCTATGGAGAGAATTTTATCAAAATGAAATTTCATTAACCAACTAAGGGTTAAATCAAATATGTCAAATCGTAAATAACCTAATCAAAAAGGTCTTTCAATCAGTTCTAAAAAAAAGGCTTTTATTTCCAACCATTGATGTGGGAAAGCTGTTCGATTCTCACTGGAGAGGTGTGAGAGGTCTCACGTAACCAACATCTCAGGTTTTCAAAAACATTCACAATGAATACACATTTATTGATCAAAAGGTCTTTGAAAGGACTGTAATGTAAGCTTAGTCATAGGCTTATACAAAGGATACTTGCTTTGAGACCAAGAAAAGAATTAATCAATATGTATTTTCATCAGTTTTACAAGTCAAGAACCTTGAAGATAAAGATAAGATAGGATTGCTTCAACTCCTTCTAGTGATAGCTCCTATGTGAAATTTTCACTTCAACTCGAACCATCCTAATCGGAAGAGACTACGGATAAGGGTTGTAATGTCGATTCAGGTGAGGCTTGAAAAGCTTGAAATTTTTTGGATATCGAGGGTTTGAAAGTGTGTTTATCTTGGCATCATTACTATCACATAACTTTTAGGAGGTCACGACTCTTGAAATTTGACCTATTTCGGGAGTCCTTTTGACCATTTTGTTTTGAAACATGAGAGATTTTCTCACTTTCACTAATAACATTGCTTGCAACACATGCTTTGCAAAGCATTTCTTTTATTTTGAATGAATGGTCTTTTACACAACCATTAATCTTGTTTTTTCTTGTAATGAATTTTTTCATGGGCATCAGCCTTACTTTTACCAGGCACACTGCTTTTTCATGCTCCCTAATTTTCATTATCTTTTTAGTATCTAGGACTCTCAAGTGATTTTACAAATGTGACTAACATTCTTCATTTTTGTTGGTAAATCACATGCCTTGCCCCAGTGTGGGAAGATAATCATCACCTTGGACTTTGAAAAAAATCGCATAAGGCTCAAATTAGCTCAGCAAAGCGTAATTGTGTTTTAGGTAGTGAACATGATGCTCTTTGTCACTTCAGGATGCTTCAAGCTTCCATAAAAATAAACCTGAAGTTAACACAAGAAGATTACTGCAAGTGAAGGCAATAAAATCTTTATTTATCTTTTGCTCCATAATTTTCAACTGAAACCCCCTATTTTTCCCTAGTGTGGGGTTATTCTTGATAGGGTTATTTTGGAAATACTCTCTATTGGCTCAAAGTGGCTTGCAAGAGATATCAATAGTGTTTGGGATTTGAGAAAAAAAAATGCCTTTATTATTTCAATCCATGTATCCACTATGAATGAATCATATACTTTGAAACATAGTCCTTTTCATTCAATTCTCTCAAAGTGTGTACAATGATGTGTTTGGTCAAAGGGTTGCCTCTCATCATCTTAGACTGTGGCACCCCTCAACATGGCCCCCGATCCGTTAGGGTCGCCACAATCCGCTTACCTTTCACTTGCTCTATTGATAAGTCACTCTAATACCATTTCAATTGTAATTGGTCCATACAATCTGGGGGTTTACATCCTTTAGATCAGTCTCAGCGCAGTTCATATAACGGAAGCATATTCTAATCTCATTATCCCTAACTCAAATCACATAATACAATGCAATACACATCAACTATAACCTTTCATATATATTTACTTTAGGGCCGAATCACTTTTATTTACATAACTAAGATGGACTTCACGAGTCGATACAACAAAAAGCCAAGGCTTTAACTAAGCTCGGCTATACTCAAAAGTACTCAACTCTATATCAGACATGTATATCATCCCATCATCTAGTGTCGGCCATCCCAAAAAGTGTCAACCTCCATCAGTCACACGCTCCTATCACACCCAGCTCGGTGCATTGGCCGGTGGCGGCGGCAACATCCCTATCATCACCCTATCGTGTCGAACGTGTACAAAAAGGAACTCTTGAACTACAGGGCCATCAGGTAGGCCCACATCATACATGACCAAAACACGAACGCAGATAAACACTAGACCATGAACACCAACGCAGGGGTGCTCCGAGCACTCGACCTCAACATCAAACGGTAATCCATAAAATGTACCGCACGTGACAGGTGCTAGAGGCATCGCTCAATCTGAAATGTTAGTCCCCAAAGGGGTGAGTACAACCACTTAGCAGTAAAGATCTATCAAACTACACAATGCAACAAGCAAGACAACCACAATTCATGTGAAATGCACATATCATCCATGCTATCATGCATATGTCTCCATGAGATCCATTCATAACCTTAATAGTCATATTTCCCATGCCAAGCAATCCCAATTCAAGTTCATGGACAGTTATATCTCATGCCATATGCACACACCCATTCACGTGATTCATTTCTCAATTTTAATTCTCAGAATGATCTCATTTTCTTCCAGGGACCAGTGTTTGCATCCCTCATATATCGCTCGCACCCAACCTGGCGTCACGAGGAACCTCCAGCACACACCTCCGAGCATCCAGCACACACACTCCAGGCATCTTGTACCCCAACTGGCGTCACAAGGCTTCTAGCACACACACTACGGGCATTCGGCACACACCTCTAAGCATCTCAAAACCCCCGAGGACATCCGGCACACACACTCCGAGCATCCGGCACACATACATTCCGGGCATCCCAACACTCCCAAAGCATCGTCGGCTCACACCTCCGACGGTATCATCATTATCACAATGCATATATATTCACATACATATCTCAATTTCAAATCAGCATTTGATGCAACAATATCCGAGGTCTAAACCAGCCTTTTTGATGTCATGTAATATGCCAAATATCACCATATATGCAGTGCACATAACACCCACGATATCACATTCCATAAAGCAGTTCATTGGTTTTTGAAAATAGAACCAATTTTCGGGTAAAACAGAATGCACTCCCTTAGTTAGAATTCTGGAAAAATTAGTAATTGACATTCATAAATTCTGAAAATTTAACATAATGTAGACAAGACCTAGAAAAAGAGATTTCATGCAGAACACTATGTCAAGAAAGTTTCATATCAATCACATAGGTCCATACTTCACAGCAAAAGAAATTCCAGCACCACTCTTGCACAGTTTCGGAAATAATTTTGATTAAACCCTTAAATGAACTCCGAAAATTCTGAGATTTTAATATGTTATAGCTGAGACATAAAGGTAAAAGTTCCATGAAGAAATCTAAATTTAATTCATTATTAAATAAAAGATATGATTTTTTCAATTCACCCTAACCCTCGGCTCAATCTCCAGACTTAACCCTTTCAAAGAAAATCATTTCCTGAATCAATACTTGTTCGTTTTCTCTCAAATTTCAGTATGTTATTCCTTTCGGTGTCATCTACAATTCTTATCAAGAACACGATATCAAATTCAAACTGGATAATTTCATAAAATTCACAGAATCGCAAGGGATCAACATAACAGTTTCCAGATCTAGTATTTTTGAAGAAAAATAGTTTCACCAACGAATACTTGACCGTTTCCCTTCAAATTTTGATATGTTAATCTTCAAGAAGTCCTCTACAACTTTCATCAAGAACTCAAAGTAATATTCCAACTAGAAAATTGCACCAGCTCCCGAAATCACCAAAGGTCGGACTGTTTCTACATGCAACAACTCACTTGGAACACTACCACCATTCATTCGAGTTTCCAACATTCAACATCACAGCTCAAGCATTTCCAGCATTCAACATCACAACCACAGCAAGCAAAGGGTAGATCAATGGACTCTACTTGCCTCTAATCCAAAGAGAATCACAGCAAACAAGAACGGCGGGGCAAGGCGGCTCGACGGCGAGACTAGGCGGCACGCACGGCAGCAATGGGCCTCCTTCTTCCTTTCTCTCTTTCTCTCTTTCTCTCTCACGTGACAACTCTCTCTCTCTCTCTCTCTCGGCTTTCTCTCCCTCACGCAACAACCCCCTCCCCTCGCTCACTCTGCCCCTCCTCTTTTCTTTCCCCTTCATCATTAGCAATCATTTGATTTGCATGGCATTAGACACTTGGCTAATCTCTCTTGCCACTTGTCATTTTCTCATGCAGGTTGATGGGCCTTCCTTGGGCCGGGCCTCTCCCTCCATCCGGTCGACAGCAGCCCTCCCTTTGGGCTTCGCGGGCCAGGCCTTAGTGGCCGAATGGTGGGGCTGGTCTTGGGCTTAAGAAAATCAACCCACTCTCCTCTAATTTTTTCCCATTTAATCATCACCTAATTATCAATTCATATGGCCATAATATTAAGTAACATAATTCAATAAAATCCAACCTATAAAACGCATGGCCAAGAATAAAATTTTCCTATCAAATAATTGTCCATTAAAAAGCTCGGCCTTAATCTTATTGCAAATCATGGGTCTAATGGCTACAATATAATTTGATGGTGCTTCCATCAACTATCCATGGTTCATAGCACATCTAGGGATTGTCATGAAATTCTAGGATGCCACATAGACAATACCATTTGCCATGTTTAATAATCCTTTCCATCCCTTCTATAGGGAATTAAGATATAAATGATGTTTTTCAAAAGACATGTTCCTTTGACTCCTCTAGGGAAGCTTTTCGAAACAAGATTGAAAAATTTTGGCTAAAACTTGTTTGTTTGCTAAAGAAGGGTTCACTACTTAAGTGTTCCAACTAACTAGATCTCTCTTAAGTTCTAAAGAGGGTGGTCAAACTTAGGGGTTTCAATTCTCTTGAGGTCAATCTCTTGAGGATAGTTGCCGTCTTTCTTAAAGATCCTTTAGTACCTACAAGATGAACAAATATGCAAATGCAAGATGTATATGTCACGGGCCGATCGATCTAGCATTCCCTTGCCCGTGCAGCCTTAGGATTTCTCCCAAGCAGCCTTTCACACACTTGACTCATGAGGATCTTAGAGAGAGAAACTTCTAGAGAGAGAAGCTCTGGATTGTATTTACTTGTGAATGAGATGATACAATGAGAGGGATGAGACCCATATTTATACAAATACAAGGCAAACCATAGCCATAGATCTCCCTTAGATCTAACGGTGGAGATTGCACCTTCTCAACTACCAACTACCCGCATTTATTACATAATGGTACAATTACTGCATCGCCCGCCCCCAGGAGTATTTTAGAAGACTCAAGAAAACCCTAGGTCTCGGGGATACAAGCTGAGGGTCGCTTGATCCACAAATATGTCACGCCCATCCCTTAGAACCCTCTTGGATCGACTTTCTTTCGGGCCGTGACATTCTCCCCCACCTAATCAGGCGATGCCTTCATCACATCTTCGGCATGAAAGGTTTCGATCTCCTTCTTGAACTACCAAAGACTTTCCGCGGGCTCTCAACTTGCTTCACTCTCCGGAAGACCCTTCCATCGGACCAAGTATTCTCGTTTGGGCACGCAATACCGCTTCTGTATGACTCGATCTGCCATGATGCTCTCAATTTCTCGATCATACGAGGTTTTTGGTCCAAGTGGCGCCCGTTGCGACTCTCCTCGATCCAGATCCTCATCATCAACTTAGAAAGGCTTAAGCATACTCACATGGAAAACCAAATGTACCTTGAGTTTTGGTGGTAGCTCCAGCTTGTATGCGACCTTTCCAACCGTTGTAGCACACGAAATGGCCCCTCGTAGCGACGGATCAACCCCTTGTGCATGTCCTTGTACTGGAGAACCACGTGCAACTTGGCCAACACTTGGTCCCTGACTTGGAACTCCACATGCCGTCGCTTCTTGTTGGCCCACTTCTTCATGCACTTGGAGGCCTTGTGTAGACACGCCCTCGCCAAGTCGGCTTGCTCTTGCCAATCCTTGGCGAGCTTATATGCAGGCGGACTACTCCCTCGATAACTCGAAGCAATGGTGCTTGGGGTATTCGGTTGCTGCCCAATCGCAATCTCGAATGGGCTCTGACCGATCGACTCGCTCCACTGCAAGTTGTAGGAGAACTGAGCTACGTCGATCAACTTTGCCCAATTCACTTGTGTTGTGCTCACATAATATCGAAGATAAATCTCCAAGAGTGCATTGATCCGCTCCGTCTGACCGTCAGTTTGGGGATGTAAACTTGTCGACATATTCAACTCTGACCCTAGCAGCTTGAACAACTCGGACCAGAAACGCCCTATGAAGCAAGGATCACGATCGCTCACAATCATTTGTGGCACTCCCCAATATTTGACCACGTGCTTCATGAACAGCTTGGCCGCCTCCTTGGCCGAACAATCCTCTGTTGCAGGCACGAAAGTTGCGTACTTGGAAAACCCGTCCACCATGACCATAAAAGTCTGACACCCTTCAGACTTTGGCAGGTTAACGATGAAGTCCATGGAAACACTTTCCCATGGACGAGTTGAAAACGGGAAGCGGCTCCAACAGACCCGACAACGAACATTACTCTAGCTTGTCTTGTTGGCACACCAAACAAGTCTTCACATAAACTTCCACGTCGTCCCACATTTGAGGCTAGTAGTATCGATCTTCAACGAGGGCCAACGTGCAGTGGATCCTTGGATCACCCGCCCACTTCGAGTCATGGCATTTGCGCAAGATCTCCTTCCTTAACTTCCCATAAAATGGCACGTACAGTCGCCTTCCTTTGGTGTAAAGGAGCTCGTCCTCACACCAAAAATATTGGGTCTTGCCTTCATGTATCATACATGAATTCCAAAACTCGATAGGTAGATTTAAAATTCTTCATTCGAAGAAGAAGCGAAAAACACCTACATATCATCTCTTCAAGTTTCTCTAAGTGTGCTAGTTTCAAGAAGTGTTCGATAGAGTCATTATTGGACGTGCGGACCCCTGGAGTGCCATAACTTTGCACAAAGGAACACTTAAGTGCCATGACTTATGAAAGGTACACTTAAGTGCCAAAATCGGAGTAAAAGGGATCACTTGAGTGTCAATCCGGCCAAAATCCAACCAAATTGCATACCTGGCATTTTTTGGTGATTTCGGCGACTTCTTTTACTGATGTGGAAAATGTTTTTTTTTTTAAAAAGCCGACATGGACGACAAAAATGATGTCGTCCATCCACATTGAGTGCGCTAACCTAAACAATGTCGTTAAGTCATTGTGGCTTAAGCACACCTGGCCATCGCCGTTCCTCCCCATCCACATTCACACTAGATCTCAGGCCCTTCTCTCCGTCGCCGTTCACGCCCAAAGCTGGTCATCGGTCACCGTCGTCAGTCGCCATTGTTGGTCGCCGTCACCGCTCACCATCGTTGGTCGTCATCACCGCTCACCATTGTCGCTCGTCCAGGTTCGGCCCCTTCTCCCCCTCCCCTGTGATGAAATTAGGGCTCGAGAACGTCATTAGGGCTGGCTCGATTATTTTATTAGGGCTCGATTATTTTATTACGGCTTCGATGGAATTTTTGTTGATACACTTCAATTGAAACTTGTTGACATCACACAAAGAGACCAGATTTCTCATTATTTTCGTGAATTTTTCTTTCAAGCCAATGTTAGAGTATGCTTTGATTGTTGAGTCACTGGTTATGCATCTCCTTAAGAGCATCCTAATAAAGCAGGTGACTAATGCATCTCCGAGAAGAAAATTAAGTCCTTGAACCACCCTGCTTGTGAGGTTGTATAGGGTATGTTTATCAATCCAAAATCCTAAATGATGACAGAAAGATGAAAAAGAGAACATAACAACTGTAGCTAGAATTTTATTGGTAAAGTTACAAACTAAGAAAAAGTTTCAAGCGGGAAGAATAAGAACTTAAAAGGGTATTGAAGCGTGTTTTGGTGAAGCTATTTCCTAGAATTGGCTCTTCAGCTTGTGTCAGTCTTCTTTGAGAAAGGTATTGCCTGCTTGTCCAAATTTGTTATGGGTTAGGATAGTCTAAGACTTTGGAGTGATCTGTCTGTGCTTCATTTTCTCTTTGTTTTTCTTTAGCTTTGGCGACATAAAATGCTTCCAAGTTTAGTTGTTCTAATTTTAGTTTAAACTTCTAAAGGAATTTGTAGGAGTCAGCGGCTGTGATTTGATTAAGTTGATGTCAGAGTATGCTTTGATTTGATTAAGTTGATGTACATTCTCTCACATCGCAAGTTTAGTTCAGTAAACAAAATTGCTTGGGCTATGATTGTTGTGGGGACCTCTGTTTTTGGTTAATATTTTAAGGGAAGGCAAGGCAAATAATTAAAGTGCCGACCTCTTTTTTGGTTGTCATGTAGGGACATATTGTCAGTGTGGGGACCTCTGTTTACTAAATTCCATGAGAGTGAGGGGGACTCCCTGTGCAATTGTCTAGTGGTCCCAAAAACTAATGATTCTTTTTCTTATTCTTGATGCAGTAATGGCTCATGACAAGGATTATGTCACTGTCATAATTTGCTATGATTGGGAATTTGTGATTGGGGAGGATGAGTAGGAGTATGAGGGTGAAAATGAGGGCACCATCTTTGTGGATATAAAGAATGCATCTTATATAGGATTTCTTAGGGATATAAAGACTTATTTGCCTTGTAAAGTTTAGAAGTTACTATATTGTATCCCTGGAAAAGATTTAAGAGAAGGTTTGAAATGTTTAGAAGATGATAATGGTTTTAGGGATGTTCTATACCATTATCTTCATGGTGAAGAGGTAAAAATATATGTTGAGTACAAGAGTGAAAGTGAGGACAAAGATGATGATGGAGAGAACGCCGGAGTAGGACAAGAAGGAGATGGTATTCAAGGTAGTATTGACGTTAGGGTCAAAGGAGGGCAAGATAGATATGATGGACATGAGAGGAGCACAGATGCAGTTCACCAAAGTGATTATGACATAGGTGATGTCACAATCTCTGGATTAGATTGGGAAGTAGCTGAATCAACTGATGATGATGATGAAGGGTTGCCTGCTGAAAATTTTATAAGTGATGATGACGACAAGGAGCTTGTAAAGTCAAGAATACAGCGAAGGGATTTTTTGACAGCTAAGTTTGTAGCTTTGCAGGTAGCGGATGAAGTTCCAAATAGACCTGAAGGCCCTGTAGATGCTGGTGCTGCTGGCGAGGAGATTGACTATGAAGAAAGCGTCGAGACTGATACTTCCCAAGATGAGCTTGAAGAAGATGAAGGACTTGTGCATAGAAGGAAAAGGAAAAGTAAGTTTCCTTCTTATGATCCATCCGTTGCCTCTCCTACTTTGTCGGTAGCTATGAAATTTCATGATGTGAAACAATTTAGAGAAGCTATACTGAAGAACTCCATTGCTGCATAAAGGAACATTGACTTCATTAGAAACGTTAAGACCTTTGTAAGAGTTAGGTGTTCGCAGCAAAATTGTCCATGGAAGATCTATGGCGCATTTGTTAGGAGAAGTGGATATTTCCATATTAGAGCCTACCAAGAGGAACATACTTGTTCCATTAATTTTGAGAATAAAAGGGTAACAAGTGCATGGTTGTCGAAGCACTTCTTTGAATTGATTAAGCTAATGCCTCAGATGAATACTACTCAGTTCAGGATGCTAGTGAATGAGCAGGTAGGCATCAATATATCCAGGAATCAATGTAAAAGATCGAGGCAAAAGGCGATGAAGATACTCATTGGTCAGTACAACGGTGAATATGGACAGTTGTGGGACTATGCTTGGGAGTGTAGGCTGCAAAATCCTAGAAGTAGAGTGTATGTAGAGGTCGTGGAGAGACCACTTCCTACTATTGGGATGAAGTTCGATAAATTCTATGTTTGCTTCGATGCATGCAAACGATGATTTTTATCTGGTTGTAGACGGATTATAAGATTAGATGGGTGTTTTTTAAAGGGCTTGTGCAAAGGAGAATTGCTTGCCGCAATTGGAAGAGATGCAAACAACTAAATATTTCCCCCGGCTTGGGCTGTTGTGAAGGTGGAGAATAAGAACAATTGGTCATAGTTCCTCAAAAATTTGATGACTAATTTGGAGATAACAAATGGGGCAAGGTGGGCATTCATGAGCGACCAACAAAAGGTAATGTTTGCTTTTTAAAAAATTTGGTCACTTGTTTGCTTTTTGATATCAACATGTCATTTGCTTACATTTTCTATATTTTGAATTATTGTAGGGACTGGTTCTAGCAATAACTAAGTTGTTGCCTTATGCTAAACATCGAATGTGTGCGCGGCACATATATGCAAATTGGGCAAAGGCCTATAAAGGGGACAAGCTGCAGTCGCAATTTTGGCAGCTAGAGAAGAGCACAAATATGGCTGACTTTAGGATTGCCAGAGAAGAGATGCTTCAATTAACAAAGGATGGTTATGATGCACTATCCCAAACAGACCCGAAGCATTGGTGTAGGGCGTTCTTCAACGAAGAATTCAAGTGTGATAACATTGACAACAACATCTGCGAAGCATTCAATGGGAGGATAATAGATGCCATATGCAAACCAATTATCTCGATGCTTGAAGACATACAGGTTTTGGTCATGACTCGGCTGCACAGACAAAGAGATGAGACTGCAAAGTGGACTAAGCAATGTGGTCCTAGGATTGCTAAGAAATTGGATGACAACTTGGCTGCAAGTAGATATTGTCATCCCATTTGGAATGGGGATGAAGGATATGAGATAATGAAGGGTTCCGATAAGTATGTTGTCCATTTAGGTATGAGGAAGTGTTCATGTAGAGCATGGCAACTAAGTGGAATTACTTTTGCACATGCCATATGTGCAATTCAATTGAAGGGCCACGACACAAAAGACTACCTTGATGATTGGTACAAGAAATCGAAATATCTTGCTTCATATCAATTCATGTTACAGCCAATTAGAAATAGCAAGTTTTGGGAGCCAACAGATTGCGAAGCACCTCAACCTTTGCCGCTAAAGAAGAGAATGGGAAGACCAAAGCGAAAACGAAAAATGACGAAAGGAGAGGACTCATGTCACCGTAGGATGAATAGAACAGGTGTACCGATATAGTGCTCTTTTTGCCACATAGTAGAGCATAATATTAAGGGTTGTCAATTAAAGAAGCAATAGGAACAATTGAGGCCAGCCAAAAGGCCTAGTGAAGGGACAGTTGGAGAAGGAGAAACAAAAAGGCGAAGTGAGTCGACTGTTCTTCAGTCGACGACAATAAACCCAGTAAGTCATGACAATTGTGTTTATGTTGCTTTATGGTTTGTTACAAATATGTACATAGATATAAGTGACGTGTATGTAATATTTTTGTCTTTGTCAGGTCACCGTGACACGTGAAGAATTGGCCGAAGCCCCTACTATACTTGAAACTGAAGGGCCTGTTCAAAGAAAGCAAGGTAGAAGACAGCCAGCTGTAGGATTAGCTGAAGCAACTGGAGGGCCAGTTAAGTCGACTGTTCTTCAGCATTAACAGAGAAAAAAATACCCGGTAAGTTCAATGATTTGAGTTTACTTTTCATTTACGTTCTAATATGGCCTGATGTTGTTGCCTTATGATGTCCTTTGCCTTTTTCTCAAGTTCGAAGAAGGCAAGCTAGAGCTCAGCTGCCAATAGAGGGCCCAACTGAAGGGCCACCACAAGATCCATCACCAAAGTCATCACAAAGGCCACTAGAAGGGTCATCACAAGGGGCACCACCAAAGCCAACCGAAGGTGTCATTGAAGCTGAAGGCCTAACTAGAAAAACAATCAGAAGAAAGCCAAATCAAAAGCCACCTACAAGAAGGCCATCTACAAGACGCCTAGCTAAAGAATTGGCCGAAGAAGCCCCTGCTGTAACTGAACAGCCACAAGAGCCCAAGAAATCACATGCGAGAAGAAGAGACAACCAATCACAAGTACCTGAAAGTGACGCTCACCTTCAAACAAGAGGGACTCTTGGGAAGAGGCTAAAACAATATGGTTATGGCATTTATACAGATGAGCATTCTGGAACAGTTATTCTTAATGTAAAATTTATAGGCTGCATTTAATTTAATTTATAGTGCAAACTGTTGTTGATAATTGAGTTTTCTTTTTGAAGCCTGAGAGAAGTTCAGAGGTTCTTATCTCTCAAGGCCCAACTCAAGAATCAACGGCTGCGCCAATAAAGAAGAAGACATTGCCTACACCAACAAGAAAAAAGAGTAAAAGGAACCCAATTGCAGGTCCATCTGAATCAGTTCAGCCTACAACTGTTGCAGCTCCTTCTGAATCAGTTCAGCCTAGGATAATTGCAACTCCATCATAATCAACGCATCTCAAGACAGTTGAAGAATAAGTCTCACGTCTAGTTAGAAAAAGTGCAAGGATTATGAATCAAGTGCAAGATCCATCAAAACGAGCACGAACAAAAGGTATTGTGCATATTGATTGATGAAATGGGATGTGATATGATTTGTGGGGCTGAGAAGTCAGTTGTAAACATTTGTGGATGTTTGTTTTTTTTTTTTTATACAGTTTGTCATTGAGTTAGTTGAGTTTGTGAGACTTCATTTGTCATTGAGTTTATGAGACTTCATTTCAATATCAATGGAACGGTTGTTGCTTGTCATTTTTGGTATGCCTTTTTCATTTTTTTGATTTTATTTTTACTTTTACTTACTGCTACTTCTAGTGGTAGATGTGTGGTGGTGACTAGGGTGCTCGTGTGGCTGGTGGTGTCTGGTGAAGCCTGGTGGTAGCGGTTGGTGAAGCATGGTGGTGGTGGGTTGGGTTTGAGATTTTTACTGCACCTGGTGCAAGATGTAAGTGTGCAATATGTACATCTTGCACCAAGTAGTGCTGGTGCAAGCTGGTGTAAGACACCTTACACTAGCAACTTATACAGTAACATACCACCAGCATAGTGGTGGCTGGTGGTGGCTCAAGTGGATGCCTAGGATGCTTGGTGTGGCTGGTGGTGATGGCTGGAGGCCAATGGTGGCCAGTGGTGGGCGATGGTGGTGGCTGGTAGTAGCCGATGGCTAGTAAAATGTACAAAAAAAATAGCACTTAACTAATCACATTCTAAAAAACCTAGCACTTAAGTGTTCACTTTTAACAACAAGTGGCACTTAAGCGATCCTTTTAATAATAACTTGACACTTAAATAACTCTTTTTTATCACGACTGGCACTTAAGTTATCACTAGATACAACTTATAGCACTCGAGTAATCACTCATGTTTGTTCTTTATATATGGTGATTTGCAGCAAAACAGAGAAGCTGCTGGTTTATATATTTGCTGTTGGTTTACACGTTTGCTACTGGTTTACATTCAATTTAAGTAAAATAATTACTACAACACATCGACCCAATATACATTCCATCATCACCGATTTATATTTAAGAATAAGCAAAAACATAATACAAACAGTATTTGTCGAAATCATTCATTCATTCATTCCATTTCCTTAACCTCCTTACAAGCACAAGAAATAACACACAATACATATGACAGTCCAAAAAAAATTGCCACGACAATCTTATAGACAACACAACACTTCTTCTCATCTTCCAACAAAATAAGTCACTTTTCATTCAAAACAAGTACATTTCTCCACACATTTACAACTATGGCAGTCGGAGAAACTTCTTTTCATCTTGCAGTACTTTACATATCATAAAGTACGATAAACAAAAAAAAAACAGCAATACAATAAATGTTTGGTAACACTTCCGTTCAATTTTCATCTTTGAAACTTCATTCTTCAAATAGTTAACAGAAGATGCTTGAGCTTGCATTGAGTCAACATCGTCCAAGTCGTCCACAAACGTAGATGGAGGTTGATGACATCCATCAAGTAGGTCCAATATCACCTCTGTGGCTCGGTGAGAGAATTTCGCATCGACCCATTTGAAATATTTGCACTTCGAGCCTTCTCTGTATCGGGCACATCTATAGAATCTTCTCCCGAGATTCGTTCGAGTCCACGATGTTCTTTTTGGACTTGGTAACCCACAAAAACAGAAACGTCCACCTTCTCCTTTGCTTCGGCAAGAGAAATTTGAGCCGCTGCTGAAAGTCTTGCTCTCCATTTCCAATATTCGATAGTAAAATTTGGGGCAAATCGAATTAGGGTGCGGGATTAAGGCTCCAGCGCTTCAATGGCATTTTGCCTGATTTAGGGTTTTAGATTTAGGGCAAATGGGGAGACGACGGCGTTTTCGCTAATTTAAGGGCTCTATTTTGGGCCAACACCCGAAACGACGTCATTTGGGGTGAATTCGAGCTGACTCAGCTCTCCGGCAAGACACATCGACGAGAAATATTAATATTTTAATGCCACGTATGATTTCCGGCCAGCTTCGCCGGAGATGGCACTCAGATATCCCACTTTTCTTAAAATGTGGCACTTAAGTGTACATTTTGTAAGTTATAGAACTTAAGTGTCCCTTTATGCCAAGTTATGGCACTTGAAGCGTTCTTTTGTCGTCATTATTGTATAATGCTTATATACCTACAGGTTTGAGATGTTGTATATTGGGAGGCGAAATTCATGAAATTATTTAGCATCGTTAACAGGAACTAATCGCCTTAAGGATATTTGGTTAGTTGTACCTCACCTCCAATCACTATTTCTTTTTGTTATCACTTTCTCAAATTTATTATTTTCTTGGTACACCAAAAAGTGTTACATATTCATCCCCCAATACGTTTCTTCTTCTTCCTCTATTCTTTTACATATTTTTCCAGCAGATTCGAGAGGTTAGCATTTGGTTGAGGAAAAAGCTCGACTGGGTTAGATTCGATTGAAATCCCTAGAAAAAGGAAAATTTCACGATTACTTAGTGAGAGATGGAGACTTCGAGAGGGAGATTGTTTGGCAGTTGGAGAAATTAGTGAAGTGAATCGAGAGCTTGAAGCGTCGATGCGTGAGTTGGAGGCGTCCTAAGCAAAGTTAGACAAAGAGAAGACGGCAAACGAAGAGAGAAAGACTAGGAAGAGATAAAGACAAGTCTGAGCCTTGTTTTAAATCGGTTGGAAATAGTTTCGATCTAAAGCCCATTTAAACTTGTTTATTTTAGGCTTTTCATTTCAGAAGCCCATTATAATTAGATCCATTCAAATTATTTTGAGGTAATAAACAAGTTTAAAATCCACTTTGACCGGTATGCTTGTATATATCTAGATCATTGTATCAAAGTGAAAAAAGACAACTTCGATCATTTGATGATTTAAAAATGATAATAACTTACAAACATGCTAGAGCTCCCCTTTTATTTGAAAGCGTTTGCACCCCCTTAAAGATTAGCTCACTACCCGTCTAGGTCCCTCCGTTCAAAAATAGAAAAAGGGAATGCTAGGAATGAAAATCACCGTTTATAACAATGTCAATAATCCCGTTGACTAGGGAAGATAATGACAATAATAAAAACATTACTCGCTAAGAGGGCCATATCTACTTATTATGAAGGAATGCTTCGGAATAGAGGTAAGTCATTAAGAATTAGAAAAAAATAACAAGTTGTTTACAAATTTTTTGCGACCATTGGGATATTGAAATCTAAAGAGATTTTGAGATATGCTTCTGTGCATAGAGGATGGTTAGAGTGCGTTTGATAATAATTCTGTTTTGGAAAATAATTTTTTTCAGAAATACCTTCTTCTTTTTTCTATTTCTGTTCCCAAAAACAGTTTTTGAGTATTTGAATACGTTTGATAACTACACAAAATTTTTATTCCTATAAGAGAAATGCATTTGGTATGACTCTATATATATTTTTGACTTAAAACTTCTTTTAATTTATTAATAATTTTCTTTTTTTTTTCTTTTTCTTCTCATTCCTCTAGCCAATCGCTAGGGCCAAGGGAGCCTCGACATCCACCAATGAGGCCGACGAGGCTCACAATGGCTAAGCAAGGCTCAGCCTCGCAAGATCTAGGTGAGGTCGTCTCGTCTAGTCATGGCGAGGCTTGAGGGGGGGCCTCGCCGGTGGCTAGCGAGATTCACAATGGCTGGGCAAGGCTCGGTCTTACAAAATCTAACCAGAGTTAAGCCTTGCCTAGCCATGGCGAGGCTCGAGGGGCCTTGTCAGTGGCCAGCAAGACTCGCGGCGATCGGTTAGGGGAAGAAGAGAGGAAGAGAAAATAAAATAAAATAAAAAAGAAGAAGGAAAAAATGCTTCATTTTTTTTTTCATTCTTGTTTTCGAAGTTATTCTCAAGAACAAAAGACAACATTTTTTTTTTTTTTTTTTTTTTTTTGGTTTCTTGCAGCCTTAGTATCTTGTCATTTGCAAATAGTTACAGAGTAATTACATTTATTGTGGATGATCACTAAGCACTATCCCTTCTATTATTTATTAATTACCTAGGGTTAGCATTTTCATCGGACAAACTCTATCGTTACTAGTCACAAGTGCAAACAAATTACGTCAATAATACGTATTTTACAACCCATAAATTATCATGTAAAACAGTGACCGCTTTTAAGTTAATTTCAGAAAAGTTACGACAAATTTAAGAAAATTACGACTGAAAAGGGGGACCGGTGCTTTTCACTGTAGTTTCATCAACCAATATTCTCTCCCCCTCCCCGGTAACGATGACGTGGCGGGAACAAACGTGGCGGTCTTTTTTTGGTTTGGCGCCGATTGCCCAAATAAAAAAAAGAAAAAGAAAAGGGAATAAGAAAAATAAAAAATAAAAAAATAAAAAGAAAGAGGGGAGATTTCATCGTCGGTCCTTCTTCCCGAATCACATACTCGTGGGGGAGATGCAAATGGAGAAGAAGAGGAAGAAGAGAGCCGACGATGGAGAGGAGCCCGCCGCCGCCGTCGTCGTCTCTCCCTACTTCCAGAAGAAGCCGGCGACCCAGAAGAAGGGAGCGAGCGGTCAAGCGGCGGAAGCTGATCCCGAACATGGAGGCCTTCCCATCAGGGAGAAGCTCCTGGAGATGATTTCGCGCTTCACGTACACGGGTGGCCCGTTGTTGAAGAAGCAGAAGGAGGGGTTAGCGCCAATTTCGCGCTCCGACGGCGGGCCCAGGCTCTCCCCTTATTTCCAGCAGAAGAAGAGCAACGGCGAAGGCAACGACGGCGTTGTCGGCGGTGCTGGTGGTGGTACCCTTGGAGAGAGAAAGTCAGGTGACGAGAAACCACAGTCGCGGCGGGCCAAGGCGAGACCGAGTGCGAGGGGGAAGGCGGGAAATGCTGTAAAGGTCTCTCCTTACTTCCAAAAGGCCGAAGGCGCGTCGCAGCAGCCGCAGAGAGACGGGAGAGCGAGAGCGAGAGGGAGAGCGAGAGGGAAGAAGGCGGTTAAGATTAAGGTTTCGCCCTACTTCCAGAAGGCCGAAGGTGAGGCGCCGCAGCCGCAGCCGCAGCCGCAGCCGCAGCGCAAGGCAAGAGCGAGGAAGGTTAGGGTTTCGAAGAAGAAGAAGGTCGATGAGGAAGGGGAAGGCACGGAAGCGAAGCAGATAGCGAAGAGGAAGAAGCGGGCGTATGACAGGAGGAGGGTGTTGACTGCGGCGGAGAAGAGAGCGGAGGCCTACAGGAGGAAGAGCCCCGATAACACATGGAAGCCTCCGCCCTCCGGCCACCGTCTCCTGCAAGAGAGCCACTGGCGTGATCCTTGGCGTGTTCTCCTCATCTGTATGCTTCTCAATGTCACTACTGGCAAACAGGTGTCGCTGCTTCCTTCCTTCCCTTGGTCCATCCTATTCGATTGCATACATGCAATGGACTTTGGCTTAAGTAGATTATGCGCAACTAATTGGTTCTCCTTTCGCTCTGTTTATTTTAGAAACATGGTCCCGTTTCAGAAATTTTCGACATTGTAGTTCGAGTCTTGTGAGCTGCTCTTGGTTTGAGAAGCTTTTAATGTTTTTGAGTTCAGAAAGGTTGTGTGGTCTTTGGCTCAACCTGCTAAGCAGGGGATGGGGTCAATGTCTCTGATAACTTGAAAAGGATGTCTCCTTAATGCCTTTGAGATGAGCGCACTAGGATATTTTGTCCAATGGGGCCATAAAAAGAATGTGAAATTGCTTTTAACACAAGGGAGATTGCTCCCACGATCTGAAAGTCTGATGTTTCTCACAGATATGTTCTTGATCCTAGAGCATGACATTTTAGTTTTTTATGTGGTTTGGGTCCAAAACTCTTTGTCAAACATCGATAACCAATTTGCACATTCATGTATTCACCTTACAATAACATACTTAAACTTGTAGATCCAGCACAAGAATAATGGCCAAAATACAGTGTGAATGCTTGTTTGAGAATGAATCTAGTTACATTGAGAGTAATTTTGGTTACTGAT
Organism: Eucalyptus microcorys; assembly: GCA_014182515.1. Classification (NCBI taxonomy): domain Eukaryota; kingdom Viridiplantae; phylum Streptophyta; class Magnoliopsida; order Myrtales; family Myrtaceae; genus Eucalyptus; species Eucalyptus microcorys. The sequence goes on from CM024563.1 coordinate 15,227,306, forward strand.
ATTCAATTAGTTTTGTTTATATTTAAGCTTGTATTGAGTGGGGTTACAATGTAGACCTTGTTTAATTAATTCTATTCGGGTTGGATTCAATGTTGTAGATATTTAGGGGTCAACACTGTAAAATAATGGTGTCAAATAGCATGTAGTGAAAATTTTTATGGTTATTAGTTATTAATGAAAATGTAGAGAAGATCTGTAGGGACTATGCTAGCATTGCCCTGGATGATCAGCAAACTACAACTATTGGGTGCCCTCCAAGTGGAAAAGTTGGGAACTGGCTCTCCCATAGAGAATACTAGAATGAAGTTGAAAAGGCCAAAGCGTGGCAAGAATTTTGAGCATTTCACAGATCTTGATTCGTCCTAACCACAAACTTCAGTTTAGGGAAGCTTCGCCCTTCTATATGTACTGCTAAACCAAGAAAGAGCGACAGCCGCTTCTTCAAATCTGTCTGAAGGCAAGAAGAGACATAATTTGGATATTATATTCAGTCATACAAGGACCTACTTCAAAGTGGATCGCTGCAAATTACAATATTGTGATTTGTAAGTTAATAGGCGACCTCATAATAACATAATATTTTAAATCGATAAATTCCTATGCATAACCCAGACATAGGACTAGTGAATAATGACATGGGCTTATGGAGAAGAAATTTGCAAGAGGAAAACCCTGATAATGAGGTATGAAAAAGTGTTTTGTCTGTATTGCATGTCAATTCTTCTGCTGACTTTCCTTTGTATCTGAACAGGCACGAACTTGTTCACTTGTTTAGGTATGATTATGCAATGAATTGATTACTCATTAAAAAAAAAAGTCAGTTTCTCGTTCTGTCTAATATGGAGTTTTGTGAATGGAGCTAGTGGCAGATTATTGCTACTATTATTATTGCTATTATTATTTTGGGCGGTAGGTTGGGTTTCGTTAATGTAGGATGTGTTTGCATCTTGGAAAGGTTAACTTCTACTTTATTCTTTTTCCAGCTTTCATTTGTACTGGATTCCTTTTCCAGCTTGGGCTTGTTTCAAAAAACTAGAAGAGGAGGTGGTTATTGGACATTTTTTCCATCTAGATAACTATCTCACAGCTATATAATGGAAAACTGGAAAAAAATTTGCCACCAAATTTCACGTCCCTTGTGCACTGGTTGTATTAGTGATCTTCTGTGTAAGTTTCTCAGATACAGCATGCTAACTTTTACCCTTCTCTTCCCCTAAGGTTTTTGAACACTGTTTCAGGTCCTGAGTTCTGTGGCATGACATAATTTTAAAAGAGATTACACCAAATGCACTGCTTTCAAATCGGTTCTTTAACAACCTTGCGTGTGAGATTATAAATACATGGATTCTAATTATTGATCCCATATATCTCACAAAAGCATTGTTGTACTGTGTTTTAAGTTATGTTTACCCCATGGTTTGGAAGAATGAAGCTAATTATGATTTGTTGTGATTAATACTTTATCTGCAACATTCAGTTCCATGTATATATTTGAAAATTTTAACTTCCAAAGGAAATTTGGAAATTTGTTGAAATTGGTCTAAGTCAGCTATCTGAAAGGAGAGATTTTGACATTTGTCATTTGATCTTGTCGACCATCTATTTGTGAAAGTTGAATTTAGCATGAGTGTAAACAGCAAATACAAATTCTCAAACTTACTTTGATTTGTCCTCATCATGTCCATAAGCTTGCTGTGCCTGAGAACTCCTAAGGAACACGTTTTTTTTTGTCAGTCACTTCCTAGAAGTAATACTTATTTATTGGAGTGAGTGACGGATTACAAATTGACGACAACTTTAGTACTGAGTGGCATAACTGTAGAGCAAGGTGTGTGTCAAGTTTGTGTTTTTCTTTCTTTCTTCTCTGGTTCTATCTTTTCCTATTCCAAAAATTGAAGTTCACTGGTTTCATCTCTTCCTGAATTGCTCAGTCATTTCCCTAATATAGAACTTGCCAATATTGCTGGAATGTTTTTCAAGAAACTGATTGGTTCAGAATGTGAAATGTCAACAGGCAGTAGAAGATGTAGAGACCCTGTTAGGTGTGTTCCCTCTAAAGTTAAGACATATTCCTGAAAATTGCCCCTCTCCGTGGTCTTTCGAGAGGAACGTGTTTTGTTTCTCCTTTCTTCATAGTAATATTGATCTCCATGTACTAACAACAGCATTGAAATTCTTCTCACTACAAATCATTGGTTATTAATGGTAAACTAATATTTTAACTTAAAGTCTACATCGAGTCAATTTCCATTGAACTAGGAGTTTTAGATTACATGCTTGGATAGCCTCATGACATGATCAGCAGGCTTGGCAAAGTTGAGTCCAGGTTGAGTTTTCAATTTATGCAACTTTGTCTTTATATATAGTTTGTTTAACGGGGTTACTAATCAAGCTCAAATTTCCATAATATATTAGTTTGCATTATTTTTATTGCAAAGTTTATTCCAGAAGCAAGTCTTGTCGCAGGTTTGCAATTGGTTTCTTAAATTGAGTGTCTTGAAAAGAAATGAAGATCTTTTATATTTGTAGAGTGTATCTGGGGTTCTCTTTAGTTTGCATATGTTTCTTCAGTCTCCAGGAGGCTGAATGCAGCCTTGTCAGTGTCTCTAAGTGACGATTTGTTGTTTTCTCCCCATCTCTCAGTATTTAGTGCTCCTTTAAGGCCCAGTAATTTTGCTGTAAAACTATTGTTTGTCAACTCATTTTATCATTTGGTGTATGTTGATTCTTGCACATGCCCCTTGTAGCTACATATTGCAACCTTGCCTAAGAAGAAAGTCTATATTTGCTGTAAAATTACTCTTTGTGAACGGTTGTCATCACTTTGGTGTGTGAGTTGATTTGTGCACATGCCCTCTAATTTTTTCTAGCTACATATTGCATCCTTGGCTGGGAGGAATTGTATTTACTACATGTGTGATGTGAATGTGCCCCTAGTCTTGTGCCTTTGGAACAATTGTGATGAGTGGGTTTTTGAACAAAAAAGAACACTATAGCTACTCTTCTGGAAAATATGAAGAACTTGGCAATGTAGATTACTCAGTCGTTTGAGGTATTACTTGATAGGACTAGTCAGTATATTCAGGTATGTTGCCATGTTCCTCCTCAGCATTCCCTCACGTTAACCACAGATTGAGGGCATTCATCAATGCTCTTTCCTCCAGGAAGGCTGGTCTTGTATTTAATCATGGGGGAAAATAAATTACTAATTTTGCTTTCCCATTTGGCCAACTGTTCAAATGTAGCCCCTGAATTAATGGCTCTCAGATAAGAGCTGAGTTTGGCATGGGAAAAAGGTTTTTCAAAAGTTATCTTGAACTAAAAATCAAATTAGCAAAGTAGTCTTATTCTAATTAATTCTCCTTCAAAGGCGTCCTTTCCACATCTGCTGCACTGCAGGGACTCATTCATTGTGAGTGGAAATGTCATGTGACAGTTATATGAGGAAAGCCAACATTTGCATGGATTTCCTAGCAAAGCTCGTCTTTCTAACCATTTACTTTTTGTTTTTTCCTCTTTCTGAGTTGGGGGTGAGCACTGGTTCTGGTTCAGTCTGAGCACTAGGTCTGGTTCAACCCAGGAGGAACTGGTCAGAACTGGCCTGGTTGGTCCAGTCCAAGGTTGGATCAGGTGAGAACCAGTCCTGTTTTCGAAAACCAGGAACTTGCCAATGATTGGATCGGTTCTCGGTGCTTGCTGGTTCAACCCAGCAACCAGACCAACCAGGACAGTTCCACGGTAGCTGGTTTGGAATCAGTCCTTTACCTTAGCTGTTGCCAGAGAAAAAACCCACATCACACTGTAGAATCCCAACCTGTCTTCGATTTTGAGAGCACACAAGCAGGACCGTGATGCCAGCAAGAGCACTTGGGTTGAAGCATCACCAACGATTTTTTAAGTTTACATAACCTGAATTTTTGGGGAATATTTTAAAACCCCAAAGGTGGCCTCACTTAAAATACCAAAGGTGGCCTCACATCTTTTTCTTCCGGAAACAGGGGAGGTCAAACTTGGAAACATCAGAGGAAAGCAATTCCCCTGGCGAATGAAAGAACATTGGTCATTTTTCTGAGTAGAACATTCTTGGGTCTTGAGAATTATATTCAGTGCTGAATTATGGGGATGCAGTACTGGCTCATAACCCATACTTGTGGGATATCTACATCTATTGATTTTGGTTTGGGTCTTGCTCTTTTCTTTCTGTTCTTTCTTATGATTTATTTTGCGGCATTTTTTTTTGGTTCAGTGTATGATATAAAAGATAAATGTGGACCTTTCTTGATCTTTTGCATTTACAGGATAGGTGTTCTCGAGCTGTTAGATGTCTTATATTGTAGTATGGTTTTAAGCTGCTGTATTGACCAACTTTTTTTATGCTTCATTAAAGTAGTAGGATAGGTAGGGATAAGCTTGGAGAGCTGGTAGTTAATTTTTATTTGTTTGTACATCTATTTTACTCATGGAATGTGAGATTAACTAACAACCGACCTTTTGCAGACGGGTCAGTACTTGGATGCTCTGTTCAAGGAATATCCTGATGCCACAAAGGCGGCGGAGGCTTCTATAGAAACTCTGGAGTCTATTATTCAGCCCCTGGGTTTGAAAAGGAAGAGGGCTAGAATGATTGTGCGAATGTCACGTGAATACCTTGATGAGAGCTGGACTCATGTGACTCAGCTACATGGTGTTGGCAAGTAAGTTGGGCAATGGTTGTGGTCTGTGTATGTTGTCATTAACGTCCATTAGATTTGAGAATATTTCAAATTTGGCCGGGAATCATTTGGTGATGTGCTTTGCTTTTCATATATTTGGGCAGGTACGCAGCCGACGCGTATGCTATATTCTGTACAGGAAAGTGGAAAGAAGTGAATCCTCTGGATCACAAACTTAATGATTACTGGCAATATTTATGGTGGCTCGAGGATAGAAGACTATTGAAATAGGTGTTCGTAGTGTCCAATGAGCACTTCTTTTTGGTTTCGTAGAATTACCGGTTTCACAATGGTACATAAACCTGAGAATTGGTTATTAGTTTTTGGGGGAGCAACTAAAGGGTTGTGGGCGCTGTATATGGTGATAGGCTCCTCGCTCACCCTCTGGTCGATGTACTTCTTGGGGTCTCTTGTTTATGTGGCAGAGTTGCCAGAGAAGGCTTTCATTTTGTTAAATAGTCTGTTCAATCAGCGAGTTATCTTCTGAAGTTTGTTACTCAGATTCTAATCTAAATATATATCAATTTTGCTGATGTAATCCTAAACCTGAGTAAATTTTCAATTCGGTTATTTTGATCAGTTTAAACCTAAAAATGTTAGCTCTGCCAATTTAGTTATAGCCAAACGTCTTATGTGGCACGGGTGGCACGGTTGACATATGACGTTGATAAATTTTATTAAAATGATGCTGTTTTGCTTAATAAATTTATCTTTAGATTTTTCCTATATTCTTTTATTGTCTTTTTATTGTTCATCTTCTTCCTCGTGTATCCTTGTTAATGTTCATCTACAACCGTCATCACTGTCGCCATTAGGCCCTACGTCTCCTCACTGCTCTCCAAAAGGAATTATCGGAATGACAAAAAATAGTAATTTTAAACAAATTATGAAAAATGTCACTTAATGGTGATCTTCGATAATTGCAAGGGGAGGGCAATTATCTCTATCCTTTTAATAATTCTCTCTTTTTAGTGTTTTTAATTTACCTTTCTATTTAAGGCCGTTGTTACCACAGCATAAACACCGCGTGATGGCTCTATCATCAATAATAAAGAGAAATTTTTTATCTTTTTTCTCTTCTTCTCCTGTCAAGCCGTGCAGCTGTTGCACCAATCGCTACGACCTGCCATTACCGAGAATCATATACTTTTTTCTTTTATTAATATCTATTTTATCGCAACAATTCAAATTCAAATTATACAAGTATTTCTGAAATTTATGGTTCTATTTTCCTTTTGAGTGGATGTCACTTTAGTGTGAAAGGAATTTTGTTTCATGTGTTTATCAGATATTCTTAGCAATTCATTGAAGTATCTTGATAATTCTTAGCGATTTGTGGAGAAAATTAATTGACCATTGATCACTTGCGTGGTCAGTGATAAAAAAAATAGGAAAATTGAAAAGAAAAACACGTACAAAAGAGAAAAACTATGCCGTGTAAATAGAAAGCGTAAAACCGACCAAAAAATAAAGATAAAAATAGAAAGCGTAAAAATAAGGAAGGAAGGAATGTTACTCTTTAAGAAATGTCAACCACTCGCATAGACTATGAAGAAGCTGCAAGGAAGGAACTCATTCAATCCCCATAGCTGAACCTTAATTTTCGGATTAGGAAATGACAATGAAACGTTGGACTTCACATTGTCCATACATACACACAACCACCGAATCCCAGTCAAACTTCAGCCGCTCATCAGCAACAGCTACGACTTTGATGACCATTTGGGTCCCTGTAGCCTATGTAACACCAGCGCTCTTCGAGAGTTTTCGTGTCGTGTCTGACACGTGTCCAACACGCTCTAACACGTTCCAACACGCGGTCAACGAGTGTCAAAAAATCCAATACGTGATCAACTCTCTCCGACATGCTCTGACACGCGATTCTAACAAGCACGGGTCAATTTTAAAAAATTCCAATATTTAAGGGGTCAAAATGTAAATATACAAACAAACAAAAAATAGAGGTAGGGCTAGTGGTTAGGTGATGCTGCTGCCACCGTTGGAGGGGGCTGGCGACCTCACCGGCCATAGGCAGCAAAAAGAGAGGGGGGGGTGTCCTTCGCCGGCCAGGCAAGGGCCGGTGAGACTTGCCCAGATCTAGGTGATGCCTCGGCTAAGGCCTAGGTGATACCACACCCTCGCTCGAGCCTAGCGAGGATCGCTAGCCCTCGCCTGGGGTTGGCGAGGGCCAGCATCGCCCAAATCTAAGCGATCCTCACCAACCCTAGTTGACTCGTCGCCTAGATTTGGGCGAGGGTCACCCTCCCTCCGCCGCCTAGGGTCGGTGAGGTTGCCGGCCCCCTCCAACGGTGGCTAGGCACGCCGCTAATGGAGGTAGCGGCAACGACATGCCCAGCCACCACCATGCCTCTTATATATATATATTCAATTTTTTTTTTAAGAATTATTTTAGCTTTTTTAAAAGTCTTTTACTATGAAAAAAGTAACAAAAAATGCTACATATGATATAAACAAATAAATTTTAAAATACCATTTCAACATTTTCCTTTAAACAATGTTTTTTCCCTCTAAGTTTTATGTATTATTATAATGAAATGCAGTTGAATTTGTCAAATTAAAATAATGAATTATATGAACAAACGTTGAATTAATATTTTTCGTGTAAATTAATTATATATTTTTATTATTTATTTATTTATTTATGTATTTATATATAAATATATATTTAATATATAACGTGTCTGAATTATCTATTTTTAAGAAATAACGTGTTGGCGTATCGTGTTGTGTCGTCTCGCCAACCAAAGGCAACAAAAGGGGGGGAAGGGGGGGCGGCCCTCGTCAGCCCGGGTGAGGCCATTGTTGGCCAGGCAAGAGCTGGCGAGGCTTGCCCAAATCTAGGCACCGAGGCCTAGGAACCACTGCGCCCTCGCTTGGGCCCAGCGAGGGTCGCAACCCTCACCTAAGGCCGGCAAGGCCTAACTTGGGGTTGCGGAGGCTCATTGGCCACAAGCGAGGGCCGGCGTCACCTAGATCTGGGCGATCCTCACCGGCCCCAGTCGACATGTCACCCAAATATGGGCGAGCCTTGCTCGAGCCTTACCTGGGCTGGCGAGGGTCGCCCTCTCTTCGTTGTCAGCCCCTTCCGACGATGGCTGGGCACGCCATTAACGAAGGCATATATTTAGTTTTGTTTTTTTAGAATTATTTTAGCTTTTTTAGAAGTCTTTTACTATGAAAGAAATTAAAAAAAAAAAAATACTACATATGATAAACAAATAAATTTAAAAATACCATTTCAACATTTTCCTTTAAACAATGTTTTTTCCCTCTAAGTTTTATGTATTATTGTAATGAAATGCAGTTGAATTTGTCAAATTAAAATAATGAATTATATGAACAAATGTTGAATTAATATTTTTCGTGTAAATTAGTTATAGACTCTTTTTTTTATTATTTATTTATTGATGTATTTATATATAAAATATATTTGATATATAACGTGTTGAAATTCTCTATTTTTAAGAAATGACGTGTCGACATATTATATCGTGTCGTCTCGCCGGTCAAAGGCGATAAAAGTGGGGGAAGTGGGGGCAGCCTTCGCCAGCCTAAGCGAGGCCATTGCTAGCCAGGCAAGGGCCGGTAAGGCTTACCTAGATCTAGGCAATGCCTCAGCTGAGGCCTAGGCGACACCGTGCCCTCACTCGGGCCCAGCGAGGGTTGCGGCCCTCGCCTGGGGCCAGCGAGGCCTAACTTGTGGCTGCGGCGGCTCGTTGGCCACAAGCGAGGGCCGGCGTCGCCCAAATCTAGGCGATCCTCACCGGCCCTAGTCGACGTGTCACCCAAATCTAGGTGAGCCTCACCCAAGCCTTGTCTGGCCTGGCGAGGGTCACCCTCCCTCCGTCGCCTAGGGTTGGCGACATCGTCAGCCCTCTCCGACGGTGGCTGGGCACGCCATTAACGAAGGCAGCAGTAACGGCATGCCCAGCCACCATTGTGCCTCTTTATATGTATTCAGTTTTGTTTTTTTAGAATTATTTTAACTTTTTTCAAAGTCTTTTACTATGAAAGAAGTAATTAAAAAAAATGCTACATATGATAAACAAATAAATTAAAAAAATACCATTTCAGCATTTTCCTTTAAACAATGTTTTTTTCCCTTTAAGTTTTATGTATTATTGTAATGAAATGCAGTTGTATTTGTCAAATTAAAATAATGAATTATATGAACAAATGTTTTATTAATATTTTCGTGTAAATTAATTCTAGACTATTTTATTATTTATTTATTTATGTATTTATATATAAAAATATATTTGATATATAACGTGTCGAAATTCTCTATTTTTAATAAATGACGTGTCGACATGTCGTGTCATATCGTATCGGATGTTGCGTGTTCATGTCGGTGCTACATAGTCTGTAGCAATTGAGTTTGATATTGTTAAATTAATATCTCGAGTTTCAATTCGGATAACAATTTGTTAAACCGAATTTGTTGATAAAGATTTTCTTCCAAGGATTAGAAATCGGATGAAGAAAGAAGAAATAATTTCCTTTTTGGACTTTTATTTCGGACATGCAAATAAGTAAGGAAAATATCATGTGCAGTTACAAGACAAAAAAAAAGGGGGGGCTCACATATTTAATTATCTTTATTCAAGAGTAGAAGTTATCTTTCTTCAACAGAATCATGTAAAGAAAAGCAAGGATTTCTTTCCTCCTGCAAAACCTAGTCCATGTTGAAGTAAAAAGGTGGTGGGCCCAGGTCAAATATGTTGACCTTTGGGCACACATATAAAACAAAACACCCTCTTTTGTGGATGATAGACCATCGGTTCGGGTTATTCAGGATGCTGTCCGGTCCCCCCTCAGCATCGACCAGATTAACTTCCTTGGATGACCTGTTTCTGAATTAGAGATTCGGGACACCCTCTTTTCCCTTCCTAGAGGCAAAGCTCTTGGACCTGATGGTTACATGGCTGAATTATATAAGCATAACTGGGAGACTGTTGGTCCGTTGGTCACGATGGCGGTGAAGGATTTCTTTGTCTCAGGTAAACTCTTAAGAGAGATTAACAACACCATTTTGGTCTTGGTACCTAAAAGCCCAAATGCGACCTATATGGATGACTACAGGCCAATCGCCTATTGCAACACCATCTACAAGTGCATCACCAAAATTATGGCCAATCGGATTTCGACAGTTCTTCAGGATGTCATCGGGCCTTTCCAAAGTGCCTATGTTAAAGGCTGGTGGATTAGAGACAATATCCTTCTAGCACAGGAACTATTTTCTAGGTTTCACCTCCACCCTTATTCTCCTAAATGCACAGTCAAAGTGGATTTTAAGAAAGCATATGACACTGTCGACTGGGATTTCCTTGAGAAGGTCCTCCTTGCATCTGGCTTTCCGGATCATTTGACTCAGCTTATCATAACTTGTGTGAGAACTCCTAAATTCTCCATATCCTTGAATAGGGAATTACATGGCTTCTTTGCTAGTGGGCGTGAGCTCCGCCAGGGAGACCCTTTATCCCCCTATCTATTTACACTGGTCATGGAGGTTTTATCCGGTATTCTCACCTCTCGCTCTTCCATGCCAGAGTTCAGGTATTATTGGAGATGCAGATCAACTACACTCTCACATTTATTCTTTGTGGATAATGTCTTCCTTTTCTGTGAAGCCGACTTGCCTTCGGTGAAGCTCTTTAAGGAAGGCCTCCAAATATTTTCAAAGTGGTCCGGCCTTTGCCTGAACACAAACAAAAGTGAGATCTACCTTGCAGGAGGATCTTCTTCTTTGCAGAACCAAATTCTCCTTACCTTTGGATTTCATGAGGGGAGCCTGCCAATTCATCACTTCCAGGATCAGCAAGGCGGATTGCTGCATGTTAGTCAACCATATCACAACGAGAGTACAATCATGGACTCAACGATTTCTATCCTTTACTAGTAGACTGCAATTAATCAGGTCAGTCATTCATGCCATCCAAGTATACTGAGCCAGTGTCTTTATGCTACCTATATCTGTCTTGGATCAAATTGAACGAATCCTCAAACAATTTCTCTAGAAAGGACCGGAGCTGGGAAGAGGGGGTGCAAAGGTATCCTGGGAGGATGTTTGTTGCTCGAAAGAGGAGAGAGGTCTAGCTATATGAAGACTTCGAGAGTATAACAAGGCCACAATGTTAAAACATATATGGATTCTGTTCTCGGACAAAGAATCATTATCGTACAAATGGATTCACTTGACCTTCTTAAAAGGATCAAACTTCTAGGTGGCCAAAAAGCCACCTTCTGTTCGTGGGCTTGGAAGAAGATCCTCCAACTCAGGACTGAATTTCAAAGTTCCTTCTATTGGAGGATTGGATATGGTCGATCGGTGTCTCTTTGGTTCGATAACTGACACCCCAGGGGTCCCTTGAACTTCTATTTTTCAGATGTAGCCATCTACAGCTCTAGCCTCTCTAGGAAGGCGACAGTGGCAGACCTCTTCACTGTGGATGGCGATATGGTCAAGAGGATCTTGGATTCTTGGGAGGATCCCCTCCCGATCCTCACCCAGATCCCGAATCACTTTAGCTGGAAGGGGAACACATCCCACCTCTTCACGGTGGCTTCGGCTTGGTAGAGCATTAGAAGGAAGAAAACTCTGGTATTCTGGCATGTGCTTATTTAGAGCAATTCGATCATCCAAAGGTACCAACTAAACCTTTGGCTAATTACCAAGCGTAGACTTCCTACCCAAGCTCTACTACTGTCTTATATAGGGGTGAGTATGGTCCAGGTTGGGCCAATCCACCCCCTAACCTTAGGACCAACCCACATAGTGCTGGTCCTCAATTTTTGGGACCGAGGACCGACCCTATTAAGCTTGGGACCGAAGACCGGACCGACTCAATGGGTTCGGTCCGGTTCTAGGGTCAACCCGGGACCAATTGATAATATTTTATTTCATTTTTTGTACTCCTTTAAAAAACGATTGAAGACCGAACTGACTCAATGGGTTCGGTCCAGTTTTAGGGTCAACCCAAGACCAACCAATAATTTTTTATTTCATTTTTTGTACTCCTTGAAAGGGCAATCGAGGACCGTACCAACCCAATGAGTTCAATGATGAGCGAGGTCAGTTAAGCAAGGCAAGCGGTGAGAGTCAAGTGAGGTAAGCGTCGAACAAAATGAGGATTAAATGTCGAGCAGGGAGCAACAAGCCAAGCGAGCATCGAGCGGTGAGCGGTACAAGTGACCCAAAGCAAGCGAGGTGAGCGGAGAAGTTGTTTTTTTCGATTTTGGTAAATTGAAAACTAAGATGACAAATAAGACAAAAGAGAACGAATTCTAGAGGAGGATGCCAAAAGGATCTGTTTATGCATTTTTGAATGCCGTGAGGACTCATCACAAAAACGTTTTCCTCTTTCGAAAATTATGACTATTGATGCCATAAAAGACATTAAAAATCTAAGTTATTAAAGAACAATGTAAAATTACTTGAACTCTTCATTAAATAGCTGTTTAATATTATTGACGCCGTTTATTTTAAAGTTTTTTCTATATAAAAAAAATTATAAGTAATATATATATAGTCAGGGTTGATTCGGGTTAGACCGATCCGGAACTCTTAGGACCGAGGACCAAACCACACAGTGCTGGTTCAAGAATTCTAGAACCAAGGACCAACCCAGTCTCCTTGGGAACCAGACTAGGACCGGTAGAGTTTGGCCGGTCCAGGGTTGACCCTAGACCGATGCTCACCCCTAGTCCTATAGTAGGATAGATAGTGCCTCGTGTCCCTTTTGCAACGAGGTTCTCGACTCCATAAACCACCTATTTTTTGGATGTCACATCACTGCTGGCATCGCCTTTTTCTAGGCTGCAAGATGCAACCTTCCCTGGCGAAATAGATCGTGGGCCGAGAATCTCGATTGGGCCGTCTCCGCACTTGCCGGCAAAGAATTCTATAAGTGCATTGCTTGTTTCTCTTTTGGTGCACTCTACTATTTTATTTGGAAGTATAGGAACAATATCCTCTTTAGAGAAGAGACCTTGACCATTCTAGCAGTGAAGAAACAGCTCTTCAAAGTCGTTAAAGACAAAGCCATCACTTTCAGGAGTGTGGATGATACGTTTAGAAACAGGAGGCTGCAGCATAGCTGAGGCATTGATCCGATTATCTTCTCAGCTGGGGACACTTCAAATCCTTTAGGGCCCTAGCCTGTCTGGGGTGCCAAACGCTGATATCCTAATTGCGGTTACTCCTCGGTGTCTCTTCTCTTTTGTCGTTGGTGGTCTAGGTTGAGATTTGGAGTCTTCCTGGCCCTGTGCGACCCTCTCTTGTCTCTTCTTTTCCTTTTGCCTGTTGTTTAGGCTGTTCTTCGCTTTGACCCGCTCTTGCGGTGATCTTTTGCATCCGGCTCCTTTCCACTCACTCTGACTTGTTGCTTTATTGAGTGCAAGTTTTGCGGTGCCAGATCATTTGTAATTGTTGGTTCAAAGCTCTATACATTATTACTTCTCACCAATAATAATAATAATGAGCAACTTGTAAAGTTTATTATGAAGCTTCATTTTCACTTCATTTCGTGCGAAACATTAACGTCCGCTTGAGTAATTAAACATCATGTAAAGGATGCACCTATGATTCCGATGAATTGGATCAACTAATTTAAACCTAAACAAGGTCACCAAGACTTAGTCAAATTAAAAATAGAAAAATAACAAGAAAGGTATTTGAATATGTATGATCCATTCTCTTACGTTTGAAATTGATTAGGCCAAGGCAGTTCCACGAGCATTTCAAAAATATAAATAAATAAATAAATATATATATATATATATATATATATATATATATAATAGGGAAGAAATTGATTGAAAATTACGTTCTAAACAATGTTCGAGCTAGTATTGACGCTTACTTGTATATGAATATATTTAATTTTCAAAGTGCGTAATCTTAGGTAGAACAAGTAAACCTAAACATGATTCTTCCGGCTCATTTGTCAATAAGAATGTCATTCTCTTTTTGTCATTTTTTCCGGATCATTTTCTCTTGATTTAGAATTTATAGAATACAGACATGATAAACGACTTGGCCCCCATTCATATTAGAGGCATCATGGCTGTTCAAGAGAATAATGTGTTCGTTTTAGCGAGATTGTATTCAATTAAGGTTAGACTTGTAGAGGATACTTCTTGAGGTGAAATATCATATAAATGTAATATGTACGTATATCTCATTTATCATTGAAATTTCGTACGGTTCACTAAGAGCGAGAAAAGATTATTTACACAAGCACTTGATTTTATTAGGACCTAATATATACAATTTATTTGAAGAGAGACATTTCATCACACAATTCTCAATCGCTATTATCAATTAGAAGGACAGATGATCCGATCCGTTAAATTTTATTCTATAAAGAAAAATCCATAATGTAGACCTGATAATCGGAAAGAAAGAAAAGGGACATATGCATCTAAAGTTGATGACAATTTCCAAAACAATTGCAACTAAATCGGTGAGTCATTAAATTATCCCCAAAAAAATATAATAAAAATAATTTTTTTTGGGGGGGAGGGGTCTCTAACTTAAGAAATCAATTTCAAAAATGTCAGGTTCAAAATACTAAAATCAGCAGCCTCTTGACCTACTTGAATCTTACCACACCACTTGGGACCATGCATGTGATTAAATTTTGATACACCCAATAAATAAAAGAAGGATACAGATATGCCTATAGGAGTTGTCAATGTCAAATTATGTCAAAGAAATGCGAGTTGATACCACGAATGGACATGACCAATTAAGGGTGTGTTTAATTAAGTGAGAATATTTTTCAAAATTAATTTTCTGAACTTTCATTTGTTTGATCTGTGGAAAAGACTTTCTGGTTAATGAAAATATTCATACATAAAATTATAAAAGTGAATTCCTAAATCTAAAAATGAACATTTTCCAGAATTGCTCTCCTCTCTCCCAAGTACACTCGAAACCGACTCTCTCTCTCTCTCTCTCTCTCTCTCTCTCTCTCTCTCTCTCTCTCTGCCTGTGGCTCTTCATGCTCCTCTGCTTTGAAGTAGATGAGGATTGTCCTTAGGTCGAACTCGCCCATCCTTTCCCTAACACGGCCTGATACCACCAGAGGCGTCGGCACCTGCCCTTGTTGAGGTCCAACAAACTGACGCCGCCGAGAGGACGCTGTGATCCACATCTTCTCATTTCTGCCCCTTGAAGACGTCGTCAAGACCAGCGTCCTCTCCAAGCTCTGGCAGTCCACTTGGACCACCACCGGCCTCGCAATCCCCCGGACTTCCTGTCCCTCGTCGATGCCTTCCTGAGCCAGTGCACCTCGCCCACGGTGAAGACGTTCCACGTTGCCGACTTCGAGTGCAATGAGGCCGACCGCCCCAAGGTCGACCTTTGGCTCCGCTTTGCGGCAGGGTGCCACATGCAGGATCTCCGCTTGGGGCTGACGAGATCGCCGTTGTTTTATATACTGCCACTGTTCTTGTATAGCTCGAGTGAGTTGGTGCGCTTGGAAGTCAGTTTGTGCCGTTTCTCCTTGTGCTGGACTATCGGGTGGCCTTGTCTTAAGGTCTTGGTGATAGAATATTCAGAGTTGAGTGGTTATATCCTTGAGCAAATTTTGAGTGGAAGTCCTGCTTTAAAGTCCCTTGAGTTGCGCAAGTGCTGGGGTGTGAAGAAATTTTTAATAGATTCAACAAGCTTGAAAAAGATGGTGCAAAAGTCGCTGCTCCTCGGCCTTGTTTTATCTTGCGTGGATCAAATTCGGCCCCGCATTTGCTGTCATTGTGGTTATCAGGGTGTTACCGTGCCCAGGTCAAACTTGAGGATACGTCTTCTTTGGTGGAAGCTGAGTTCTACTTTTCCGTTGAAACTGATGATGCAGGGTTGTGCTGCAACTTGTTGAAGGATCTTCTTGACAAGCTGCGCGGAGTTCCCACAATCACCATTGGCGGTTGGGTGGAGGTACGAGCTCAATCGTTTTACAATTTCTAAGACATGCCCAAGTTGAATGGTGTCTGTGCTTAGTACCGTTTGATGGTGTTTGTTGCCCTGGCTGAGTGGCCTCAACTTTTTGTGGCATTCTAGTCTTTCATCAGGGTGAATCGTCGAGAGCGCATGTATAATTAATTCAGCAGATAGGATGATATTTAACTTTGCGTTCCAAGTTAGAACATAAGAAAGTATTATGAACCTTCAAGCTTATTCCCTCTGTTTAATTTCCAATAAATGGATCTAGGATCTCTCAACGAATGCTAGTAGACATTGCTAATTATAATGGTTGCTACGCACCGCGACATCTTAGAGGCTTAATTTTCAAAAGTAAAATGCATGAAAATATTATTTGGAAAGTTTCTTGAAACTTCATTCTTTCAATTTATAGAGAAAATACAATTATCTGCAAATATGATAGAGTAATGACCTAGTCATCTTAGGTTGACAAAATCGGGTCATTCTCGCTCCATCACATTAGGTTGATGTTCCATAATCCATCTTACAGAATATTCTTAGAATATACAATTGCAATGGACGGATTCACTTGGAAACTTCAGTCAATAATGAGGTTCACTATCTCATTGGACCAACTAATAGAATTCTCAGATCCTTCAAAAATTAAAGTTGTACATGAGAAGAACATGTAAATAATCTTGATTCTTGAAAAATTCCTTTGTACATTTCTACTTGTAGTATCTTTATTGATCTTTTTCTAGCCGGGAGACAGGTCAAAAGATATTGTATCCGGATGCACTATAATTTTTGCTATTCATTAATCATGTTAAACAGGAAAAGAAAATTGATCAAAATTTTCTTTGTTCCTTGCTCAATGTGCTTAGATTTTGTCCCTTTTGGATATGGAAGGAGTGCCATCTCCAATGTCAAAATTTCAGAATCTGATACTATATACACCAGTTAGTTAGTCAATGAGACCTTCCTGGGATAGCATATATGCTACGAAGTTCACAGCGCCTGGAAAAATTATTCATACACCTAACTAACCTCTCCCTTTTAAAGGTTTGTTCCTTTGCTATGATATTTTTGGTTGGCTTCTTGTGCTGACTTCTTTCTCGCTCGAATGTTTAAACATTGAGTTAAAGCTTTGGAAACACATAAAGATGATCAATCTCAAATTCTTATTTGTTTTAAGCCATCGAAAATTGCCCATGACTTTGTCAGTCTACACTACATTCGTGCTGGCCAATATTAAGCTGTTTTAGTTCATGTCTTGAAGAAACTGCAGTGCTGTACTGGAGGTTCTTTTGCTGCCATGTAGGTCAGGATCTTGAACTAAATAGGTTACAAATAAGCACCTAGAAAGAGAAGATGTTTTATTGTGCGGACGAGTTTGAGAGCTGAAATTGATTTAGACTCCATATAAAATAAAACTACCTAGCATCCGCGGTGGAGAAATGAAGGTTGCTTGTTTGAAATTTTTGTGAGTCAATGAATTCTTTTCTCAAGTGGATCCACATCTAATGCGAAGTAATTTTCTTAAATGGTGTATTCATGTGTAGTTTAAGCTCGAGACAGGATTTAAAGGACATTTTAATTTTGACGAAGAATATATATATTTGCTCAAGGAAGGGAAACTTTGAATGTTTGGCAAACGTCTCAAGAGAGTTGAAATCGTCAGCTTTGAAGCTAGTATTTTTCAGACGAAACATCTGCTCGCGCTGATTATGTTTCTTCTTGGTGATGCACTTGTACTGGAGAAGTTGATTATCAAGGCGAAATTGCCCATAAAACATGGACAGCAACATCATCAAGCACTCTTCTTTCGAAACTACTTGGTGTGAGGCAAAATGTGTTCAACTATCGAAGAGCTTCCCAAAATGCTGAGATTATCTTCAATAATCCTTTCAAAGAGGTGTCCTTTTAAAAGCACTACTCTTTTAATTTGAATGAGCACTACTCTGCTCCTTTTAATTCACTCTTTCGACAGTAAAGTTACATGGACCACGACATGGTCACGCTTTTAAAATGTACCTAATTTACACTTCTTTCAAGTTTAAGTTTAGTTGTAAATATAGACCTCTGAAGGAAAGAGGTTCATAGTAATATTTTGGATTATCGACATATGGAAGGGTGTTTTGGTCAAGATATCGCTCAGCCTTCTCCTCTTTTTTAAGCAAAATAGAAGATTTAGGGATATATTATTTATCTGCACCGTTGGAAAATCAGGCAAAGTCCGGAGTATTATAATATGCATTTTGGAAATATTCATGTATTTGTGCTTAACTGCATAGACATAGATACAATTTCATTTTAGTTTTAGCACAACGTGTTGTTTCCAAGTGAAGCAACTCCTTGCCCTGTCCGCAAATTTCTTAAATAGCGAGTAACTCCTTGACAAGCTTGAAGTGCTTCTTTGCTGCCCAAAAGAAGTTAACTTTTAACATAACCATTTTAGGATTGAAAAAAAAAAAAAAAACCTCCATAGATTTCGAGTTTTGTTGATGTTTTAAGGTAAAACCAATTATTTTTAGGGGGAAAAAAAAACCTAAACTACGTCAATATGATACATTTACTCAAATCTTTTGTAGAAAAAAAAATCCTAAATTTATACTTGTGTGACATATTTACTCTTTATCAAAGTTCTATTAAAAATCTATTACATGGACAATAAAGATAAACGATGTTAACAAGGTGCCTACGTGACTATAACATTGTTTTGCTAGACAATTATCATACGAAACCTTGACAAAGGATAAATATATATCACACGGGTACAAATTTAGAGTTTTTTGTGTCATAATTTTTTTTTTTAATTAATTGTGTTACAATATACATAGTTTGGGGTTTTTAATGTCACAAAAAAAAAAAGTAAAAGTGTGTTATAACGGACAAAATTTAAGATTTTTGGTGACTTTTTCTCTTATTTTATATAGCAACTATATATTTATACCCTAATTTACTTTACACAAACTTTTGAATATGAACTTTAGGAAGAAAAAAAAAACTAGCCCCATAAAAGCAGATTATTACTTGCTCTTTATTTTGGCCCATTGTTAGATTATCACTTGTTGAAAAATCATGTTTCAACTGTTTCAACTTTTTTATATCTTTCTACTTTCAATTTTTCATTTTTCTAATTGTTTTTTTTTTTTTTACTTTTACAAACTCTTTACATTGGCAGAGCACTCCTCATATCAATTTACCCGGTACTAATTATGACAAGATATGCATGTCGACTTGCACATATATTACCCAGTACTTACTCAACGCTAACAACCTTTAATTGTCTTTGTAACATAAGAGGTGTTCCCAACAAATGGTACCCCTGAAGTTGGAGGAGTTGTAGAAATAACTCAAGGAGTTGCTCAATGCTGGCTACATCTAGCCATTGAAGGCTCCATTTGGCACATGGTCCTGTTCCAAAAGAAACATGATGTATCACTCCTAATACGCATCCATTACTGGGAGCCGAATGAATTGATGATATAAAAACAAGTGCTCAATCTCGCTCATCACCAATTTGTTTGACCAACTTGGTGGAGCATAGTAGTTCATGAAGTTTGATTTGCGATCAAGAGACTAGCAAGTGCGGATTGCGGAAAAGGATGAGCCAAAGGCCACATGTGTGACACAATTAAAGGTGTCAAAATGGGTCATTGACCTATTTATAAACCCATTTATGGTTAAATGAGTCGTTAATGGGTCAAGCTTTATTACCTAAAGCACCCATAATGGGTTTTAATAGGTTAAAACTAAAATATATAGGTTAGAGAGTTGATCCATTTAAGACCCATTTATCAACCCATTAAAAATGAACCCATTTATTTTCACTCAAAACCTCACCATCTCTCTCTTCTTTCTTTAACTTTACAATTTTTTTTATAAAAACTGAAATTATAATTTTTTTATTTTTCTTTTTTTTTTTTTTTTTTTTTTTTTTTCTTTTTTTTCTTTCTTCTTCCTCCGGTCGCCGGCATGGCGATGGCCGGTGGCCGGCCAAAGAAGAAGAAGAACAAAAAAGAAAAAAAGAAAAAAGAAAAAGAAAATTAAAAATTAAAAATTATATTTAAAAATAAAAAAAATAATTAAAATTCGTTTTTTAAAATAATTATTTTAAAAATTATAAAAATTGAAAAAATATTGATTGTATTTGTATTACTGGGAAGTTTTTTAGTAATATAATTTTAAAAAAAAACATAAGAATAAGTTTTCCT
The DNA here is from genome assembly GCA_014182515.1 of Eucalyptus microcorys. Lineage (NCBI taxonomy): Eukaryota > Viridiplantae > Streptophyta > Magnoliopsida > Myrtales > Myrtaceae > Eucalyptus > Eucalyptus microcorys. The sequence continues at coordinate 15,247,177 of CM024563.1, forward strand.
AAATTTGGTTAAATATGAAAATATTTTATTAATATGGGTCGGGTCGGGTATGAGTTGGGTATGGGTCGGGTCGGGTATGGGTCGAAAAATTTACATTAGACATAAATTGGTCATAAATTGGTTAATGGGTCAATTTGGGTCGACCTATTAATGACTCGACCCAAACTCGACTCGACCCACCCGTTTGACACCTCTAGACACGATACAACTCATTTGAGTTCCTCATCATACTTTTTGGCCTGCCAATGCACTTGCAACATTCTACACACTAATGAACAAGATACTCCACCAATTCCTTAATCAATTTGTTATGGTTTACCTAAATGATATTCTGGTATAAAACTAGACGCTTAAGGAGGGACATTGACCTATATGTGAATCACAAGAAGTGCTCGTTTGCAAAGCAAAAAATGCCAATCCTGAGGCACATTGTTGGGAATGGACGAGTGCGTATGGATTTGGCAAAGATCGGAGCATCATGGAGTGGGAGCTGCCAACCAAGGTAACAAGTTGCAGTCACTCCTTGGTGTCACTAATTACTATCGACAGTTCATTCAAAACTACTCAAGCATCACCGCACCACTCACGGATATGTTGAAGAAGGGGAAACTATGGGAGTGGACGAGGTCGATGTCAAGAGGCATTCGATAAGCTAAAGTAGGTGATGGCTAAGGATCCAATGATCTCTCTGAAATTTTTATTGGGTTAAGACGGGTTAAAAATGAAAAAGAAGCGTAAGGCTTGGGTTCTGCTCAAGAACATGGAAGTAACACATTAAAAGATGTTAGCGCCGGTAAACTGGAACCTCTATTAGAAGAAGTGGCAAGAGGAAATAGCGACTACGGGGCTTGAGTCGAGAGCACGAAAGGAGTTAGTACTTGTCATATCTCATCATTTTAGGGTGTTTGATGCCTTATGTAGCCATTTTCCATGTTGATCGTTTGCGTACATGTTGGAATCTCCCTTGAAGAGACGCAGCCAAGGACAACACCATCCTTGGCCGACAGCCTTGCGCCTTGTTCGAGCTCGTTTCCTCTTTGTTCCCATTTCATGTTGGATTAGACCATAGTGTCGTGTGTTGTACGCGATTGGCATATGATCATACACGTGAACTGGTCCTTCAGGAGAGGTACACAGTTAGACCACTCAATTACGATGTGGATAGTTGAAAATCATCAAACGCAACCTTAAAGACACTAATTTTCAGCACTTAATGTGGCGATATATCATACACTAGCATAAGGATTTTTTTTAACTGTTACATGGACAACAGTAATTTTATATTGATACGTTGTCATAGCTTGCATTCAACGTTACCATACAATGCCATACATAGAGGGCAGACTTTATTAGGACCCCGACCTGTCACATGATGGGGCAAGAAGCAATCTCAAAACTTGCTAAGGAAATCATAAATGTGTTGGGTGGTGTCCTGGGGCCTTTCTTGGTTGAGGAAATGGGCCACACCTTCCATGACCACCACTTCCTCCAAGAGAGGGACCATCTTCTTGAACCCACCTTTGTGTATGAAGTCCTTGACGCCTGGCATGTGGTAAACCAGGTCAAGCTCACCCACAATGAACTTTACGGGCACTTTCACCTGAGTCCCATCCCATGGTGCCATCAGCTCCCAGTTCCTGCAATAGTCAATACAAAAAAAAAATTATAAATTCAGAAGAAGCAAGGAAAAAGCACACTTGAGGAATGAATTGCACAAAGATACTCCCAGGTAAAATTGTCAACATTATACAACTGGAGGGATCAGATCTGTGTGCCACTGATCAAGAGAAACTCCTTGATTCCAACTTTCCTATTAGCCTGCTATACTAATCAATCCAGTGAAAATCATGCTGAAACGGTAGCTAATAAATTGGTGAAAAGAAATGGACGCCCTTCCGTTCAGATCATGGATTGCACAGTGCAGAGAGGAGCATATCTAAGTTTTGTGTTAAAACACGGAATTTCAAAGCAAGAGACAGTAGCTTTTGCAAGTTATGGGTCAACTCAATGATTCTCACAGCCCAATGCGATCTCCTCCCTCCTCTTGTGCCCATACATCCAAGAGATCAGATTGATCGTCCCATAGAAAATAGTAGCTTACCGGTTCATGTTCCTGTAGTAGTTGATCCCTCCAGTGAAGCCCTTCCGCTCAAACTTGTCGACATAATAGTCAATGTCCTCCTGTGTCAGCCACGAAGGCAAGACGACCGGGTCGTCCACCGGGTGCCCAAACCCTTTCCCTTTCACAAAGAAAAGTGGGCCGGGAATGCGGTATGTCAAGATCCCCTCGAGGACTCTCCTGGTTCCCATCTCTGCAAACTGGGCCTCAATCTCTCCAGGTTCCTGCATTTAACGAAATTATGATATAACAATTATGGTGGCTCTCTATGCACACTAAAATGGACTCAATTTGATTTTACCGCTGTCACAATAGATCTCTACACAAAAATCAAATAAGTTTAAGATCGCTATGTTCACTTGATTCTAACTCAGCTCGAGAAGATCAGTACCTAAAGAAAACCCCGTCCCATGTTCCTGAAATCATACGCAGTGCAAAAACTCTATATGACAACCCGGTTAGGTGTTTAAAGAAGTCATGTGACAACCAGGCACACGGCCGAAAGTCCAAACTTACTAACACCAAATTAAACTTCCGATAAATCTGCAAGACATGATTGGCAAGTCCAGCATCTGGAGATATGAAATTGAACTTAGCTTAGGTGAGTCCTTTAAGCCAAGCAACGCTACAACATATAGGAAAATCATGGGTATAGATTCACTCATTCTTCTAGACATGGTAAGCAGCATCTTGAGCTCTGCAATTCGAAATTCATTGCTGAGTACGTTCCACGAGTGCATCCAATCGGCCAGAGAAAACCCAAGCAAGCAACGACAGGAAAAGAAAACAAAAAGCAACACAAGAAGAAAGACCCCTGAACCTGGAATCTGCACATGTAGTAATCATCGCCATAGGCGGCCTTGTAGCCGTCGAGGGGCTTCATCCCGGGGCTCCGGGGCGTCCACGGAACGCTGAGGCTGACCAGAGCCTTGACCCGGTCGGGCCGGAGCAGGCACAGGTACCAGGCCATGAGGGCCCCCCAGTCGTGGGCCACCACGAAGGCCTTCTCCTCCCCCTCCGCCGCCACCGCGTCTAGGAGCCCCACCAGGTCGCCCACCACGTGGAGGGCCGTGTAGGCGTCCGCCGCCGCCGGGGCGTCGGAGTCTCCGTAGCCGCGGAGGTCGGGGGCGACGGCGCGGAAGCCGCGCGCGGCGAGGCCGAGGATCTGGTGGCGCCACGCGTACCAGAGCTCCGGGAAGCCGTGGATGAGGAGGACGAGCGGGCCCTCGCCGCTCTCCGCCACGTGGAGGTTCACGCCGTTGACCTTCACCGTGCGGTGCTTGATGGTCTCCATCTTCTTTCTTTGGGATCTGCCTGAGAGTGAAGAGAGAGAGAGTGAAAGTTTGCTGCCGCAGAGAGCGTGTTTTGATGATGATGATACGAGGAGGGAGAGAGAGAGAAAGAGGGAAAGAGCTAAAAGGAACTCGCGGATAAGACAAAAGTTGAGACGCCGGGAAAGGCTAAAGCGCAACCGGACAAAAGCAGACAATATTGACAAATCGCGAGACCATTTTGACTTAATTAATTATTTAAATAACTCAAAATTTTAATATTATTTGCAGTACCGTCCTTTGAGTTTCAATTTATTGAAATTTCTGAATTTTTTTATATTTATTTAACTTAATTATTAAATTATATGAAAATATTTAATATTATCAATTCAAAAATAATATAGACATTTTCATTTAGTCTAACAATTAGATTATATAAAATAATATAATTCATGGACGATATTAAATGTTGAGTTAAAATTTAAGGATTCTCATTTTGAAAACATTTTCGAAAATGATATTACATATTAAATCAAATTTAAAAAATAATCTGTGTAATTATCCTTTCCTTTTTCATAAAGAACAATTTCTCTTCATTTTATTTTTGCAATTTCATCTAATGATTTGACTTTTTAAAGTTGTGAAGTTCTTCACGTTGAGGAAATTATTTTTCTTTTTATTTGGATGGAAATGCTTCATGAGGGGTTGGCGAAGAGGCACTGACAAAAGGGTTTGGCTCGTGAACCGGTATTCTCAAAGCCCATTTACCTAATTCTATGGGCAGCGAAGGCGGTACTAGCTACCTACCCCGGTTTGTAAAATTCAAGGTGCTCCCTTGAGGACTTCCACGTTTTGCCATCTTAGGTAAACTCCGAAAAAAAGTTTTGATAAGACTGAATTTGACCAAACCCAAATTTTGGCTTCTTCTTTTTTTTCCCTAGTTTTAGAAATTAAGCCAGGCAAATTCTTTTGGCAAAATTTACTTGCTTCGAGTCCTTTGAGATTATTAACTTATCTTATTACCGAGATATCGATTGTCAAAAGAAATTGATGTTTAACGATGAAGGATAATGTGTTTTGGGGATTTCTTTTTGTGAGGGGGGCAGACGAGTGGAATATGTTTCCTAAGCTGCATAAATTCTTCTGATGGGTTTGAAGACTACAAGTGTATTTTGGGATTGTTTTCGTAGACTTTTTCTCATTGGGCAAGTTAAGTCATGCATAATGAAAAATACGTCGTTCGGTCTCGGGTTTATTATGCTTAATTTGCCTGGATTACAAATTCATATCGAGGAAAAATATAGCGAAAACGTTTCTAAAGAGCAATATCCCTTAAAAATTGCACCACCATTCAATTTGGGTGATTCCCTTTCAACTATTTTGTCCAAAAATAAGCTCTACAAGTGAAACACCAGTCTCTAATTGAGATTTTGGGAGAGACTCTTGGACATATGTAAAACACGTGACCAACATTCTCCCATAGCTGAAATGCAGGAGTCAGCTTCCCCTCCAAAAAGACATTCATGAACAACTACGACCTATAAAACACCTAACAATCTTCTTCTCGGTTTGCCTCCGTTCAAACCGCCATCAACTTAGGACTGTAAGGCACTCCGGTGGCGGTGATCCACGCATCATCGCCCTTGAAGAAGGCCTTCGGTGTGAAGTCGACGATGTGCTGCGCAGTCATGCTCTTGATCCCGCGCCACTTCGCTCTCCCCGTCGTCGCCGAGCCGGCCCCTCTGTTCTTGTACTCCGCATAGAAGCACGTGTTGAGCCCGAAGTTGCCCATCCATGCCAACCACCCCTGCGGCTGGATCAGGTCGTCGATCCGGGACTGCATGATGATCGTCCTCGAGTAGTCCTTCCACGGGCGGCCGAGGTACGCCTTGTTGACGTTGCGCAGGGGGTAGTAGGCGGGGTCGGCCGAGATGGTGCAGTTCTGGAGGACGATGGCTGAGGCGGAGCGGCGCTCGCTGCGTCCCGACGCCGTGACAATGCACTGCTGGTTCTCAAGGGGCTTCTTCACGAACATTTGGCAGTTCTGAAAGACGGCGAGCGCGTCGCCGAAGACGAAGTCGATGGTGCCGGAGATGGTGCAGTCGCGGTAGAACTGGCGGTGGGCGTGCGCGTAGAGGGTGTCCTGGAAGGCGTCCATGTGGCAGTTGTAAATTACGGACATGTCGGACTGGACGCGTAGCGCCACGGCCTGGTGCTTCTCGGCGCCTGCCGAGTTCTCGAACTTGATGTCCTTGGCTATGAAGTTGCTTCCTATGGCAGCTGAAATATAAGTTGACATGGTTTATCAGCCCTTGTCTTGTAGACTAAATTAATGAAGAATTTAAGTGAAAATGTCAAATGGTATTTACTGAATGTTGCGGTGTTGCAGGTTTGGACTCCATCGACGTAGTTCAAGTTCCCGGTGATCACGGTCTTGGTCGGGCCGTCGCCGATAATCATGACATTGGTCGTCTTCTTGTCTACCAGTACTTTCTCTTTGTACACTCCTTCCTTGATGTATATGACGAAGGTCTTAGTGTTCTTCTTAGGAACCTCGTTCAGAGCCTCGCGGATGGTCTTGTGCTTGCCGCTTCCGTCCTGGGCCACAACCACGTCGGGCTTGATGTCCTTAGGTGCAGAAGCGAGGAGTTTGCGTCGCCCCTCGTTGACCCACGATGGGAACTCGGGGATGCCGTCCTGCTCCTCGGTCAGGAGGCGCCGGCTCACGTCGGGGATGTCAAGTGAGCCCAGCAGCGAGGAGATCTCGGTGACCATGGCGAGGCCGTTGCTGGTGAGCTCCCTGGAGCTCTTCAGAATTTGCTTCATCTTCTTCGCGGCTGCAGCAGTCGTGTTCTCGAAGCCATCGAGGCAGCTCTCCTGGAATGTGATGGCCCCGCTGAGCCAGACGTGCAGGTCGGCCATGTACTTGTCGAGATTGCTCACATCGAACGCACCCAACCTCTCGAAGGAACTCTGGAGGTCGTCGATCGAGTACTCCAGGAGGTGCTGGCACGTCTCAAGGGCCTGCTTGGATCTCGGGTCCTTTGCGAGATCCTTAACGACGGTGGAGTTCTCGATTGCTGCCTTGACCTGGTTGATCGCTACTTGGAAGCCCGTCTGGATGAGGTCTTTGGGGTCGGTGCTGTTCCCGCCCGCTGCGGAAAGGCTCTTCACGCAGGTTTCTCGGTAGTCGGTGGGTTGACATATGGCTTGAATTGACTTCATCGAGGTCGACACCCCGCTGCTGGTACCAGCACCGGACTGGCTGGACCCGCTGCTTCTGCCGCCGACGCTGACGGCCACGCCGATCACCACGGCCACGACAAATACTATGCCGACCCCACCGACGGCGTATGCCGTGCGCTTTCCTCGCCCTGTTGGGCTGGAGAAGAGTTCATATCTGCTCATGTTTTCTTCCCTCCCAACACTTCCGTTCCCCGAAAAGTAAACAAACTAATGGAATGATCGCAGAATCGAGGACTTTCGGAAATTAGTTATGAAACAGATGAAAGTCAATGGAGTTCTAGGGACTCTCTTCTTCATCCGTCAGGATCTCGGATCCTCCTATGGCTCTCTGGTTTTAATAGGTTACGGGCAGAGAGGGTGGATATTTGGAATGTGAGGAAGGGAAAGAGGAGACAGAAATGGAAAGAAGCATAGGAAATGACAGTTATTTCTGTTGGGGAACCTTAGGTGACATTTGATTTCCGAGATAGAAGAGACGGTTGTTCTTGTTTTCCTGTTTGCTACTTTGCTAAAATGGATAGTGCTATCGGGGGTCCTCTTTGTTTGAGCTAACTTTATATAGCTTTTAAGTCCTATCATTGAACTGATGGTGTCAAATTGACATGCTGTTAAACGAAGGCCACTTGCCATTTTATATCTCCATGTGATGGGTTCATCATTTGCCGGAGAAAGAAAGCATTGTATGTATAGACCTACATAGATTATAGCATATTTATAGCTAAGTACGGCGCGTAGAATGTATGGAATGATATGATTTTTTTTTTTTTTTTGAGTGACATAAGCATCGACATTGTGGATTCTTACATGAAATAGAATGAAAGATTCTCATGATTCAGAAATCGATTGTCGCAAAGCTAGATTCCCATGTTTACATCTATTTGTACTTGGTTGGAACACCACCAAGCCTATGCCATGGAGTCATATCAGATTACTCTGTTAATAGTCTAATTAGCAAAACACAGGCCCGTGGCTTTGGGCATAACCTCAGAGAATGGGCAAGTGCAATAAATCGAACCAACGCCAGGAGATCTAAGAAAACGAGCACGCTATCGCTCGAGCAAACCCTTTATATTTCGTTTACTCATTATCCTCTTTTGGTTTCCATCCCAAGGCGTCTCTGGCATGATCTCTAGCATCTCATTAGCTTATAAGACTACTTATGAAGAAGCATTGATATCATTTCAAGGGGGATTGGCCATTGGTACACAGGTTAAGTGTATTCTGCACAATAATCACCATTTTGGTACAAGAAACGGTTCTTGTCAATGATTGTGTGATAATGGAGGTGACTGGTGTAAAAAGATGATCATATAGCTTCGCTTACGTTACATCTAAAAAATTTCCAGAAGGAAAAGATAGCTGACCACTTCATGCTGTAAGACTCAATTGTGTTATTGAAAGGAAAACAGGAGAAGAAATTACTTATTCTGGCGTTACCAGCGTTGTCTTTTACAATAGTTCTGCCAGCCTTATAAAAGGATATTAACCATTTTCTTCCCTGATTCTTCTCAAGCTTTTATCAACGACGTAAGATTAATTTCAACACAGACAAATCCATTCTAGCTAAAAGTTACGAATATATGATCATTTGCTTTCAATCTCTTCCTCATGAAGGCAAACGTGCTCTGCTTTGGCTTTTCTCCAGGATTTCCTTAGAGTTTCGCCCTCTGAAGTTCTAATTTGGCAATTGTGCCCAAATGTACTTCATCCGGACCATCCGCAATTCTTAGAGTTCTTGCTGTGGCCCAGAGATGTGATAGGACAGTGTCTGAAGATAATCCGGCTCCGCCATGCACTTGCATAGCCATGTCGAGCACCTTCAGTGCCATGTTGGGAGCTGCTACCTGCTCCATATGGCAAGCAAACAATTCAGGACCAAGTTGAAACAAATGGATGATGATTATCAACAAATCAGTTCCTTGTTCAAAGGTTTCGATTACCTTGGCCATGGCAATGGTTCCGCGGGCCTTCTTGTTCCCAAGCTGATCAAGCTGGTCAGCTGCCTCAAGAATTAGCAGTCTAGTTCTTTCCAGTTCTATCCGACACTTCACAATGCAAATGACATCATCAGTATAAATCTCTAAATGCCACGAAAAAAAAGGAATTGCTCATTATAACCAGGTAAAACAGTTAATTTATATGTTGATTCTAATACAATTCTAATTCTGTTTCAAAAACGATGTCCTCATCTACATAATCAAATAATCTGATCTGTTGAGAGTCATCAGAAACGTTTTCACTTTTCACTAGACATTCATCTGACATGGCTTCTAAGTTCACTACCTCATCTACTTCAATCATCTAGCAATCAGAGATATACCAAGTAAAAGGACTTCACCCTGAGCATGGGCTAAGGTTCATGATTTATCTACTAATCAAATGGTTTACATTCTATCTTCAGGCCAATCTCCATGTAATCTTTTCGCTTAAAAAGGAATGGGTTCTTTAAGTTTTTTTTTTCTTTTTTTTCTGACTATATCCCCATAAATTACCTTAGCCATATCAGACAAGAACGATCCTTGCTCTGCGATCAACTTCCCAAATACTTTCCTTTCAAGGGCTCTTTGAGCCATCATCTGCATGCCACGTTCAGCTGTACCAATCAATCTCATACAGTGGTGCAATCTTCCAGGACCAAGCCTACCCTGCCAGATTTAGGGAACTATTAAAATCAGCAATTCACCATATCCGGAGATGACAATCATTAATCTTGATATTAATGGCACCTACCTCAGTAAAATCAAGCAAAAAAAAAAAAAAAAAAAGCTGGGAATCCAATCAACATATATGTACCTCGTCCTCAGGAAAAATTTGTCTATGTCATCTTACCCCCCCCACCCCCCAACTCCCCAACAAAAAAAAATGCCTCTTCTCTTCCCCAAAATAAAAAATAAAAAAACACCCCTCAATCCCAAAATAAAATTCATTACAAAAGGAACAATCAGACATCTCCCCAAGTAAAGTATCTCTCTCCCTGGTATAGAACCAGAAAAATCAATTAATTGTGCTCTTCAATTGCCCAAAATAATTCAAGAAATGATATTTCCCAGGAACTAAGTCAGGTGACTTCAAATAATTTTAGGAGTGTACGTAGTCATTAGTCACCCAAGACATAAAGTTACCAGGAAATGAAAACTTAATACCTACCTGTGCAATTTCAAAACCACGACCTTCGCCCAGAAGGATATTCTTCGCTGGTACACATACATTCTCAAATGATATTTCTGCATGTCCATGAGGAGCATCATCAAATCCAAAAACCATGAGTGGTCTTTCTACATGAACACCTGGAGACTTCATATCCACTAAAATCATTGATTGCTGCTTGTGCTTGGCAGCAGAAAAATCAGTTTTCCCCTGACAATCAACATCACAATTTCTTTGTAAAAATCGATCTCAAATCCAACTCAAAACAGCAATTATGCGGATGAGCTCACCATTACTATAAGAATTCTGCATCTCGGATCCATGGCCCCACTTGTCCACCACTTCTTACCATTGATGATGTATGAATCTCCTAATCTTCAAAAAGAGAGCGTGCAGACAGGGACAGTCAATTTTTTCTTATGGTTTTCTTCATTGGGGAGGGGAGTTGGGAGAATCCAACAATGACATCAAGAGTGTGGGAGACACTTAACCAATCAGGTGAGGCATACTTCAAATATAATTTGGCAGGAAAAGCACAACACCAACAAAAGATTTGAAATCAGGCTCTATGTTTTTCATCACCAACAATCCCATTCGGGATATGCTCTGTCAACCTACCTTTGGATGGAGCACTCTATATTGGTTGCATCAGAAGATGCAACTTGTGGTTCTGTCATTGCAAATCCTGACCGGATTTTCCCCTCAAGCAAAGGAATAAGCCATTCATTTAGTTGATCTTTATTTCCATACCGCAGCAATACCTGATTTAAATGGAAAAGCATTGTGACTATCAGATTTATACTGCACAAAGACATCACAAAACAAGAGTGGCATAAAATCTAAATATCAAATATTTACACATATCAAAATATCCATGGTGCAAAATAGCTAAAATGGCAGGTGAAGCACACTGAGAGAACACATGAGCTAAAGATGGCAGATTCCCAAATGTGCTCCCCACCCACCACCCCCACCCCTCCTTCCTTCCTTCTAGAACCAAAAAATGTATTTAACTTCCACATCTATGTGCACCATTGCCCGACAAATCCACATCATCCCTACTTAAGTCCCATATAGATAAGTCCATTTCAACCAGAGATTATAAAAGGATAATTTCAAACTCGATCACGAGATAAGGGCAGTGAAGGAAGGAAAAGCAATTGGTTCATTACCTAAATAATCAATACATATCTTACCTCCATATTTCCAGTATCCGGTGCACTGCAATTAAAAATCTGTGGAGCCCAAACAGAACGGCCCATAATCTCACAAAGGTAGCCATACTCAAGGTTAGAGAGGCCTGCTCCTAACAACTGATCATACGCCTCATTGCTGAATGCATAAATTTTCCCTTCAGAAATTAGTTCCCTTGCTCTAGTGGCACTATCGAGCTGCATATATGATAATAGGGAACAAGGGTCAGACAGCTTATATAGCTATGCTTTAAGTAGGAAGACTTCAGGTTCGGCATTTGGGGAAGTTTTTGGGGACATGCAAAGACTTTAGGTTAAAAAGCTTTTTCCAAATGCAAATAGTGTTTGATAAAGTGTAATTGAAAAGTGCCACGGCATGAACTTTGGTTTAAATGCTATTTGGAAAAAAGTTTTGAAATTCGATTTGCGACCGCTAGACGTCGATGAGCCACAGCTGGTCAGATCTGGCACCAGCAACAGTCGCCCCAAGTCATGCGACCTAACCGGGCCCTTGTCAAGGGCTGCTTCAGGTCACACAACCTCAGCTTAATGAGGGCCACCTAAGGTCGCGCAACCTAAGGCAAGGCTCACTAGCAACGTCGCATGAGGCTGCTAGTGTAAATGGTGAGGGTAAAATCAGAATTTCAAAAGTTTAGTGAGAGCAAAGTCAGAAAAAAAAAAAAAATGAATTAGCATTCTGGAAATTCTCAAAGATCAAAACTGCATGGAACTTGCATTTTGCTAAGGGCCTTGGAGGACTTTGAAAATGCAATGCATCTCCCAGAAGCTCTTCCAAAAAAGCTGCTGAACACTTGCATTTGCCCCCAAAGCCCATTTCCAAAGCCGAACCAAATGCCTTCCTACAGGACATCACTCTCAGTAAAAGAGCAAAAGAAGTCTACTAAATACTCATACTCATACAGGTATCCACAGGTTCCACAAGCCTTCTCTTTTTGCCAGCTCTTTCAATCTCTCCTCCTCAGGATGAATAGTCCATCGTAAATTAGATTGAGCAAGTTTGTAAAATTCATTTTCCATGGGGTATATGCGATCTTCCATAAATTTGATCAGCTTGTTTCTCAAGTTCAAGACCTTTTCATTAGGGACAAACCGCCCTCCCTCCGATGAGAAACTGAGAAATCTTGGAGCTGGAAAGTAAAAAGTAAAGGACAGAAGAATAAATATGAAGGTCCAAATTTGGGTAAGGAGACAATAAGCCCAGCAAAAACCAAGAGAAACCAAAATTCGGAGACAGGTAAAAGAATATACTAAGCTAATCAAGGTCCTGTATTTATAGCACAGAATCACAAAATGATGCAAGATGCTCAAATCGAATAATGAGACCAAACACTCGGCCAACCATTATGATTGAAAAGTTCAGTGGTTGGTTGTAGTAAGCTTTTAGCATCATTGGCCATGTTTGATCAATACATTCACTTAGGAGACAAAATTTTGCAACGTGAGGTTGGGACCCAAGTGGGAGCAGGCATCTTGAAGTGAGGCCACCAAAACATTTCTGCATAATTTATCCTAAGCATAACCACCCTCTTTCCAAAAGTTGCCTTCGTCAATCTGATGATAAACTACATCACACAAAAATCTTTTTAACTTTATCACGCGATAAAGACACTTGGATGTGTTTCTAACACATGCATAAACTCTACCAGTTAATCTTAGATCACCATGTAAGTGCACTGACAGCTTTGAACAGTTGATTAAAATATCCAAACTTCTGGGGCTTCTCTCACTTTGACTCCTGTTATTTCATAATTCTTAATTTACTCCTAGATTTAATTTAACAGTTAAAGCAACCCAGTAGCTTAACAGAAGAATGATCTTGACCACGTGCTGCGCACTTATTCCAACCACGGGTTTGGCCAAGCTTCAAAATTTATTATAAATTTCCTTATAATACTCTACCATCTGAAGCACCTGTAAAGTCTACTCGTGTTAGAATAGATAATATCCGTAAGCTCTTTAGGGGGTTCCACTACTCAAACTCTTTTATCTTGATAGTTTATTGATGTGCATTACTCATACCGTTGATTACTACATCTAAGTAAAACATTTTCCCATGACCCATTTTCATTCTATCTTCCTTACAAAGAATCCAGTGAACTGAGCACGCACCTTAGCATCGAGGTGTTGTGTGATTGAATTGGCTAGTCTACTACTCATGACCAAGGATAATACACGCACACTCTTTGAACTAGGCCAACAGCCAGAATTCATGACACCTGTCGTGGTAGATTCAATACCATGTGATTTATCCAACTAGTTTGATACATTCAATTTTCTTTCCTGTGCACCTTACTACTTAGGTTTGAGTACTGTCTTGAGATTGAATATGCCTTATGGGATGTTAATGACATGCTAAAAGTATGAAAACTGGTGGTGTGAAATTCAAGAAAATATACGTACTGTTGTACTTAGCTAAAGAAATATAAGAAGGTCTATCTACCAGGTGGAGGGTGCTCAGGAAGCACAGATTTCCGTTCAATAAAGGCCCATGCAGAATCTATTAGGTCATTAGCTTTTTGACCTGCGTGTCGTGCACGTTCGCCTCCTGAAGCATTGCCCTACATCATCATATGCAAGTCCATCATACATATAGAAAACAATGGCCATGCAGCCAGAGTTTTTAAAAGTACCATGATCCATCTCCTGTAGACTCCAGTGTATATTGATGCACCACGAAACAATGAAAAGGCCATGCAGCCACAGAGTTTTTAAAAGTACCATGATCCATCTACTGTAGACTCCAGTGTTTATTGATGCAGCACGAAACAATGAAAAGGCCATGTAGAACTTCCAAGCAGCAGCAGGCCATGATTTTCCCTTCCATGCAAATTTCAAAAGCGTAGTAGTCAGTCATCTAATTGAGCACACACCAGAATGAATGCCCAAATAAGCACCAAAGTTTAATCTTTCTTATGTACTCTTTTTTTATGGCATTCAATGTATAGGGCCTCAGCTCTTAGAGCACCAGACTAATCCAATCATACCACTGGGTAGCTCAGTTAGAATTGCCCTTGCTTGGACTCAAACATATACATAACCAAGCAAAAAGATTTCGGAATACCAAATTTTGGGTGAATCAAGGTAAGCATACTAATGAACTAAAAAAAAAATGGCAAGTATACTAAACCAAGGCCCAAGGCTTGTAGCATTCTAAATTAGATATACTTCACAATTGCTAATGCCAGTACTACCAACAGAAAAGAAAACTGTGGGCTAAACCAGATTGGCCTTGCCCTGGAGTGATATGCTGTTCACTCAGTTTAATCTAACCCAAGAATTCAGCATAAGGTATCATTCTCTGCAATCAAGGGCGAAGAGTGCTGCCGCACAGTTGCCACAGTTAAATTTGTAATGGTGTACTTAAATCATCTACAGCTTGAAGAGAGTTCTCTTAAAAAAAGGTATTCTCAAAATGTACCAATATGTGCAAAAGAATCATCAGTCATATAAAAAGTACACTACCAATCAAAAACATAAAAAATGAAAGTATACTTACAGATGCTGAGCAGTATTCAGCCAGATATTCAGCCATGGATGGAATACCTTCTGGAATTCCAGAAAGCTCAAAACCTTGACTTGGGCGGGCTTCATCCAACCTAACCTCAATAATGTAAGGCTGCAAAAAGATTTAAAAATCAACAGTTAACTGTGACAGCACAAATGGTGTACTTATTCAAGCTTGTTCTCATGCTTAAATATTAGAAAGGAAAATGCCAAACTGGATGACAAAGATTCTGCCCAAGAAAATAAAACAAATGGAAAAAAGTTCTTTTTATGCAAGGAAATGAACTTGGAACTTGAATATAAGTACCATGCAGCAGTATGCAACATCACACATCTGGTTTCCAAGTGTAGACAGTTCCCAGTCAAGAATACCGATAACTCGATCCTGCACGAATAGAATCTAATGAGATTAACGTCTTTGGCATCACAATTTTCGTTTTACTCAACCAACATGTCACCATCAAAACAATGAGAAAAACTCAATTCCAACATGTTATGCAAAAGAACTGCCAATAATAAAGCAAGCACATTGAGTTGTCTAAGTGCCCGTATCTTTCCTTATCATAAAAACGATCTTAAACGAATATTTTTTTCCAATACCAGACCTCCAAGGGATGGAAAATAAGATTGTCGAGACGAAAGTCTCCATGAACTATGCCTGCTGTAGCTCCCGAAGAATCTTCTTGAGGAATATGCTGACGAAGCCAATCGATCAGCTCAAACATTTTTGGATTTCTCTCAGACTTACCCTCTGCAGTTGACGCGATATACTGCTTAGCCCATCTCTCTACCTAAATCATGTATCCAAACGGACATGGCCATCAAATCGCACAATATGAGGTTCTATATAAGATTTCAACAGCAAGAGCTTTACAATTCCCAAGAGGACATAGGATCCCCATTGTCTCATCAATCACAATGTTTAGGAGAAAGTAAGAATTCACTTGCATACCTGTCGCTTACAATAATTATCTTTCCGTCCAAACTTTTCTAGGCCAATAGCATCCACATTAGCAGAATGTAAAGATGCCAAAGCTTTCGCAGTTGCCCCATATATTACCCTTCTCCTACCTGGCGTGACACCCTGGTATAAAGTGAAAAGGAAAATTAGATACCTGCATCAGACTTATCATAAATAACAATGTGAGAGCCAGGCTGAAAGATCATACCGGCAGCCTGGGGTCTATGAATATACGTCCTTCCAGGTACTCCATGATGTAAAATGCTGTCCCAATCACGGTCGGATCAGTACACAAGCAGAATACTTTAGGAACCGGGACCTTCGTGCGCGAACCCAAAGCTAGGAGTACCTGTTGCAAATGGGAACCAGAGTACTATAATTACAAATGAGTCTCATGCATGACCGCAGCTAAGTAATATCATCAGCAATCCGCTATTCCAAAGAGTCAAAAACACCGTTCACATACTTCCGGTCAGACTGTTAATTAAAATTACCATTTTCCCTACAGACAGAGACTGCGAATCGCGGCGACCGCAGTAATCAGAACATCCCCCACCGATTAGTCGATCAATGGGAGAGAAATTACCGAGATAAAGCAAATCCACACAAAGTAATCGAGCGCCGTCGACCGATAAACATCGAGCATTTAACCTGAAACTCTCTCTCGACGGCGTGGGCGGATTGCAGCAACACCCCCGGCGGCTTCTTCCGCATGACGTAACGCCGCAGCTCGCCCCCGCTCCCGACCTCCATGAGGAACGTCGGGTTCGACTGGCCGTGCCCGAACTGAAAAAAAAAAAAAAAAAAAAAAAAAAAAAAAACCGACAAGCACCATTCACCACTCGTCAAAGGCGCGCGAGGTAAATCGAATTCGAAGAGGCGGGGAAGTCTCGACGGCGGACCGGACCTGAGAGACGGCGAAGGTGGACGGGGAAAGAGGGAACCCGGGGACGTTCGCCGAAGCGTAGCGGCGGAGGGCGTCGAGGTCAAGCTGGTGAGCCGAGTCGACTCGTTGCAGAAGATCGCTGGTTCGACTCGCCATCTCTCTCTCGTTCTCGCCGTGCGATCGCTGGTTTGGGATTGAATTCGGTATTACGAACGGCCTTCGGACCAAGTGACGGAGTTTTCAAGTCGAGAACAATTGTTAGGAAATGCGAGAGAGAAGGAGACAGCATTCAGTATCTTCTTGGAAGCAGACGATGCTTGCCGCTTGGCGAGCCCAGATAGATTTATTTGACTTTCGGCCGGAAATTCAATAGTTTCAGACAACGTCTTCCTACTTTATCTTCAAAAAATAAACATAAATTATTATTAACGATGAAATATCTTTTATTAATTAATTAGAAATAAGCGATTATTATTAGAAGACGTGAAACAAATGAAATCTTGACTCGGGCTCAATTCGCCACGTCATCATGTGGATAGATGATAGCCTAGAGAGAGTCGTCCAATACGACACGCTTCTTAAACATTATTGTATTTGTCACCCTTACCTTTCCGATTTGCTAAAATACTAATGCAAACTAATTGAGGCTTTTCCTCTCAGGGTACTCTATTTTAAAGGTCATTAAAATTCTAGAATAATTATGATTTAAATCTCGACAAAAATAGCTCAAAAACATGGTTATCATAACCAAGTATCTTTTGATTGATATAACGGTGGGTTTGGTTCAACTTCGGCAATGGGTTTTAGCATAATGCAAATTCTGAAAACCAAAAACCCTTTGGAGAAATGTATATTGCCTTTTGGTAAAGACTCTTTGCAAAGTGACTTTATGTTCAGGTAGTATTTGGCAAAAAAAAAACTTTCACAAAGAACTTTGACTGCATTTTTTATATTTTTTTATTAAAAAAGACTTAAAACTTTCGCCAAAACTATTGAAGGGCTTAGGCCACGGGTGAGTTAGATCCAGTGGCAACAACCATCGGTTGAGGTCATGCAACTCTCGCCAGCCACCCTCATGCAAAGAAGATGAACAGTAACGAAGAGGGACAAAATCGAAAAACTAAAGAATTTGTGAGGATAGTTTTGAAAGACAAACATTTTAATCATATTTTCAGTATTCCGCAAATGCTACTTCAAAAAGTTGGGTGAGAGTAGCGTTAGGCTTTTAGCATTGAGAAGGGTAGCATTTCACCAAAAGCTATTTCAAAATGTTTGTTAAATATCCCATCATTTTCCCAATAAGGCTTGGAGATTGAAAGTCCTTTAGGAAAGTTAAACTAAACATGCTGTAGGTATGACAACACGTATTGCCTCATTGGGTACCATCTTTTTGCATGACATGAACGAGATAGAAAATCTGAGCTTGACATGTCGGGACACGCTATATGTTGACATGAATTAATATGTTTTTCATTGTAATTATATAATTTGGCATGGTAAAATCAAAATCAAGATGCCTATCCACACGGCAACTCATCATAATAAGTCCAGAAGACCAACGATTTAAGATTCTCTAAATTACTCTATCACATTGAAGTTGGATAGAAAATATTTAATCCTCAGTATAATAATTTGGAAATTTTAAAAGTTTGAATATGACCTTTGATAAAGTTAAATCTTTGTAAGTGAAATTAGTATGATAATTAACTTTTGGTGCCTTCACAAAAGATGAAACTTCATAAATAAACAGTCCAAAACAAAACATCGTTTTGTCGCTTTCTTTTTCCTATATAAATTTTGTGGTCTTCCCTATATATAATGATTAATTACAATAAAACTTTTAAGTACATATTTCGTATTGATAAGGAACTCTGAAAGCTAGTTTGGCAGATGAATTGCCCTCCCAGAATTAGGCATCTCTTATGGAAAGCGTTCTCTAGTGCTGTGACCACCAACGAGAATTTATTCAGGAGAAAGATGATGAATTCTGATAATTGTTGCTCCTGTAATGAACAGGAGTCCATGTTGGAGTTCTTGTGTCTGGTTTGAAAATTCAGAAGGACGATCTTTCCTCGATGGATAGATGGATACAAGGCTTTATTGAAGAAGGAGAGTTACTGATGAGGATTGCCTATGGATGGGAAGGAATGAGGCAGCCTCGCTTGAGTTTGAGGTGCAAGAGGAAGGTCTTGATCGATGGACAGCACCCGATGTCGACCGAAGTGGCAGGTATCTACTAGGCAAGTTCCTAGGGATGGTTTGGTGAAATTCCAATTGGTAAAGGTGCTGTAGATATCGATCTGTCCAAAGCTTCTATAGGTGTAGTTGCAGGATTACACATGGTGAGCTATCTGCAGATTGTGTGGATGCGGCATAGGCCTGTGCTTTTTGTGAAGCGTTATAGAGAGCTCAAAAGGGCCAGTCCTTAGCTTGTGATGGGAGGGCTTTGCCTTGGATTTTTGCATGCAAGATGCAGAAATTCTTTCAACTCGGTCCAGTGGAATCTTATGGGTAGACAAGCTAATGTACCTGCTGACTGGGGAGCTACCAGAGACAGAGGGGGCTGTGTCCTGGGGACTGAGGCTGTTCATCTCCCATCCCCTCTTAGTTGCAATTTTGATTTCTGAGTGGAGCACTTGACATCCATCGTTTTGTACTAAGCTATGTTTGAAACTCTGCTACTGAACGAAAGAATGTGTTCTTGCAGGCCGAAAAGGGAAAAACCTGGCGGCAATATGTCAGTTCACCATGTTTAATCGAGCTAATAGTGTTGCCATTCTGAAGGAAAAGGATCCAATTTGCCAACGGTTAATGGAAAAGTCGCACAAACAGTGTTTTGCGAGAAGTCCATGGAGCCCCAAATGTGGCAAAGTGCTGTGAGTCCAGGGCCGTTCAACACTCCAACTACTCTCCATCAAGGGGTGACTGGCTTCTGGTTCCAGTGCTAAAATCTTCCTTAAGGATCACAAAAATATCTGCCACTTAGGTTGTAATTAGTAAGTTAGACATGAAAAATGGACCGTCTTTCTGAACAGCACTAGTACCAACAACAAATAACGGGTCTACATAGACAGGTCAGTTTCCATGGATTCGACAAGATCATCGGCTTACAATGCCTAAATTTCACAAAAGGAAGTAAAGACACAGGGCAGCTGGAATTTACAAGCAGGATATACAGGAAGCTTTTTGAAATATGGACAGTTTCATGTTTTAAGGGGGCCAACCTTTCTGGCTGCAAAGAATGGCGAGTTCTACCCCGAATGTCAGTGCGCATAGTCCTCATCAACTGCCAGCAGCATTGATTTCACCTGCAACAAATGTCCATGACATATATCGGTAAAGCACATTGTAGAGCATCGAATAAAGTGCTCCTTCTCTAAAGGAGGAGGAAGAGCAAGATTCATTTCACTTGTGAGAGAATGAGATGAAAAAGAAAAGCGAAAAGAAACAAAACCTGCAATTGCAGATGCTTTTGCGACATTGCATTCGCGCAAATTATTTTTCCTCAGATAGGAGAATCCCAACACCTCACACAAAATCTACACCAGAGCTACCATCTATGATCTATGGACTGTCTTTTCAAATGGTTTCGTAATGTTCCATTTCTTGCCTGATGAGTGATGAGCCCAGAAATGTGCAAAGGTTTTTATTGATTGAGAAAGACATCAAATGTGCTTAGCCCCCAAAAAGAGAAAGAAAAGGTATCTGCCAGACATTGACTATGGAAATCTTCTTTCCTTCTTTTCATACTTTCCAATTTCAGTATTCGAACCAGTGGGGATGCAGGATGGTACTTTGACTAACTATTTGAATCCAAAATGTAACATATCAGGATCAATATCATTATATATTGAGAACAATATGTGGCAAACTTTTCAGATCAGTCAGTGAGAGGTTTAATGTCTTCAAAGCAAAGACCGTTCTCCCATTTCAAAAAGGACTTCATTTTAGTTCCAAAAAAGGCTGAAACTATTCCACTGAGCTCACCAGGGAGGTGAAGAAATTGGAGTTTCAGCCAAAGATTCAGTCCAACAACACTATTAACTGTTTTTACAGAATAATTTGAATCCTTTCCAAGTAATGAGAACTTATTTAACTCTGTGCGACTGAAGTAAAGA
The DNA here is from genome assembly GCA_014182515.1 of Eucalyptus microcorys. Lineage (NCBI taxonomy): Eukaryota > Viridiplantae > Streptophyta > Magnoliopsida > Myrtales > Myrtaceae > Eucalyptus > Eucalyptus microcorys. The sequence continues at coordinate 15,267,643 of CM024563.1, forward strand.
GTGTCAGTTCACAGAGATGACTGACCAACTCTCAGAACTTGAGAATGAAAAACATCTCCAGATAACGCCGTATCTCTCTCCTTTCGAGCTTGGACACATGCTTCTAGAAGCCATATACTCCGGCCAATGTCAGCAGCCTCTCGGAATACATCTTCCACATGTATCTACATGGTTTCAACTAGAAAATATGAGAAATTACAACAGGAAGATATTTTAACCTTCCGTGCATGACAAACAAACCTTTCATGGATTCGATTCAGTGCAGAATCAGAAATTTTTTTCCTGTAGCTGGGATCCTTCTGACACTGCTGAAAAAAGTCGACCATAGCATCAGCAACTCTGTCAGGCTGATGTGGATCGATATGGAACCCTGATACACCATCTTCAATTATCTCAGCTGGGCCACCATGACATGTTGCAAATAGGTAGGCCACAGGTCATTGCTTCGACCACTGTGAGACCAAAGGCTTCATAGAAAGCAGGCTGAAACATGGGACAACATATCAACTCATGATCTGAAAAGAAAGCAGTTCATAACGTTATAAAAACCCAACTTGCACGAAAGCACCTTTAGTGTCTGCAAGACACTGATATAGCTCGCCATTACAAGCCCAATTCATTTGCACAGAAATCCACCAGAACGGGCCATGCAAGTTGTACTTCTTCATAAGTTCATGCATCTTTTCAATTTCCTTCGATTCTTCCCTATCCTGGGATTTCTTCACATCTATATAACCATCGACTACAACGAGATTTACTGGTTCCCTGAGCTTGGTACTCATACCATAGCATTCCACCAGTCCAGTTAAGTTCTTGACCCTGTCGAGTCTTGCCATGGAGAATATAATTGGCTTTGAGCGATCCATCAGCATTCCTCTTCATGGAGATGTGTGGTAACAATCAGAGTAAGTGCACTGTGCCTTCGAGGGCCATATAGAGTTCGAGGACAATCATTCAGACATAAAAATACTTTCAAATACAGCACAAAGCTTTTGCACAAAATTCAGTTATTCATTTTTACCCAACAGAAAGTACAGTTATCTGATTGATACTATCAAAAGATTGAAATAAACTAATGCACCAGAAATTCCATCATTTAATTCTTTCCTTGCACATAAAAGTATACATGCCTCAAGCAAAAAACTATCATTTCAGCCATCATGTGGTCACAATGATGGCTCTTTAGCACGTATCAATTGACTCTGGTTGATAACCAATCCAAAGTTACTCAGAAAATACTGACTGGTTATAGGGTCGCTGCATCCATCTCTACATCTCGTGTGCATATTCAGAGGAGCCACCTATAGATATTTATCCCTTCGCCATCAGACAACAAAAAAATCCGCTCTACCTTCACAAGATTAGATAGGCAATATGAAAGCTGGCCTATACTGACACATCAGATTCAACTGGAATGATAAAAAAATCAACCTAGGTCAAAGAGACCCGAAAATGAACAAAGTCTTGTAAGCACTAAATACTCACACATGCTTGACGCTTTGTTTATCGCTGAATAAGAGAGCTTCAATTGAACTGTGAAAAGCTGTAATCTCCTTTGTCTGGCTGAATAAGGAAAATATATGCTCATTTCTGCACCTGGATATACAATGTTGAATTTGGGATCAAAAACATCAATCCCATGAATGACACGGTATAATCCAGGAAGAGTGAATGCTGTGTGGCTCTCGTACCGTCCAACATTCTTTGTGCTGAGAAGATAAAAATTGTCAAACTACTGAAGGAGGCACTGAAATATCAAGTATAGAGAGAATCAAGATGGGAAAATCAATCTGTCCTAAAGCATGTAAGGCAACAAACGTTTAGGCCCTTAATAAATAGCTGCATGAATCTGCTACAATCATTTTAAATAATATAATCATGTTAGATGAACACGAACATGTCAGAGCTCACCTTCCTCCGACCTCTTGATATGTGCTGGTGATAATGAAATCTGCATTGTTCATTGCAATAAGATCGGCTGTAAATTGACTGGCAAAATGATACTTGTCCTCATAATTTCTCCAGTATATGTCAGAATCTGGATACTTGGTCTTTTCAAGAGCGTGGGCAATATTGCACTAAAAGTAGATTTAATCAAAGGAATTTCAGAAGAACTTCTTCATTCTTCCTCAAATAAGCGAGCAAAAGCAGTCAAGTAAGTGAGGAGAAGCAGACAAACAGTCAATTAGTACTAAGAGTTAGTATAATTTGTTCATAGACTAACTAAAAGCACGAAATCTAAAAGAAATCACACAAGGGAACAGACCTGAGTGATTCCCAGCTTATATGATAACAGAGAAGCAACAATATTTCCATCACTGTAGTTTCCAATTATCAGATCTGGAATGCCCTGTAACTCAGCCATAATTTCATTCGATGCATCCTGACACAACATGAATATGTGGGACAGACGAATAATAAGAGCAAGTAAATAAGACTTTTCCTATCCTAGTAGCTCAGTCATTAAGAATTTTCCAGTCCTAATGGCTCAGTCATCCTCCTCTCTCTCTCTGTCTCTCTCTCTCACACATGGAAATAGCTTTAGTCATTTACTGGTTCATCACCATGAACTACCCTATTGGTTGCGGTTGAACATTTATCAACCACTAAAATTCCACTGCATCATATGATTATTTTCTAAACCTCGTTCCATTCAACAGTATTTTTTCCATAGAGGTGGAAATTTCTTTCCACCATGAACTTCCCTATTGGTTGTGGCTTATGAAGGTAATTTCTCTTCCTTGTATCTGCAGAAAAGATACATTCAAATAGGGAAAGCTTCTGCCGGTGTCTTGACACTTAAATTTTGGCAAGTCGAAAGAAATAAAATAAAAATTGCATAGCATAAAAAAAAAAAAAAATAAGGGAACGATCAATTTGATTTAATTATGAATGAAATGTGGAAATTTTGATTAGCCATTTTACTTCGATGAATATTTAAATCATAGTAAATATGGAAGCAAATTCTCAATCAAAAAAATCAGATGAATAAAAAGTAAGGAGTTCGATAAAATGGAAGAAATCAAAACCTCCAAGGAAAAATCAAACCGATTGTAAGATTTTGCTCTAATTTACATGAATTAAGGCAACGAAAAAAGGATGCTCGAAAATTGCCATAAAAGAGAGTGATCGGAATCACTATAAAAGGAGACCAAAAATTTTCGAGCAAAAAAGGGGGGGACCGAAAAAAAAAGAAGAAAAAGAAAGTGGAGAGTATTCGTGCAAAGGGGGAGCGAATTCGGAAAGGGAGAGAGAATTTCTTTTCTTTAAGGGATCTTCTTTTCACCTTTTGAAAAAAGGTCAGCACAGAAGCTGGAAATGCAGAGGGACAGCAGAGAGAGAAGGTCGTGAGTGGACAGTGAATTTAAAAAAAAAGAAGAACAGAGCCACTGTTCTTCTTCCTCGCCAAGTCCCTGCCGGCCTCCTTCCACCACGCATCCGCCAGCCACCGCAGGCTCGCGACCCGCCTGCCGCCCGACGCTCTGTCGCCGCCGCCTCTGCCCGAGCACCGGCACCCCTGTCTCTGCTCACCTGACCCCGCACCACCTCCGCTCACCTCTGCTCGAGCACCACCACAATCTCTCCGCCGACGTCCGCTGCTGCCCACTGTTGCACGCCTGCTCCAGCACACCGCACCAGCGCCCGACGCCCTCTCCGCCTGCTGCCGGAGCGTTGCTCTCCTCTGGACGTTAGCTGTCGACGCCCCCCTTCGCCGTCCATTGCCGCTGGTCGCAGCACGAGTGCCACCCAACAGCCCGCACTCGACTCCTCCTGAGCGTCTCTGTCCGCCTGCCCTCCGTGACGCCTTGACGCCACTACCCTGCGACAACCAGTGCCCCCTAGTCACAGCCCGAGCGCCCGTGTCATACCCGCTCCACCAGCAGCACCTCTGCGCGGAAGGGTTTATTTTTATTTTATTTTTATTTTTATTCTTATTCTTATTCTTATTCTTATTTTATTTTATTTTATGTTACTTTATTTATTTTAAGTTTTGTTATTATTGGAGCATGGCATGTTGACGTTAATTATCTAGATATTGTAGGTATTAACCGTAGGGATCTTGTCCAAAATTATCATAATTATTAATTTGATCCCTAAGACGTCAGATCATTTTTTTAATTATATTAATTTTTTAGCATTTTGGTAGAATTTCAATTGTTAAATCATTATAATTATTAATTTAGTCCGTAAGATTTTGGATCAGAATTTTAATTATTTCGATCTCTTTGTCGTGATGATTAGAGTTAGAATAATCGTTAATTTGACCTATGAGACAACATGTTTTTTTTTTGATTATTTTAATCATTTATTTGTTGAATATCTTGATTGTTTAGATTTAATGTTTATTTGATAATTATTTGTCTTGGAAAAATATTTTTAAAAAAATCAAAATCTTGCATCAGAGCATGTAGGTTTAGTAAATTGGACATGCAATTTAGTAAATTAGATTTTTTTAGGATTGCATTTTTTAGAATTGAATTTTTAGAAATAGGTTAGGGTTGGACCTAAATAACTTTTTTGTTCTTTTATAAATTGGGTCTTAGATAATGTTTGCACATTTTAATTATCCCATTTTTTCTTTAAAAAACTAGTTTTCTAAGATAGGATAGGGTTTAAGTCAAATTAATCCCTAAAATAAATTAGAAATTTTTTTTTACATAGTTTAATTATGATTTTTATTAATTCCAAATTTCAATAAAAAATACAAAAATATTAGGTGCATGTTAATAAATTTGCATAATAGGATAATTTAACTAGAATTTGTTTATTAGTAAAATCGGTCATGTTTTTTATAAAAAAAAAAAATTTCTAATTTCAAGAAAACTCAAAAAATTGATTGCTTGCTTTATGTGATGCAATTTATTAATTAATTTATTTATTTTTAATAGTGGATGAGCATCCGTGTGGTCACTATACTTGCATGATAGTAATTTAGGTTAAAATAAATCAGCCGCCTACAAAAAAAAAAACTTTAAAAAAAAAAGAAAAAGAAATTGTACTAAAAGGGCATTAAAGAAATCTAATGTAACCAAGTCCTCGTACCCATAGTCTCTGATTCGTAGGATTAAAATAATCCTCCCATTATTTTACTTAGATGTATAATCGACCTATCATAAACCGATTAGTGGCAACTCCTAGTTAATAATCATTTGCATGTTAAATATTTGAACTTTAAGTCGCGAATTGGTATGGGCTTAGGAGAGCCCGAGCTAAGTTTAAAGACTTAGTATTCCATTAATCTAGTTTTAGGTGGTGCACCCAAAAATTAGATCACGACAGCTTGGCGACTCCGCTGGAAACTTGTGTTAAAACATTTAGTGGACTTAAGCCAATTTTTCTTTTCCCTTTAAAAAATGTTTTTGTTTGGTAACGAAGACACCAAGTACGTCATTGACATGTCTAAGGTGTTAAATGTTCTTACAGATGAGAGATATAAGTGGAGTAGTTTTTGCTAACCCTTGTCTTGCAAGAAAGTGTGGGATGAATGATTTATTGATTTGAAGTGTTGTTTGCATTTAAACTGTTGTGCATGCTTTATTGCTTTAACACTACACTATTGCACACACAACCTATGGTTGAACCTGGGCTGCGATAGGATTTCTAAAATGGTGTTGAGAATGATACTTCCTCCAAAGCGAGACTACTATGTAAAGGTTGACCTTCTCTTCCCCGAAATTTCTTTCATGGTGTTGAATATGTTTGTCCATATCCGCGAGACTGCGTGATTACTGGGCATTCCATTCGACTGAGCCGGAGTTAAGGGGACCTGACACGTTAATGCGAGACTGCAACGGTCGGATCATCCTCTTAGCTCCACTTTGTAAAGCCATTTTGATAGAAATCGAGCCTCACACTTCATGCGTGTGTTTATGTGATTGACATCTCTTCACGCCGAAAGTAAGTTGTCTGAACTATCACTTTTCAATTCACTTACTTCGCTGCAATTTCTGTTGGTCCATGACAATGTTTTGTCCTTCGTATTGCCTTTCCTTAGGGAAAGCCGTCATACCGTTCTTTTCCACTTTTGAGGTTTCAAGATGATGCCATATATTCTTGGAAGAATGGGTTAGGGTATTCAAAACCCCATTGAAGCCCCTTGAAGGTCCCATTCTATTGGATTAGGGCACCGTGGAAGAGGTGAAGAAAATTTTGGAGAACAAAGACAAGAAAGGCAAAACTTGCCACCTGAGCAAGAGCGAAGGAGGCAAAACTTGCCACCTGAGCAAGAGCGAAGGAGGCAAAACTCGTTGCCCCCCAATAGTCGCGAGACATTTCTTGGCCTTCCTAGAATGATGCAAACTGAAATGGAGGTGATGGACACTCTGGGGCAGCCAAGTGGTAAGTTCGACTACTATGTGAAGTACTCGGCTCCTCCTAGCTTCTACATCGACCCTCGGGATATCGTCCTAGGTGAATGGGGAGGCATGGATGATCCGACACATTCAAAGACAAAAAAACCCAAATGATGCATTGGAATGAATCACAAGCCTATTCAATGACCTCCCTATAGGCACCGTTGACAAAGGACCATCAGAAAAAATGGGCCCTAGCCCACAAGAGTGACTCATTTATTGCTTTTGCACACTCCCCTATGTGGGAATTTTTATTGCTTTCTAGGGAATGTTTTCAATTCATTCTTTTTCGTTTTTCATTTAGGGATTGAGCATTGCATTTACTATTTAATAAATGTAATTTGATTGATGAATATCAATAAAATTACAAGTTTAAGGACATGATGGGGTATACCAAACCAGTCCGGTGACGATATTCAACAATGAAAAGAAAATATTATCCAAGGAGAATTCTGAGAACTAGGCTTCTTCATGCTTCCTCATCCAAAAAAAAAAAAATCACTTCCAAAAGCATGCATTAGGTTAGCTCTGTTTAATTTCCTGACCCATTTACTTCATGTTTCAGAGCATTATTTTTTTCGGCATAATGAGAAGGCATCTGAAAAAAACACACCAAGTTGCAATTGACCCAACTGTCAATGACAAATTTCTAAAGAGTTAATGTGACAGATTGGGGGCATGACAAATTTTGGTAGTGATCCGACTGAGATAAAATCTCAACCCAAGCTAAAATTGGACATTCCATTTGTTTTTACTCTGATGTTGCATAGTTTTATATTCACTCACGTTCTCTTATGCAGGAGCAAAAGTGGATTTTCAGTCTTGAATGATAAGGACAATCCAAATACATCAACTGCTGAGGCGATCCCATTGTAGAAGAATCCTTGAATGAATGCTTAAAACCATCTTGCAGTGTGGAAAACTGTTTGTTTTGAATTTGACAATTTTTCATGATGACTCTTATATGTTTTATCCACCAATTTCACTAAAGAACATCAAGATGGACTAATTTAATGAATGATGTGGAATTAATTGAGCATACTAAATGAGACGAGTCGGGATGACGAAAGGCAAACCTTATCCTATACACAGTCCCTGCTACTCATCACTTGTGAGATGATGTAAGGTTCAAACACAAGGTAAAGAGTTTTCTCGCAAAAGGTACGGCAACCAAAGTGATGAGAGGTAATTCATTTCTCTATCCCAAACACTACAAGTAATCAATTACTTAATCATTTTCAGCCCATACACTTATTGATATTCTTTCCAAATTACCCCTATAAAGAATCACCCCACATCGGGGCAACTGGGAGATAAAATGGCATCATGAGGTGAGAAAAATAAGTTGAAATTTTCTTGCTCTCACTTGCATCAATCTTCAAGCCGTGCTATTGCATTGAATTCATGTGTTAATTTAAGTGCCTTAAGATGATGAAGAGCATTTTTTTTCTCTATCCTACATACTTATATCATTTGCATAGCCCACTTGAGCATGCAATTTCATTTCTTTAAACACAGTTGGTGATCATCCCCTACACTAAGGCAAGACAAAAGACAAATGAAGACTCTTGAAAGTTCGAGTGTCATTCAAAGTGTTGCTTGACGCATGCATTGTGCGCAAGGATTGAAATCAAAATAAAACTAAGGGGCATGAAAAAAGAAGTGTGTCTGGTAAAAGCAAGGCCAATGCCTGTGAAAAGAAGTAAAAAAAAAAAATTAATGAGAACTAGGGGCATGAAAAAGTAGTGTGCTTGATAAAAGAAAGGCTAATGCTCAGAAAAGAGAAAGAAATCAAATTCTTAATATAGTGAGTCGTATCCCCAACAAGGCGATACAAAAAAAAAAAAAAACTCAAATGCCGTTACAATCAATGGAGTTGTGATATGAAATCTTTGACAGTGGAAAAAGGAAAGTGGTGGAAATGTCAAGATAATCACCAACTTTAACCCTCATAAACACTTTTTGAGCCTAATGATCTTTTCATTTCTCAACCCATGAGCCAAGCCTATGTTATATCCCCTGCAAAATCTCTTCAGATTAGGGCACTTGAATTAACCTAGGGGTTCACATGTTTTAAGCATAGCTCGAAAAAATGCGAGCAATATTATTTCTTTCTCATTTTGCAGGGATCTTGACTTGTAAACCCAGTGATGATTGCAAAGCTGTTCTTTCAATAGCCTTGACTCAAAGAGTCCCTTTTGTTAAGTCATTGACCAAGCTCATAATATGGTCCCTATTAAAGATCTCTCAGATTGGTAAGGTCGTACCGCTTACGAGAATACTCAGACCCCTGTCGATATGGTAAGATGGAGTGATTCTCTTTTAAATGAGAGTGGGTGAAAGTTATTTCTAACCGAAAGTCTCTCATTTAGTATTCTTAAGAAATCCACGTCATGAGTGAAAATTGTCTTGAACAATAATTATCTCTAGTGGGAATTTGGGTAATGCAAAGGTCATTATGCATGAACCCCGATTGAATTGATAAAAACTTCAGTGGATTTTGAAGCGTGCGTTCCAGAATAGCATTAATTGCTTATTTCTTTGGTAAATGCACTTTTACTCTAATCATGTCTGACATGTAATGTTTTTTTCAAAGACCCAAGAGCTCTAACATTCAAGTTTCTTTCAAAATGCCTCATGATATTAGGAGATGAGGAATCATCACGAACATTCAAGGTCCATCCTTGATGTTCCAAAATTTTACGATGAGGTGAAAGACCTCTACAGGATATCTAAATTTCAGAAAACATATCCCCAAAAATCAGAGATATCATCAGATAAGTATATCTCTATCCATACTTTAAATACTTATCATTGTGCAGGTATTCTCTCCCAAGTGCATCAACACTTGACTCGATCAAGTTGTCTTCTATATTGACCTAGCGTGCTTTCATAGCCTAGAGTCCCTTTCATCGACCCGGCGTGCTTTCGTAGCTCAATATCCTTTATATTAACTTAGCGTGCTTTCGTAGCCTAGACTCCCTTTCATCGACCCAGCGTACTTTCGTAGTCCGATGTCATTTATATTAACTTGACGTGCTTTCGTAGCCTAGAGTCCTTTTCATCGACTTGGCGTACTTTCGTAGCCTGGTGTCCTTTATATTGACCTGGCGTGCTTTCGTAGCCTAGAGTCCCTTTCATCGACCCGGCGTGCTTTCGTAGTCCGGTGTCCTTTATATTGACTTGGCGTGCTTTCATAGCCTAGAGTCCCTTAAATCGACCGGGCGTGCTTTCGTAGCCCAGAGTCCCTTAAATCAACCCGGCGTGCTTTCGTAACCCGATGTCTTTTATATTGACCCGGCATACTTTCGTAACCCAGAGTCCCTTATATCGACCTGGCGTGCTTTCGTAGTCCGGTATCCTTTATATTGACCTAGCGTGCTTTTGTTGCCCATAGTCCCTTTCATCAATCGACATGCTTCCACAGCCCAATGTCCTTATTTATTGACCCGGCGTGCTTCCATAGCCCGGTGTCTCTTGATTTGACCTAGCATGCTTCTGTAGCTTGGAGTCCCCCTATCAAATCGGCGTGCTTCCGTAGCCCGATGTTCCCTTTCATCGACATGGTGTGCTTCCGTAGCCCAAAGTCACTTCATTAAATTAGGAGACATATCCCTAAGGATCAGAGATGTCATCAGGTAAGTATATCTCTATCCATACCTTAAATACTTGTCATTGTACAGGTATTCATTTTCAAGCACTAGCACTCAATGGAGTTGCCCCCAAAAGATTTTTCCCAGATTCACTCTGATCAAGGCGACCGAAGAAAGGTTCGGGTCCTAACCAAGCAAAACCTCAGTTTAGGCAACCGTAGAATGGTACGGATCCTAGACAACATTTATTTACCTATTCAGGTGATTGTAGAATGGTACGGGTCCTAAACACAACCAAACATTGTCATACTAGGCGACCGTAGAATGGTACGGGTCTTGGACATATAACGCCAATCTATCTTGAGTTACTCTACACTCCTCGAAGGTAAGTAATTCTAGGTAAGTTTCTTTATCATTAGCATTTCCATTCATCATATGACTTGCATTTCAAAATGGGATTCTTTTTTCCAAAAGAAAAAAAAAAAAGCTTTGAAGATCATTCAGTGCATGTGCATGATCAAAATTTAGGTTTCAATTTGTCTTTGAAGGCAACCTCTACGAGCTCATCTTCAAAGAAAGGCGCTGTTGACACCTAAATTTTGGTGAGCCGAAAGAAATCAAATAAAATTTGCATAACATAAAAAAAAAAAAAGGAAAATAAGGGAATGATCAATTTGATTTGATTATGAATGGAATGTGGAAATTCTGATTAGCCATCCTTGCTCCGGTGAATATTTAAATCATAGTAAATATGGAAGCAAATTCTCAATTAAAGAAATCAGATGAATAAAATGGAAGGAATCGCAACATCCAAGGAAAAATCAAACCAATTGCAAGATTTTGCTCCAATTTACATGAATTAAGGCAACGGAAAAAGGAAGCTCGAAAATTGCCATAAAAGAGAGTGATCGGAATCACTATAAAAGGAGACCAAAAATTTTCGAGCAAAAAGAGGGGGGGTAGGAACCAAAAAAAGAAAAAGAAAAAGAAAGTGGAGAGTATTCGTTCAAAGGGGGAGCGAATTCGGAAAGAGAGAGAGAATTTCTTTTCTTTAAGGGATCTTCTTTTCACCTTTTGAAAAAGGTCAGCATAGAAGCCGGAAATGCAAAGGGACAACAGAGAGAGAAAGTCGTGAGTGGACAGGTGAGGTGAATTTAAAAAAAAAAAAAAAAAAGAAGAACAGAGCCACTGTTCTTCTTCCTCGCCAAGTCCCTGCCGACCTTCTTCCACCACGCATCCGCCAGCCACTGTAGGCCTGCGACCCACCTGCCGCCCGACGCTCTGTCGTAACCGCCTCTGCTCGAGCACCGGCACCCCTGTCTCTGCTCAGCTGACCCCACACCACCTCTGCTCACCTTTGCTTGAGCACCACCACAATCTCTCCGCCGACGTCCGTTGCTGCCCACTATTGCATGCCCGCTCCAAAGACACCGCACCCGGCGCCCAACGCCTTCTCCGCCTACTGCCGGAGCGTTGCTCTCCTCGGACATCGCTATCGACGCCCCCTTCGCCGTCCATTGCTGCGGTCGCAAAGCACGAGTGCCACCCAACAGCCCGCACTCGACTCCTCCCGAGCGTCTCTGTCCGCCCGCCCTACATGACACCTTAACGCCGTTGCCCTGCGACAACCAGTGCCCCCTAGTCACAACCCAAGCGCCCGCGTCATACCCGCTCCACCGGCAGCACCTCCGCACGGAAGCGTTGAGTCCTTAGGTGGTTTATTTTTATTTTTATTTTTATTTTTATTCTTATTCTTATTCTTATTCTTATTTTTATTTTATTTTATTTTATTTTATGTTACTTTATTTATTTTAAGTTTTGTTATTATTGGAGCATGGTATGTTGATGTTAATTATCTGAATATTGTAGGCATTAACCGTAGGGAGCTTATCCAAAATTATTGTAATTTTAATTTGATTCCGTAAGATGTTGGATCATTTTTTTTAATTATATTAATTTTTGGGCTTCTTGGTAGAATTTCAATTGTTAAATCATTATAATTATTAATTTGGTCCGTAAGACTTCGGATCAGATTTTTAATTATTTTGATTTCGTTGTCATGATGATTAGGGTTAGAATAATCGTTAATTTGACATGTGAGATAACATGTTATTTTTTTGATTATTTTAATCATTTATTTGTTGAATATCTTGATTTTTTAGATTTAATGTTTATTTGATAATTATTTGTCTTGGAAAAATATTTAAAAAAAAAAATCAAAATCTTGCATCGAGCATGTAGGTTTACTAAATTGGACATGTAAGTTTAGTAAATTAGATTTTTTTAGGATTGCATTTTTAGAAATAGGTTAGGGTTGGACCTAAATAACTTCTTTTTTTCTTTTATAAATTGGGTCTTAGATAATGTTTGCACATTTTAATTATCCCATTTTTTCTTTAAAAAACTAGTTTTCTAAGATAGGATAGGGTTTAAGTCAAATTAATCCCTAAAATAAATTGGAAAAAAAATTTTAGATAGTTTAATTAGGATTTTTATTAATTCCAAATTTCAATAAAAAAATACAAAAATATTAGGTGCATGTTAATAAATTTGCATAATAGGATAATTTAACTAGAATTTGTTTATTAGTAAAATCAGGTCATGTTTTTATAAAAAATTTCTAATTTCAAGAAAACTCAAAAAATTGATTGCTTGCTTTGTGTGATGCAATTTATTAATTTATTTATTTATTTTTAATAGTGGATGAGCATCCGTGTGGTCACTATACTTGCATGATAGTAATTTAGGTTAAAATAAATCAACTGCCTACAAAAAAAAAACTTTTTTAAAAAATAAAAAATAAAAATAAATGGTACTAAAAGGGCATTAAAGAAATCTAATGTAACCAAGTCCCCATACCCATAGTCTCTGATTTGTAGGATTAAAATAATCCTCCCATTATTTTACTTAGGTGTCTAATCAACCTATCATAAACCAATTAGTGGCGACTCCTAATTAATAATCATTTGCATGTTAAATATTTAAACCTTAAGTCACGAATTGGTATAAGCTTAGGAGAGCCCGAGCTAAGTTTAAAGACTTAGTAGTCCATTAACCTAGTTTTAAGTGGTGCACCCGAAAATTAGGTCGCGACAGATTGGCGACTCCGCTGGGAACTTGTGTTAAAATACTTAGTGGACTTAAGCCAATTTTTCTTTTCCTTTTAAAAAATGTTTTTGTTTGGCAGTGAGGACACCAGGTACGTCCTTGACATGTCTAAGATGTTAAATGTTCTTGCAGATGGGAGGTATGAGGGAAGTAGTTTTTGCTAACCCTTGTCTTGCAGGAAAGTGTGAGATGAATGATTTATTGATTTGAAGTGTTGTTTGCATTTAAACTGTTGTGCATGTTTTATTGCTTTAGCACTACACTATTGCACACACAACCTGTGGTTGGTCCTAAGCTACGATAGGATTTCTAAGATGGTGTTGAGAATGATACTTCCTCCAAAGCGAGACTACTATGTAGAGGTTGACCTTCTCTTCCCCGAAATTTCTTTCATGGTGTCAAATGTGTTTGTCCATATCCGCGAGACTGCGTGATTACTGGGCATTCCATTCGACTGAGCCGGAGTTAAGGGGACCTGACACGTTAATGCGAGACTGCAACGGTCGGATCATCCTCTTAACTCCACTTTGTAAAGCCATTTAGATAGAAATCGAGCCTCACACTTCATGCGTGTGTTTATGTGATTGACATCCCTTCCCGCCGAAAGTAAGTTGTCTGAACTCTCACTTTTCAACTCACTTACTTCGCTGCAATTTCCGTTGGTCCATGACAATGTTTTGTCCTTCGTATTGCCTTTCCTTAGGGAAAGCCGTTATACCGTTCATTTCCACTTTTGAGGTTTCAAGATGATGCCATATATTCTTGGAAGAATGGGTGAGGGTATTCAAAACCCCATTGAAGCCCCTCGGAGGTCCCATTCTGTTGGATTAGGGCACCGTGGAAGAGGTGAAGAAAATTTTAGAGGACAAAGACAAGAAAGGCAAAACTTGCCACCTGAGCAAGAGCGAGGGAGGCAAAACTCGTTGCCCCCCAACAGTCGCGAGACGTTTCTTGGCCTTCCTAGAATGATGCAAACTGAAGTGGAGGTGATGGACACTCTGGGGCAGCCAAGTGGTAAGTTCGACTACTATGTGAAGTACTCGGCTCCTCCTAGCTTCTACATCGACCCTCGGGATATCGTCCCAGATGGATGGGGAGGCATGGATGATCCGACACTTTCAAAGACAAAAAACCCAAATGATGCTTTGGAATGAATCACAAGCATGTTCGATGACCTCCTTATATGCATTGTTGACAAAGGACCATTAGAAAAAATGGGCCCTAGCCCACGAGAGTGACTCATTTATTGCTTTTGCACACTCCCCTATGTGGGAATTTTTATTACTTTCTAGGGAATATTTTCAATTCATTCTTTTTCATTTTTCATTAAGGAATTGAGCATTGCATTTACTATTTAATAAATGTAATTCGATTGATTAATATCAATAAAATTACAAGTTTAAGGACATGATGGGGTATACCAAACCAGTCCGATGACGATATTCAACAATGAAAAGAAAATATCATCCAAGGAGAATTCTGAGAACTGGGCTTCTCCATGCTTCCTCATCCAAAAAAAAAATCATTTCCAAAAGCATGCATTAGGTTAGCTCTGTTTAATTTCCTGACCCATTTACTTCATGTTTCAGAGCATTATTTTCTCATCTGAAAAAAGCACACCAGGTTGCAATTGACCCAATTGTCAAGGACAAATTTCTAATGAGTTAATGTGACAGATTGGGGACATGACAGATTTTGGTAGTGATCCGACTGAGATAAAATCTCAACCCAAGCTGAAAATGGACATTCCATTTGTTTTTACTCTGATGTTGCATAGTATTATATTCATGCACGTTCTCTTATGCAGGAGCAAAAGTGGATTTTCAGTCTTAAATGATAGGGACAATCCAAATACATCAACTGTTGAGGCGATCCCATTGTAGAAGAATCCTTGAATGAATGCTTAAAACCATTTTGCAGTGTGGAAAACTATTTGTTTTGAAGTTGACAATTTTTCATGATGACTCTTACATGTTTTATCCACCAATTTCACTAAAGAACATCAAGATGGACTAATTTAATGAATGATGTGGAATTAATTGAGCATACTAAATGAGACGAGTCGGGATGACGAAAGGCAAACCTTATCCTATACACAGTCCCCTACTCATCACTTGTGAGATGATGTGGTAAAGAGTTTTCTCGCAAAAGGTACGGCAACCAAAGTGATGAGAGGCAATTCATTTCTCTATCCCAAACACTACAAGTAATCAATTACTTAACCATTTTCAGCCCATACACTTATTGATATTCTTTCCAAATTACCCCTATAAAGAATCACCCCACATCGGGGCAACTGTGAGATAAAATGGCATCATGAGGTGAGAAAAATAAGTTGAAATTTTCTTGCTCTCACTTGCATCAATCTTCAAGCCGTGCTATTGCATTGAATTCATGTGTTAATTTAAGTGCCTTAAGATGATGAAGAGCATTTTTTTTCTCTATCCTACATACTTATACCATTTGCATAGCCCACTTGAGCATGCAATTTCATTTCTTTAAACACAGTTGGTGATCATCCCCTACACTAAGGCAAGGCAAAAGACAAATGAAGACTCTTGAAAGTTCGAGTGTCATTCAAAGTGTTGCTTGACGCATGCATTGTGCGCAAGGATTGAAATCAAAATAAAACTAAGGGGCATGAAAAAGAAGTGTGTCTCGATAAAAGCAAGGCCAATGCCTGTGAAAAGAAGTAAAAAAAAAAAAAAAATTAATGAGAACTAGGGGCATGAAAAAGTAGTGTGCCTGATAAAAGAAAGGCTAATGCTCAGAAAAGAGAAAGAAATCAAATTCTTAATATAGTGAGTCGTATCCCCAACAAGGCGATACAAAAAAAACTCAAATGCTGTTACAATCAATGGAGTTGTGATATGAAATCTTTGACAGTGGAAAAAGGAAAGTGGTGGAAATGTCAAGATGATCACCAACTTTAACTCTCCTAAACACTTTTTGAGCCTAATGATCTTTTCATTTCTCAACCCATGAGCCAAGCCTATGTTACGTCCCTTGCAAAGTCTCTTCAAATTAGGGCACTTGAATTAACCTAGGGGTTCACATGTTTTAAGCATAGCTCGAAAAAATGCGAGCAATATTATTTCTTTCTCATTTTGCAGGGATCTTGACTTGTAAACCAAGTGATGATTGCAAAGCTGTTCTTTCAATAGCCTTGACTCAAATAGTCCCTTTTGTTAAGTCGTTGACCAAGCTCACAATATGGTCCATGTTAAAGACCTCTCAGATTGGTAAGGTCGTACTACTTGCGAGAATACTCGGACCCCTGTCGATATGGTGAGATGGAGTGATTCTCTTTTAAATGAGAGTGAGACAAAGTCATTTCTAACCGAAAGTCTCTCATTTAGTATTCTTAAGAAATCCACATCATGAGTGAAAATTGTCTTGAACGATAATTCCCTCTAGTGGAAATTTGGGTAATGCAAAGGTCATTATACATGAACCCCGATTGAATTGATAAAAACTTCAATGTATTTTGAAGCGTGCGTTCCAGAATAGCATTAATTGCTTATTTCTTTGGTGAATGCACTTTTGCTCTAATCATGTCTGACAGGTAATTTTTTTTCAAAGACCCAAGAGCTCCTAACATTCAAGTTTCTTTCAAAATGCCTTATGATATTAGGAGATGAGGAATCATCACGAACATTCAAGGTCCATCCTTGATGTTCCAAAATCTTACCAGGGGGTGAAAGACCTCTACAAGATATCTAAATTCCAGAAAACATATCCCAAAAAATCAGAGATATCACCAGATAAGTATATCTCTATCCATACTTTAAATACTTATCATTGTGCAGGTATTCTCTCCCAAGTGCATCAACACTTGACTCGATCAAGCTGTCTTCTATATTGACCTAGCGTGCTTTCGTAGCCCAGAGTCCATTTCATCGACCTGGCGTGCTTTCGTAACCCGGTGTCCTTTATATTGACCTGGCGTGCTATCGTAACCCAGAGTCCTTTTCATTGACCTGGCGTGTTTTCGTAGTCCGGTGTCCTTTATATTGACCTGACGTGTTTTCGTAACCTAGAGTTCCTTTCATCGACTCGGCGTGCTTTCGTAACCCGGTGTCCTTTATATTGACCCGACGTGCTTTTGTAGCCCAGAGTCCCTTTCATCGAACCGGCGTGCTTTCGTAGCCCGATGTGCTTTATATTGACCTTGCGTGCTTTTGTAGCCTAGAGTCCCTTTCATCGACCCGCCCGGTGTCCTGTATATTGACCTGGCATGCTTTTGTAGCCCAGAGTCCCTTATATTGACCTCGCGTACTTTCGTAGCCCGATGTCTTTTATATTGACCTGGCGTACTTTCGTAGCCCAGAGTCCCTTATATCCACCCAACGTGCTTTTGTAGTCCGGTGTCCTTTATATTGACCTAGCGTGCTTTCGTTGCCCATAGTCCCTTTCATCAATCGACATGCTTCCACAGCCCAATGTCCCTATTTATTGACCCGGCGTGCTTCCATAGCCCGGTGTCCCTTGATATGACCTAGCATGCTTCTGTAGCCCAAAGTCCCCCTATCAAATCGGCGTGCTTCCGTAGCCCGATGTTCCCATTCATCGACATGGTGTGCTTCCATAGCCCAAAGTCACTTCATTAATTTAGGATACATATCCCTAAGGATCAGAGATGTCATCAGGTAAGTATATCTCTATCCATATCTTAAATACTTGTCATTGTACAAGTATTCCTTTTCAAGCACTAGCACTCGATGGAGTTGCCACCAAAAGATTTTTCCCAGATTCATTCTGATTAAGGCGACCGAAGAAAGGTTCGGGTCCTAACCAAGCAAAACCTCAGTTTAAGCGACCGTAGAATGGTATGGGTCCTAGACAACATTTATTTACCTATTCAGGTGACTGTAGAATGGTACAGGTCCTAAACACAACCAAACACTGTCATACTAGGCGACCGTAGAATGGTATGGGTCCTGGGAAAGCAGTCTTTTTGCGAAGCCATGTTACTATTCTAGGCGACCGTAGAATGGTACGGGTCTTGGACATGTAACGCCAATCTATCTTGAGTAAGTTTCTTTATCATTAGCATTTCCATTCATCATATGACTTTCATTTCAAAATGGGATTCATTTTTCCAAAAGAAAAAAAAAGTTTTGAAGATCATTCAGTGCATGTGAATGATCAAAATTTAGGTCTCAATTTGTCTTTGAAGGCAACCTCTACGAGCTCATCTTCAAAGAGGGGAAGCTGTTGACCCTAAATTTTGGCGAGCCGAAAGAAATAAAATAAAAATTGCATAACATAAAAAAAAAAAAAAAAAAAGGAAAATAAGGGAATGATCAATTTGATTTTATGAATGGAATGTGGAAATTCTGATTAGCCATCCTTGCTCCGGTGAATATTTAAATCATAGTAAATATGGAAGCAAATTCTCAATCAAAGAAATTAGATGAATAAAAAGTAAGGAGTTTGATAAAATGGAAGGAATCGAAACATCCAAGGAAAAATCAAATTGATTGCAATATTTTGCTCCAATTTACATGAATTAAGGCAATGGAAAAAGGAAGCTCGAAAATTGCCATAAAAGAGAGTGGTCGAAATCACTATAAAAGGAGACCAAAAATTTTCGAGCAAAAGGGGGGGGGGGGAACCGAAAAAGAAAAAGAAAAAGAAAGTGGAGAGTATTTGTGCAAAGGGGGAGCGAATTCGGAAAAAGAGAGAGAGAATTTCTTTTCTTTAAGGGATCTTCTTTTCACCTTTTGAAAAAGGTCAGCACGAAGCCGGAAAATGCGAGGGGACAACGAGAGAGAGAAGGTTGTGAGTGGACAGGTGAGGTGAATTTAAAAAAAAAAAAGAAGAACAGAGCCACTGTTCTTCTTCCTCGCCAAGTCCCTGCCGGCCTCCTTCCACCACGCATCCGCCACCACCGCAAGCCCACGACCCGCCCGCCGCCCGACGCTCTCGCCGCCGCCGCCTCGCCCTAGCACCGGCACCCCTATCTCTACTAACCCGACCCCGCACCACCTCCGCTCACCTCTCGCTCGAGCACCACCACAATCTCTCCGCCGACGTCCGCTGCCGCCCACCGTTGCACGCTTGCTCCAGACACCGCACCGGCGCCCGACACCCTCTCCACCTGCTGCCGGAGCGTTGCTCTCCTCTAGACGTCAGCTGTCAATGCCCCCCCCTTCGCCGTCCATTGCCGCTAGTCGCAACACAAGTGCCACCCAACAGCCCGCACTCGACTCCTCCTGAGCATCTCTATCTGCCTGCCCTCCGTGACACCTTGACGCCGTTGCCCTACGACAACCAGTGCCCCCTAGTCACAGCCTAAGCGCCCGTGTCATACCCGCTCCACTAGCAGCACCTCCGCGCGGAAGCGTTGAGTCCTTAGGTGGTTTATTTTTGTTTTTATTTTTATTCTTATTCTTATTTTTATTTTATTTTATTTTATGTTACTTTATTTATTTTAAGTTTTGTTATTATTGGAGCATGGTATGTTGATGTTAATTATCTGAATATTGTAGGCATTAACCGTAGGGAGCTTATCCAAAATTATTGTAATTATTAATTTGATCCGTAAGACGTTGGATCATTTTTTTAATTATATTAATTTTTGGGCATTTTGGTAGAATTTCAATTGTTAAATCATTATAATTATTAATTTGGTCCGTAAGACTTCGGATCAAATTTTTAATTATTTTGATTTCTTTGTCATGATGATTAGGGTTAGAATAATCGTTAATTTGACATGTGAGACAACATGTTATTTTTTCGATTATTTTAATCATTTATTTGTTGAATATCTTGATTGTTTAGATTTAATGTTTATTTGATAATTATTTGTCTTGGAAAAATATTTTAAAAAAAAAATCAAAATCTTGCATCAGAGCATGTAGGTTTAGTACATTGGACATGTAAGTTTAGTAAATTAGATTTTTTTAGGATTGCATTTTTAGAAATATGTTAGGGTTGGACCTAAATAACTGTTTTTTTCTTTTATAAATTGGGTCTTAGATAATGTTTGCACATTTTAATTATCCCATTTTTCTTTAAAAAAACTCTTTTCTAAGATAGGATAGGGTTTAAGTCAAATTAATCCCTAAAATAAATTAGAAAAAAAAATTTAGATAGTTTAATTAGGATTTTTATTAATTCCAAATTTCAATAAAAAATACAAAAATATTAGGTGCATGTTAATGAATTTGCATAATAGGATAATTTAACTAGAATTTGTTTATTAGTAAAATCAAGTCATGTTTTTATAAAAAAAAATTTCTAATTTCAAGAAAACTCAAAATTGATTGCTTGCTTTGTGTGATGTAATTTATTTATTTATTTTTAATAGTGGATGAGCATCCGTGTGGTCACCATACTTGCATGATAGTAATTTAGGTTAAAATAAATCAGCTGCCTACAAAAAAAAAAAAAAAAAAAGAAAACTTTTTTTAAAAAATAAAAAATAAAAAGAAATGGTACCGAAAGGGCATTAAAGAAATCTAATGTAACCAAGTCCCCGTACCCATAATCTCTGGTTCGTAGGAGTAAAATAATCCTCCCATTATTTTATTTAGGTGTCTAATCGACCTACCATAAATCGATTAGTGACGACTCATAGTTAATAATTATTTATTTGTTAAATATTTGAATCTTAAGTCACGAATTGATATGGGCTTAGGAGAGCGTGAGCTAAGTTTAAAAACTTAGTAGTCCATTAACTAGTTTTAGGTGGTGCATCCGAAAATTAGGTCGCAACACGGTGCCAACAAATATCATCTTTGTCTCATTCAATAAGACTAAGGATGCCTGACACAGTAAGTAGAGGAGGTAAAAAAGTTTCTAAATTTCTGATTTTTAGTGTAATTAATGAAGCAAGAGAGAAGAGACACTATAATTCAGGCTGAACTCACATCAGCAAATGTCTCCAGGAATGGCCAGACATCAAATCTTGAAATCCATTTCCGAAGGATCCCATTCTCAGATCTAAAAGGCACCCGCAAAATATGAGCGCCTTCAGTTCCACTAATTCTTTCAACTCGTTGGTTGCATGTTGTGCCTCTTGCTTCAGGAATCAGCCAGGTCACCTGATAGCAGTCGACCAAAAATTCAGGTGCAAGTCTAAGTGAAACCTCCATTCAGAAAAAAAAAAAAATAAATAAACAATCAGACAGAGTTAAAACAATGCTTTTTGGCATTACATCTAACCCTTGCTTCTTAATACGAAGAAGCATCTCCTTCTCAAGTGCACGCACTTGATCAAGTATGTAAACGACCTGTGAACATATTGGAGCCATTGCCACTGGACGTATCACGATCCATCGTAGATTGGACTAACTATCGTGCTGTGATCTGGATAACCTTTATAGTCGAAAGTCTACAGCTCAACAATGAAACAACCAGGATTACATTCATTAGTTTCACAGGCATAGTACATGTTCACCAGTATCTGGCTATCCTAAAACATTTGCCTGGCCAAAGAAACCATGAGGAGACACAACCACCACATTGAACACCATCAGAATTCTTCCTAGAAATTTCTCCAAGGTAGAAGGATCAGGAGCCTGAAGAATTTCCAGGAGAAGACACATTGACTCTAACACTCTCTGCAGCGTGACCCCCGACCTCTCTGGAACCCCATCATCTGCAATCTAGAGAAACATTCACAAGATCAAAAGACTAAGAGACTATTAATCACAAACTGACAGTCCAGTATTTACCATTGCAATGGTTTGCTTACTCAAACTCAAACTTGGAATATGGCGTTGTAAAAGGGAGAATATGGAGGTATTCATCTGCCCTTGCCAAAGCCAATATAAGTTCGGATAATGATTGTATTCGTTCATTTAACACAAGAGCCTGTTTTTTTTAAAGGCATGTTCCCCCATTGAGGACACAATAACAAAACTATGAAGTTAGGCATTGAAAAAAAAGTTGGGATATGTTCACAAACATATGAGGAGAAAAGCCGGAGAACTACAATTCTACCTCAGGCAGTTCTAGAATTACAGCCTCATCTACTTATATGACCATATGCAGGCTCTGAAGTGTGCTTGTTAAATACGACTTGAAAAGTAATTTCTCTCCCACAGGATACTTACATGACCATCATGCCTGTGAGTGCAAAGAAAATCAAGAAGATGCTCTAGACTTTCCTCGTTATGGAACATTAATGACAAGAAATGACGGTTGAGGAACTGCCCACCATTCCCAATGGAGGAAGATTGTGTCGGTTGGGGAAAAGAAGTATTGAATGGTTCAATATCAAGTTCAAGAATGTAGCTGCTGCTGCACCTGCCACAAATTTTTGAAAGTTCAGGTCCAGCTTTGAATTTGTTCTAGTGTTAAAAAAATTCCTGATGATGTTGTCAGTCTAATAAATGAAGAAGCATGTAGGGAAGATAAGTTTACCCTCCATTAACAAGTTCTTCCTTTGAACAGAAGATACTCTGCAACAGTCAGATGATCAACTTTCATTTCAAATACGTTAACGCGCACATATTCCCACATACCAGGTCTTGAATGTATTGCCAAAGTAGCAAATGGAGGCCGAACTATAGCGTCCTGCCACATGAAGTTATCAATCTATCAGTGGAAGGGTGATAACTCCATGTTGACCTACAGAGCTTCTCCAGCGTTTAATGTGATTCTGGTGAAAGGCGATCTGAATAGGTCCATTAGCCAGGAAAGAGGGACCGTGACATTAAGCCAGTTGATGGGATTCAGGATTGTTCAAGCTCGTGTTCCAATTAAACATCATGCATGCTAGATGCAGCAAGAAAAGGTAATTCCACAGTAGCTCTTAGTAAGCTGAAGACCCAAGTACACAAAACAGCCAATATACTTAGCTTGAACGAGACTTTAAGCATGCCGGTGAATTCATTCTCCCAAGGATAACATAATGAAATTTTTGAAGAAATCGAATTCACTATTTTAAGTCCATATGGTCATGACCTCCATTGGTATCTAACGCGCCAATAATCATCCTCTCGTGCACAAATTTTTGTTGCATGAACTGGGTGCACGTGCATACTTCACGAACCCAAGGCAACAAGATTATCTAGAAGTTGGCTTATGCATAAAATGAAAATGAAAGAAGACCCTTTAGGTGAAACTTGGCCGGAATTCAATCAAACAATATGCTCACGCTGAGGCAAAAAAGCTCAAAATTTGGTAGACGAGATAACATTATAAGTCCGTAGTCTGTGAGTACTCAATGTCGGACAGTTAGCAAAGATCCAATGCAGTCACAGTAACAGTAACAGAAATTCAACTTTGCTGATCCTAGGACCTTTGCCAAGGGGCTATCATCGAGCTTCTCTATGCCTCGTTCTACCCTCATCATACTAGAGTGCTCGTCCACGAGATGATGTGGCTGTAGTATCCCCTTCCCCTGCGCGACATGCCTGCAAGTGCACACCAAAGATATAGGCTACGGGTTTCGCAGATTGCAAGCATAAGAAAAGCGTGTGCAGGCACTTGGCGAGACGAGGCGGTGCATTTAGTGCGGATTGTTCTGTTCCTCGACGTTCGCTAGTTAGAATTAACGTATAACCGTCAAAGTCAACTCTTTTTTTTCGTGGGTATTATCGTTTTTTCAATATTCCAGAATTTCGACCTTTTCTTTTTGAGTCGTTAACACAAGTATTCGATGGAATATATATTTGGGTCACCAACTACAAGTTTAGGGCCTTTTTTTTTTCAATGAAAATTCACCTTGAATTAATTGATCAACTTTCATCCTAGATCAAGATAAAGGTTAGCCAATTTTCACGAGGTCAAGATCGTGATTTAGAGCAAAATCTCTCTAGATTGTAGCTTTTATTTCGATTATATATTTTTGTTAAAAGAATGATTAATATTGTGGAGTCCATTTATAATATATATTTATACTTATGTATATTTATGTGATCTTTGTGTTGAGCTTGTTATATTAACGACGGGTGAAAGTTTATTCTTTGGGCCAATCGGATGAAATAAAAGATAACATAAGATTAGAGGGACATTGAATATGATATGAGTTTTTTTTTTTTTTTTAAATAAATTCTAATTGATTATTGTAACAGTTTTTATATTTTCACTTGCACAAAACTAAAATATATAATCTAGTATAAACCAATTGTTAAATTATATTATATTTCATATAAATCCCCATCTTTACATAATTCTTAGTTCATATTATATATTATTGTAAAATATAAGGACTCGTTGATGGTTAGAAAATTCCTAATTAATTTTTATGCGATATAAGAAAATGGTTAATGTCACCAAAAATTTCAAATTGGTACACCAATAATAAATTTATCTCAAATTATTATTTTTACCATCATAAATCTCAAACTGGTACATATATAATAAATTTACTCTATATTAATTTATGTTATATTTTATTATCAAATTGCTGAGTTTGATAGCATGTAACAGTTGACGGATGTATCGGTTTAGAGTTTTACCCTTTATTCATCATGGGAGTATTAGTTTGTGGTTTTTTTTTTTAATTTAACCAAAACTAATGAGAGCAAATTTGTTATAAATATATCACTTTGAGGTTTTTAATGGCCAAAATATTAATTTGTGATAAATTTATCATAAGTATACCAATTTGGAGTTTTCTCTAATAAAAAAAATTAGATTATGGTAAATTTGTCATAAATGTATCAATATAAAATTATTCATGATATTAAAACCCTAAGAAAATGTGATATGTAACCAACAACTTCCAAGACTGACAAAAAAAAACCAACAACTTCCAAGAAAATCCTTAATAATAAGAGTTATGAAAATTCGTAACACTAAAACTTATTTAACCTTGTTTGAAAAGACGACAAAGTGGGTCAGAACCAATTTTTATCTCGTCGCATGACAAATTTAAAATTATTTGATTACGTATCCAGTTACCTGTTACATAAACAAATTACCTGCTCAAATAGTTTTGAGCTGCAACCAAAAAAGATATTTACTGCAGTACACGAAGCCATTTCACGTTTTATGACAGCTTATTTTCACGCCTCCCAGAACCGAAAATTACCACCCTTCTTTTCTTGAAACGACTCCGAAAAGTTTTCACTCGAAACTGTTCAGCTTCCCTCCGAAACTGTTTCTCTCTTCATCACTGACGTCGTTCACTGTAAGCTCAAGCTCTCTCTCCCTCTCCCTCCCCCTTCGTCTCCCTATCATTGATGCCTGTGCCTACCGAGTGACTCGCTGACTCGAGTTTATTGTGGTTTCTCTATTTCTTTTCCTTAGGATTTGGTTCTTGGATAGCTGCGAACTGGAGTAATCCACTCGTGAATCAACTCCATATCCCATCATCGTTCATATCATGCCTCAGTTACATTTTTTACGTTCGGCAAATTCGAACTGAGTCTGGGTTCGAACGTGTTGGATTTTGCTCGCAGGAGTTTCGGGTCTCTGTTTGTTCATGGCTTTGCATTTTCTTATCGTGGCCACATAGTCTGTTCTTATCAGAAAAATCTTGAATTTATTTACCTGCAGCGCATGAAGATAATATATATGATTATGAACATTGGAATTGAGTTGCTGATCTCTTACTTGAATTGTCAATACTTTCAGTCCAGTGATTTATATCCATGGGAAACACAAGACGCATGATCAAACGCATTGGTTCACGCGTGGTGCAAATAAGCTGTGAGTCAGAAGAGAAGGTCGAGAAACTATGCAATGGTCACAAGCTGTGCTCTAATTCAGGGACTAAAACCAAGCAGTATCAAGAAGAGACTACAAATGTGAATGCGTCAGGTAGTACCTACCTACATGTTTTGCTCTGCGGTTCTGCATCATGATGTACTGATACTGTCCAAGTATTGGTCTGGTTTGATAATGTTTGATCCTTCTTTTGATATGTAGTATTTCTTGTCTAGTAGATACCTCTAGGAAAAGGAAGCGTGGGTTTACGTGTCTGCCGGGCATATGGAATCTTCCCCCTGGGAAACGCATAGTTGTCCAGTTAGGGAAGAACATGCAGCCTATCGGAGATGAAGGAGGTTTGCTTGGGGAGTTTCTCGGGACAATTGCTAGAAATGGCGAGTTGGCACCATTGTTCACAACTTGGAAGCAAATTACCGAGGATATGAGAAACGCTATGATTCGGATTGTTGAGGTAGTTAGCTAGTGTTCATATGATATTCCATTCATGTTATAAATTAACGTAACATCATTGTGAGTTTTTCTTTGTTGTAGTCCAAATTTGATTATCCTCGTATACCAGCTATGGAAAAATGGATTCTTCATTCTGTAAACTCTAAATGGAGAAATTGGAAAAGTGATCTAAAAGCTGCTCACTATGATAGCTCTCAGCCATTATCATATCATTTGAAGAATCTTCCAGAAAGAGTGAGAAGAGATCAATGGAAAAACCTTGTCGCTTTTTGGAGTTCAAAGGGAGGGAAGGTATGAATCTTGTTCCAGGTTGTTTTAATATGACCTGTCGACATTAAATAAACTTCTATTACCCGATTAGTTAATGCCAATATTTGACTAACCTTTGTTTTTTTGCTTATTGCAGAAGCTGAGTAACATTAATAAGGCTAATAGAGCAAAACAGAAGATACGGCACACCTTAGGGAAAAAAAGTTTTGCAAGGATAACAGCAGAAAAGGTACTTTTGTGTTTCCCCTTCGTGTTTCCCTAAAGGTGATATTTACATTGTGTAATCAATAGTTTCTCTTTAGAGGAGATTGTGATATATCTTTGCGCATAAGGTAAAGATGTCCAGAGATACTTGCCACTTTTTCGACAATATGCTTGTTTTTTGCAGCAGTTGTCATGACATGGCATGTGTTCTAAGATTGTCAATGTTGTTAGCACCTGCATTGATACCTTCTTCTTCCTCCAGCTTGGGGATTTGGATTGCTAGTGACAGTACAATCATCCATAACTAACTTCGGGTTTATCTAGCTCATAAAGACCACCATCATTCATGAATAATCTATTCAGCAGCTAGAGCTGTAAAGTAAAATTGAGATACAAATTTTTATAAATTTGCAAACTTGAATGCAGTTTGGCTTAATGAGAGAAATTAGAAAACAGAAAAGTACTGCAGCCCTAGTCTACCCAAGTATTAGCTATGCCATTTCACATGCATGTACACGTCCCCACAATGGTTGCAAAGCCGTTCAATATTGTTCATCTAATGTTGACAAATGTTATGCAGTGCTTGGCAATGTTGCTGCTACAATGCACAGAGTTCATGCAGTTATCTGAGCAGAAGCCAAACAGATCAAGAATAGAGGACGAGCTGGAATTAATAGTCAAAATTAAAACCAAAAGGCTAATTTCCTATTGTGTGTTTTCATATGGTTTCGGTGGATGAAAAGTCATATAACAATCAGCAAGGAACAATCATAGAAAGGAAGAACGTGATTATTTTTTCATTTGATATCTCTGGATTTCTTTTCCTGTTTCACTGGAAAGTGGGAAATGTTGAATGTCTTTATGATATGGTTCATTCAATTATGCTGACTAACCAAGTTCTGGCTCATGATGCATTGAATCCAATGATTTGCCTCTGTTAATAGGAAGCAGAGTTAGGAAGGGAGCTAAATCGTGTTGATTTGTTCATACTTAGTCATGAAAGGAAGAAGGGCAAGAAGCCAGTGGATAAGGGTGTTGCAGAGGCTATTGTATGTATTTCTGAGTTCATCTGACAATTGCTCCCAATAAATACAAAAATCAGCTGTTTAAGAAGTTCTTTATGTTGCTAAACTGCAGGGAAATATGACTGTCCTCATGGAGGTCTATCCGGAACTTTGCAAGAGCGATACCCCCTTAAATGAAGATGTTGTTTCTCTAGTGTTAGGAAAAGAGAAACCTGGACGCATCCGATGCTATGGCATAGGCCCATGCCCAAAAGATTTTAGGGCCTCCAACTCTAGTTGTCTTCTAATGGAGAACTTAAGATCAGAAAATGGGAAAGATGAAGAGATTCACAAGTTAAAGGAAGAACTGGAAGCAGCACAGGAGCAATTGAAAATGACAAATGGAGATGTACAAGAATTACAGGCCCAACTGAAAAAGATGTCTAATATAGTACAGAAATTGTCAGGATACTGTGGACTTGAAGTGGTATCCTAAGATCTGGACAAGGTCATCAATTCATGAGACATGGTATGCGACTAATTTCATTGATTCAAAATAGTGAAAGGTGTTTTATTGACTAACTATTGTGTCACCTGGATACTGGAGACTATGGTGGTCTTAAAGGGAATATTGTTGGATAGGCTTGAAATATGAGTTTGACTTTAGGATTGCTTTGATGGAACTTGAAAGAGGGATACAAATGAAGCACGGTGTAACCATGTTTTTTCTTTTAGCTGTGACTAAATCATGTTTTGGGTTTACTTCTATTGTTGTTCTTTTCATTCTTTTGAGGTATATAAATGATTGCCCTTATTAATCACTGCTCTCTTGTTTCTCTTTCTTTCGAGGTTTCGAGATAGGAACTGTTGAGCTTTCTTGTTCCTCTCTGTATAGATCTTGGAGCGTTATAGTATCATTTATTTTAAGAGAAGTTGAAATGATGCCGGTTTTGGCACTCAAGGGTGGTTGAAAAAAAAGTCAAATGCTTGGAAATGGTTACTGTTGATGTACTGCTTATTTAAATTACCCAATGCCATTTGCTGATAACATTAGAGGACCTCTAGTTTTGGCCCTTAATGCATTTCTTCTTCTTCTTCTTCTTGCTCTTAAGGTTAGACTTCTATTTTCATAGTCGAATTTCTCAAGTTTTGCGGGTTACAGCAATGATTGTCATTTGTGAACTCTGCCTTTGGCTTTACAGCAGTTCATTATTAATTGTAGCATTCTGCAATTTAGTAAATGGAGCTCCTCTGTTCACGTATCTGCCTTTTTTTTCAAGTAATGGAAAGTGTGGCTAGTCTCGTCTTGCTCGTTCTGTTTTAAGGAATAAGCTTTTTCGTGCAATTAGGTAATATCTTATATATGTTTTGATATGCTTTAAAGATTGATTGTAAGCTCCTTTGTTCATTAATTTTATTACTTTCTGTGATCTAAACTTCTCTTAAATCTTTCTCCAATCCAAATTGTGAAGGTTGAACTGTAGGATGTTTGAGTGATCATTATGCTTGGTCCTTCTTTCACAAACCCATTTGATTGTAGGATGATAGCATCATAACACGCAAGAGAGATCTCTGAACATCATTTTGTGCTCTCCATCGTCATAAATGTCTATTAGGCCCTGCAAAAAAGAAGAAAACAACTACTCGCACCCATCGTTAAAGAAAGCTCATTCAAAGAACTACCATAATTCCTGCATTTTCAAGATTGGAGGCTAGAGAAGATTTTATGACGATGATAGGACCTCTTTCAGGTGCAGTAGAACTTTTACGCTCTGCTTTTTGGAGGATTGCTGAACGACCAATCTTTCTAGTAGTGGTTTTTTTCCTTGAAGACATTCAGTTTATTTGGAGCATTAGGCATTTCTCTTAAAATAATGAACACCTGAATGTATTTACCCACTGCAAAACTTGCACAAGTTCTTTTCATTTCGAAAATTTTAGTTTTTCTAATCTTGCAACTCTGATACCTTAATATTTAGTTTAAGGCAAAACACAATATAACGAATCACATGTACTGTTTTCATGAGATTTGAAAACTTTCCTTTTCAATTTCGCAAATTTAAAGCGAAAACAACGAGTGAAAAATAGATGTTGAAAGGAGTGACTCAAAAGTCGGATGGGGTAACATTCTAAAAGTCACGAGGTCTTGATAAAAATCCTTAAAAATGGGATGAAAATTTCGTTTTTACAGACTTTGGCCATTTCCCCTTTTTTTTCTCGGGTACTGTTCACTTTTCCTCTCCAGCTGGGCTCCCGAGTTACTGTGCTCTCCGGTCGGTCTTCGAGCGATTTCGGGAGATCCAACCGTTCGTTGGGGCCGATTTTTGGAGGGTAGCTCCGTCTTTCCTTCCTCTTCAGCTCCACCGAAGCTTTTCTTCTGGATTGGCCTGTTCGGGTAATTATGCTCGGTTCGTTTTAGGGTTTTCTGGGTTTCGTCATTTCTGGTTCGGCTACACTGTAGCTGCTTTGTTCCATGGCTACGCCCGCAACATTTGAACTCCAGTCAGGCCCTTCAAAGGTCCAACAACCTGCCACCAGTCAGGCTCCTTCGAATGCTGAGGGTGGAGGTCAGATGGGTGCTGGCAAAGCCCATCAAAGTTTGGATGGTGGACGAGGACGAAGCCGAAATGCTGCGAGCGTAGGCAACTCCGAAGCTCAGGCGGCCTCTGTCGAGGCCCATCAAGCTGCTGCTGGGCGAAGGGGTCGAAGCCGGAGCAGACGACTCCGGAGAAGGGCCTCGGCCTTTCCTCCTCGGCCCCGTGCCCAGCAACCTAGTGGGTCGAAACCCCCTCCTACTCGTTCTTGGGCCAATGTCGCCGAGGTGGATGCGAAGGGGTATGATCTTACCTATATCCCCCCAACTTTTATTGATGGTAAACCTGTGGTATTTCTTTCCGACGATGATATTTTACCCATTAACCCGAAATTGCACGAGTGCATACTCGGGTATTATGTGAGCAAGAAACTGCCCTTCAAGTTAACTGAAACAGCTTTAAAACACGCCTGGGGTCACCACCTTGCTGATGTTATGGCTAACGATCGATTTTATTTCTTCCACGTACCGGACCTTGATTTCCGTAGGAAGATTCTCGATGAGGGGCTATTAACTGTGGCCAAGGTCTCTCTAATTTTACAACAATATTATCCTTTGCTAGAGTTGAAGTTGGAGTTGGAGGACAATCATTCTTCTGTCCCGGTTTGGATTAGATTGAAGAATATCCCTTATGCGCTGTGGTCTGCTCCAGGGATAAGTGTGGTTGCTAGTGCGGTTGGTAAACTGTTGTATGTTGACCTTAGAACGGAACAAATGAAGATGATATCGTTTGCTAGGGTATGTGTAGAGATCTCTGCTGAGAGAGTTCGCTGTGACTCTGTGGACATTGTTTTAAATGGTGAAACCCGGACTGTTTCTGTTGAGTATGAATGGAGGCCAGTCTCATGCTTGACTTGTGGCACTTTTGGCCACAAATGTCCGTCCCAAGCCAGCCCTACTGGGCCCGTAGAGGCCCCCCAGCCTGTACCTGTAGGTAATGCTCCCGATGCACAGATTTCTGCCTCTGTGCCCTTACCGGAAACGGCCCCGACTTTAGGTGACCCGGAGGAAGGCTGGAACCAAGCTCGGCCCAAAAAGAAGAAGCCCTCTTTGAGGCTAA
This sequence comes from Eucalyptus microcorys, assembly GCA_014182515.1. Lineage (NCBI taxonomy): Eukaryota > Viridiplantae > Streptophyta > Magnoliopsida > Myrtales > Myrtaceae > Eucalyptus > Eucalyptus microcorys. The sequence continues at coordinate 15,298,911 of CM024563.1, forward strand.
AGAAAGCAGGCTATGCTCCTAAGTCCTCTGCTGCCTCGGTGAAGATTGGAGAAGCTGCTCCTAGTGCTACACAGCCTCTGGTGCCTAGTACGGAACAGACTGTGTTGGCTCCGTCCTCCTCCGCTAGTGTAGCTCATCGTGAGGACCATGTTTCTGATACTCTAGACCCTTCCATCTAGTTTGGGTAAAGATTCTGATGAAGATGCTAGTAAGGAGAGCGGCTCAAGTGAGGAGGATCAAGTCCTGGATGGAACCCCTGCTACTCAGGATGCCTTCCCAATGGAGGTTAATCGTGCAGCCCAAAAGCTGGCTTCCCAACATGCTGAATCCTTGTTGGATCCTAGTCCAGATCCAGCCCCCTCTGCTCCTAAGTCTTCTGCTCAGCCCAAGTTGGCGCCCAATCGGCGGCGGGGGGCCAAGTGGCGGTAGCTCCTCTGCCTTTGTTTTCATATTTATTTATGTACATAGTGGAATATTAGGGGACTGGGTAACCCCATTAAACAGGCGGAAGTGAGGCACCTTGTCCTCACTAATAACCTTTGCTATGCTGGATTGTTGGAAACCAAGGTCCCTGCGACTCTTTTCCCATCCATATCTAAGGGACTTCTAAGGGATTGGAGTTGGGTTTCTAACTATGACTACTCCCTTAGAGGGAGAATTTGGGTAGGGCGGAATCCCTCCCTTGCAAATTTTGATGTTTCTTCGTCTAATGCTCAAATGATCCATGGAAGGCTCAAGTTTCTAAGCTTGGACTCGGTTTTTTGCCTCTCGGTAATATATGCGGAGCATACCTTCATTTCCCGCCGTTCGCTGTGGGCGGAGCTTATTCATTTGGAGCAGGTCGCTTGCACCGTGGTATCAATTCAATCTTTGGCTCATTGTCAAGAACCAGCTACCCACTCAGGTGCTCTTACTATCCTATGGCAGGATTGTGGATGTATCGTGTGCATCCTGCAATATCAGACCGGATTCTATTGACCACTTATTTTTTGGGTGTCACATTCCGGCCGGCCTTGCTATGTTTTGGGCTGCTAAATGCAACATTCCATGGTATAATACGTCTTGGTCAGGACAATCTTTTGTGGGCTATTAGATGTCTTTCTGGTGATGATTTCTATCATTGCATTGCTCATTTCTCTTTTGGTGCTTTATGCCATTTGACCTGGAAGACAAGGAATGATATTATTTTTCAGAACCAAGCCTTGTGTGTGCTTACTTTGAAGAACCACCTCGTGAAAGGTTGTCAAAGACAATGCCTTGACGTTCAGCAATGTTGCGGACACTTTAAGAAATAGGAGGATGCAACGAAGCTGGGGGCTAGATCCAACTATCTTTTCTGCGGAGACTGTTGGCGCTTGAACATCAACTGTGTTGTGGACTTTGAGCAGATCAGGATTAGCTGGATACTTGTTTTTAGAGTTGTTGGTTTCTTCTCTGTTTTGCTGTGAGGGTTGTCACCGGTTTGCTATCCGGTTCCCTCTTGTCTCTTTTTCCTTTTTGTTGTTTTGGTTGGTTGGCAGCTTCGGTGCCGGTTTGGCTAGTTGGTTGCCATTGCTTGGCCTTTTGTGTTTTGCTTTTTCGGCACCCTTGCACTTGTTTTGACGCTTCTATCTTTATGAGTGTAAGTTTTGGTGCCGTTACCCTTGCTGTATAACTTTTGGTTAAAAAGTCAACATATATCTTACTTTACCCAAAAAAAAGAAAAATCCTTAAAAAGTCGTAATACACATTTTCACCGCTAAAACAGCCGTGACTGCACCGAGCAATGTCAAGGTCGCCCCAACTTGACCCATTTAGCTTTCAGAAGATATTTGAATTTAGGTTCTCGACAGAGCCATAAGGATTTCACATTATACATCAAATGCAAATGATGTTTTTGGTTGGATTGGTAAATTGTAAAGCATTGTCCCGGAGGATGTTATATGCATGAGGTTTCCCTATCTGATGTTAAGGACAGTTCTGTCGTTCCATCTGCATGAAAAACAGATTTCATTCTGGTAAATTTCTTTATGACATAGGGAAGGAACTCAAGCTCGTGTTCCTGAGCTCACTGTATACACTGTGAATATGAAGGCAGGAAAATATGCCCGTCTTTACGGAGGGAGAACCCCATTTAAGGCCTCCGATATTCCTTTTTCTAGTGACTAGAAAAGCAACGTAGCTGCTAGCCCTATTACAGACTTTCCCGCACTTTGACCGGCTCTCGACTATGTAGGGAGGGTCCATGTAACCCAATACTCCTAAAAATGAGAAGCCTTGGAGGAGTATCGCTCATTTATAACTCACGTGGATTCACTGAACGAAAAAGTAACTAATATTTCTTATCATATTGAATTTTACATATCTAAATTGAGAGAGAGAGAGAGAGAGAGAGAGAGAGACCAAATGATAGTCCCTGGCATATCTTTAATAATGGAGAGAGATTGATTGGTGCCAGGCGACGCCATTTTGGAAGATGGAGATTCACTTTTTATATATGTTTCAAATTTATTCTCTGTCCACAAATCTATTTTGAGGAATACAAAAATTAATTGACATGCACAAGCAAATTTCTATTCTTTTTCTATTTTAGAGAACAAAAGAATAAAAAAAAAAATAATCAAGAAAAATATTACCAAACGGGCCCTTACATGTCTAAAAATACAACCATCGGGACTTAATGCCGATCGAGTTGGCCGAACCAGTCCCATATTTTCCCACGAACTTCTTGAGGGGAATATTCTATAGAATAGACGCAAAGTATCAAGATAAAAAGTTGCTATATAAACTCTTTCGAGTTTAAGGATCGCCTGAGACAATGCCAAAAGACCGAAGACGCCAAAAGACCAAAGACCCACAGAGTCTGCGCTCATTGCATTCATTTTGAAAGACTTCATTTGCTTAAATTTCATAATAAAAGCAATGCCAAAGTAATCTGTTTCTCCAACAGAGAACCCAGCTAGCATGCGACCAGACCTGACTTACATCTCTTCGCCAGTCAAAAGTGATCACATCAATCTAGATGTTTTGCATGCACCAAGCAAACACAGCATCTCTAAAAGAAGAGGCACAAGGGTGTCAAGTCCAGAGGATCATAGTCCACATGATTTATAGAGTGCAAAGCCAGCTCCTATAACTCTATCCCCATCAAAAACTCTCCAAAACATTCCACTTTCTCAGCGAAAAGAACAAAAGTTGTTCCTGCCCTTGCCTGAGAAAAGCATCAACTCCCTTTTTCAAGCCAGTTTCTCATAAGCCGCACTGGCTCCATTCCTTCCTGCTCTGCTCATGATCCTCAACGCTATGGCATCGCCCCTGCCTCCAAGGTATTCGAACATCAGGGTGTCACCAATTGCAAAGTCATTCGCTCTGACCACACTTGACCACCCACTGATACTGGTGTGGTTAACATATTGCTGCAACCGGACTGGCCACGTCCTCCTTAGTGGATCTTCTATGACCACGTTTCTCTTCGATTTTAGCCCCGCCTCTCTAACAAAAGCTGCTGGAAGATACTGAAATCCCAACATTTACAATCAGTATGAAGTAGGGGTTCCAACGAGTATATTTAAATCGAGGAAAAATGCTCTTGGAGAGATATAATAATTTTAGATTTGACTAAAGCATAAAATTTGAAAGATTTTGACAAGAAAATGTCCGGTATCCTTTCAGTGATGAATGAGATCAGAAACATAGTTCTTAAATTCTCCTAGTAATTACAAGAACCCTTTTCCTCCAGCAGAAGATTCGAGTCATGCCTCATTTGACTCGAATAAATGCAGCAAAAGAAGCAAATGGGAACCGTGCATAGGTCCTAGTCCCACTAAATCCCATGTGACAATGCAACTGAGTACATACGAATTCAGCGAACAAAATAAAGCAAGTCCAAACTTACAAGCCAACGCATTTCGTATTTCCTCATAGAGCGCACAAAATAAGGATGCCTAGCAGGCATGTAACATTCGACCCCCATAATGGACTCTTCCTCCTCCTTTTTGACCTCATCAAATTGACCGCTTTTTCCATCAGCATATGCACCTGCATGCCTTGAAGAATTCCGTGATTACTTCTTACAGAAAAATCAAGCAGGAATGAACAAGAAAACAAGGATTTAGAGCTCACAAGGTCGTCTTCCATAACTCCTTGTAGAAATCGTTTTCTCACAGCGATCTGTGTCATATACGACCACTTCAAATGTCTCATGACCAACCATCGAGAAAATTACCAGTTCCCCTAATTCCAAGTGTAGGTCCTTAACAAACTTTGCAAGACCTTGTGAAAAGTGGCAGTCCTCATCACTTTCTTCTATACTAATGAACCATGACTGCCCGCTGCATTTTACAAGAACTTTCTTAGGTACATTTCCCTGGAAATTCTTCAGAAATGCTGGCGGGATTTTCTGCGCATAATTAAAAAAATCTGTGATGTATACATCCACCTTTCTCACCAAAATAACAAGAAATGAAAGTACTGTTCCAAGAAAATAATTCAACAGATTCATAACAAGTACATATTGCTGTTTAAATCATAATCAGATTTTCAGACAATATGAAGGAAAATTCGTTGTCGGGTGTAGGGGGAAGATGTGGGAAAATCTGCATATTACAACATACACTTCTAGGCAAGGTCCTAATGGCGAGACAAAAAGTTGAATCCTGGTTTTGTTAGGTTATCCAACAATCGCTTAGTCTAATACCTTATCAAAGTAGAGAAAAGAGTTAAAGACCCTCGGCATTATGAACTTCGATCCAAGCAAATCTTGGCCTTCAATGTTCTCAAGTAGCGTCAAAGAAGCGCAATTAGAACTGTTCAAGAGCTTCAATAATGCAGTAGACAACAGAGAATCAATCTAAGTCAGAGTTACAGAACAGAACAACACATGACGTTTCCCGCCTTTCCTCAACTTCCACAAAAGTGAAAAAGAAGACGTCCCACGACAATGTAAAGATGTTCTTTAGGAGAAGATTACGACAGAGAGAGAGAGAGAGAGAGAGAGAGAGAGGGGGTTACGAGCTTGTGGGTGAATTCGCCTAGCAACTTCTTGATGAAAGAAGGGGGACGCTTGCTCCGCTCCATGGCCATCTTCATTCCGTCGAAGGTGAAAGGGGTGGAGATAACGAAAAGCTCCTTCGAATATTTTGTGTTTGCAGCGACGGTTCACTCTCTGTGTCCATTCCGCAGTCATAATGACGCGCTTGTCAATTGATTTCTCGAAAAGGAGCGCTGGAGAGGGAAGCCCAAAGATCAGGAGAAATGCATTAATGGTACTCCACGCTCGAGAGGGAAGCCGAATAAGTCTCTTTCTCCAACAGAGTTCTTCCTACACACTTGTCAAACACTCGGACTAAAAGCAAATTATATTTTTCAATATATTATCTTACTCGTATTATGTCTAGCGAATATATCAAAGATGGAAATTTTTTTGTATTAAATATAATCAATAAGTATTTTGATATCACTTTTTAACAAAATCTTTGTAAAAATTATTAATATTTTCCATTCCAAAGTCCAAAAAACTATTTTAAAAACATTTAGTGTCAACATTTTACTAGTTGCTGTTGTTCTTAAACTAGTTTTAGTTCATGCGGTTTGCCCGGTAGCACTTACAGAAATACGATTCAGGTATTTTTGGTTATCGTCAAGGTGCCATTTGAATTCTTTTACTTTTTTGTTCTCATTTAAAATAGTAAAACCATTTAATTGGTTTCCAATTACTTAAATTATTCACAATGAAAAATGATATTGGGTTACTCCAACCAATAAAATGTTATTTAACATGACTTTCGCCGAAAATGCATGTCCTTTATACATGGCCATCATACTTCTTGGTTATGTGAGTGCTCTGTGATACATGTCATTCATAAGTTAAATACTTGACATCAATACCAACTGCTAAGAAGTAAGAACTAACGAAAGCACTGCAATCTTTATTTGTTGATAGCCTTCAAGAAATATACTCCATTTGTTAATTTAAGACGAGAACAGTAGGTACTACTTGTCAGTTTGACGTAAGAAAATACTAATTATTCAAAGACAACCAAAAAAAAAACACTAACAGCTATTGTAATATGATATGAGAAGCATCACAATGAATGGTAATGTTATTCGGCTGCCATTAATTTTGCAATCGCATGCCTCACAAAAATTTCAGAGGCACCAATAGCCTTTATTAATTTTAAGTTGAACAACTAAACGACACAGGTTCTTAAATCAAATAGTCTTTTGCCTTCAAAGTTACATTTCGTTGATATAATTATGAAGTTAAACAACATCAAATTTTCTAATTACGAGAAGCGATAACAAGCCACCGATGAAAGAACTGTTGTGAGCCCCTGTCGTTCACTACATTGATTATGTTGATTCTTCATTTGGTAAAATTTCATAAGAAAATCAATACCAAAGACACGTTTCTCCCATAGAACCCATCAAGGATGAGACAAGATTCGACTTTCATCTCTACGCCAGTCAAAGTCATCACACCAATCTAGATCATTTGCACGCACCGAGCACAGTATCTCCAAAAGAAGAGGAACCAGGTTGTCAGTTCAAACGATCTTAGTCCACATGATCAATGGTCCAAACGATCCTAGCCACATGATCTATAGACAGTGCTAAGCCAGCTCCTATTGACTCTATCCCCATGAAAAACTCTCCAAAACATTCCACTTTCTCAGCGAAAAGAACAAAAGTTGTTCCTGCCCTTCCTTCAGAAAAGCATCTACTCCCTTTTTCAAGCCCGTTTCTCATAAGCCGGTCCAGCTCCATTTGTTCCTGCTCTGCTCATTATCCTCAACGCTATGGCATCGCCCCTGCCTCCAAGGTATTCAAACATCAGGGTGTCGCCAATTGCAAAGCCGTTCGCTCTGACCACACTTGACCACCCACTGATACTGGTGTGCCAAACATATTGGCGCAACTGGACTGGCCAAATCCTCCTCAGTGGATCTTCGATAACCACGCTTCTCTTTGATTTTAGCCTCGCCTCTCTAACAAAAGCTGCTGGAAGATTCTGAAATCCCAACATTGACAATCGGTTCAACGTAGGTGTGCCAACTAGTATATTTCAATTGAGGAAAAATACTCTTGGAGAGGAATCACAGTTTTAGATTTGACTAAAGCATAAAATTTGAAATTGACAAGAAAATGTCCGGATATCCTTTCAATGATGGATAAGATCAGGAACAGAGTTCTTATATGTCTCCTAGCAATAACAAGAACCCTTTTCCTCTAGGGCAAGATGAGAGTCACACCACAGTTTTTACTCGAAACAATGCGGCAAAAGAAGCAAATGTGAACTGCATATCGGTACTAGTCCCACTAAGTCCCTTGTGACAATGCAACTGAGTACATATGAATTGGGTGAACAAGATAAAGCAAGTCCATACTTACAAGCCAACGCATTTCGTATTTCCTCATAGAGCGCACAAAATAAGGATGCCTAGCAGGCATGTAATATTCAACCCCCATAATTGACTCTTCCTCGTCTTTTTTAACCTCATCCAATAGACCGCCTTTTCCTTCAGCATATGCACCTGCATGCCTTGAAGAATTCCGTGACTACTTACAATAAAATAAAGCAGGAATGAACAAGAAAATAAGGACTTAGAGCTCACGAGGTTGTCTTCCATAACTCTTTATAGAAGTGCTTTTCTCACAGCAATCAGTGTCATATACGACCACTTCAAATGTCTCGTGACCAACCATTGAGAAAATTACCAGTTCCCCTAATTCCAAGTGCAGGTCCTTCACAAACTTTGCAAGACCTTGTGAAAAGTGGTAGCCCTCGTCACTTTCTTCTGTCCTAATGAACCATGACCTCCCGCCGCATTTTACAACAAGTTTCTTCGGTACATTTCCCTGGAAATTCTTCAGAAATGCTGGTGGGATGTTCTGCACATAAGTAAAAAAATCTGTGATGTATCTCTTACTTGATATCCACCTTCCTCGCCAAAATAACACAAAATGAAAATACTGTTCCAAAGTAATGCTTCAGCAGATGTTTTCACAACAAGTACATATTGCTTTTTAGATCATAATCAGATTTTCAGACATTGTGAAATAAATTCGTTGGCGTGTGTTAGGGGAAAAAGCTGGGAAAATCTGTATATAACAACATACACTACTAGGCAAGGTCCTAATGATGAGACAAAAAGTTGAATCCTGATTTTGTTAGAGAGAACAATGTGGAGATGGATGTGTATAAAAGAATAATCACTTGATGTCATATATTGAGCTAGAGTTCAAAAAATCGTGCACGCATTTTAGACTAGGCGGCATAGCGAGAATGTAGGTATGTCACTATAGCGCAACATTATCCAAAGAAAGCCCTTGTTTTCTTTCTGCCTGAATCCAGATGTCGAAGTCAAAGAGAAACTGACATTTTCTCCTATTTAAGAGACAACTTTCGAAAGCCCAGGATCTTACCACAAACGAATTTCGTATTTGCATTTTGTTTATGGTTGCCCATCCTACCATCGTCAGTCTAACATCTCATCAAAGTAAAGAAAAAAGAACCTCGGCATTATAAACTTCAATCCGACCAAATCTTGGCCATCAATGTTCTCAAGTAGTGTCAAACAAGCGCAATTAAAACTGTCCAAGGACTGCAATAACGCAATAGACAACAGAGAATCAATCGGAATAAGAGAGTTACAGAACAGAACAGCACATTATGTTTCCCGCCTTTCCTCAACTTCAACAAAAGTGAAAGAGAATACGACCCACGACAATGTAAAGATTTTCTTAAAGAAAATATTTACGATAAAGACTGAGACAGAGAGTTGGTGAGTGCCAAACACGACACTCTGCCAAAAATCAAATCCTCCCCCCATCATAGGACACCTCTTCAGATGATGCATAAAAGGGAAACTGGATTTAGTTGTGCTGAAGCAACAAGGTGCAAATAACTCTGAGAGAGAGAGAGAGAGAGAGAGAGAGAGGGTTACGAGCTTGTGGGTGAAATCGCCTCGCAACTTCTTGAAGAAAGAAGGGGGACGCTTGCTCTGATCCATGGCGTCCATGGCCATCTTCATTCTGTCGAAGGGGAAGGGTGGAGATAACCAAAAGGCCTTCAGAATATGTAGTGTTTTGCGACGACGGTTCTATCTTGGTGTCCATTCGGCGATCATAATGACTCGCTCTGTCAATTGATTTCTCGAAAAGGGACGCTTGAGAGGGAAGCCGAAAGATCAGGAGAAATGCATTGATGGAACTCCACGCTCTAGGAAGCCCAAAGGTCAGGAGAAATGCATTGATGGAACTCCACGCTCGACAGGAACGCCAAATAGTAGTTTAGATCTCCTATAGGGTTCCCCCTACGTGCTTGTTAAACACTCAATTAATTAAAATTATAATTTCCAATAGATTATCTTACTCCAGGTATGTTTAATTAGTATATCAAAGATATATAAAAAAATAATTGTATTAAATATAAAATCAACATGTATTTTGAGATTACTCATTAATAAAATCAATATAAAAATTACTAATTTTGTCCATCCTAAGGATCGAAAAATTATGTTTATAACATTTTGCGTCCAATATTTTACTAATTGCTATTGTTCTTAAACTAGTTTTCATTCATGTGTGTTGCACGGATTACAGATACAAATCTTGCTCTAACCTATAGCTCCTACGGGAAGTACAATTCAGGTTTTTTTTTTTTTTTTTATGAAGGCGCCATTTGGATTTTTTTTTTACATTTTTGTTCTGATTTGTAATAATAAACCATTTAACTTGTTTCCAACTTATTCAAATTATTCACAGTGAAAAATAATATTTGGTTACTCAGAACAATAACATGTAATTTAGCATCATTTTCACGAAACAATGCATGTCCTTTATACTTGGACATTATACTTTTCATTAATGTCAGTGCTCTGTAGTACATTTCATTCATAAGTTAAATACTTGACATTAACCCTAAGAACTGATTAAAGGATTGCAATCTTTATTTGTTGATAGCCTTCAAGTAATATAGTCCATTTGCTAATTCAAGACGAGCGGTACTACTTATTACTTACTCGACATGAGAAAAATTTAATAATTCAAAGACAAACACAAATTCAAAGCACTAATAGCCTCTTATGATATGATATGAGAGGCATCACTATGATGCGGCTGCCATTAATTTTGAAATTGCATGCCCCGCAAAAATTTCAAAGGCACCAATAGCTTTTATTATTTCTATGATGAGCAAGTAAAAGATGTAGGTTCTTAGATAAGATAGTCTTTTGGCTTCAAAGCTTTATTTCGTTGATGTAATGTTAAAGCTAATCAAAATCAATTTATATATTTACGAAAAGCAAAAAGTTTCTACTTTCAAAATTATATATGCGTTGATTTTTGCTTTTAAAATAACTATCATTATCCATAGTCTCCAAACAGCTTTTTCATGTCAAAAATGATTGTTCTTTCAAAAACACAAAAAAAACATAACCAAACGGCCGCTAAATTGTCATGAAGAACTTAAAGGACCTATAGATTCTTATTGGCCTTTTATCTCTTTGGGCATTTTTTTTTTATTCCTTTGGATTCTTATGCATTCTTTTTTTTTTTTATGTAAATGATAGATCAGTCTGTATGGCTGCTGTATTTTTCCTCTCAATGGACAGGTTTGACCAATATTTCAGGCCCAATGCAAGGGTGGCCCTCTCACTAATCATCTCCAGGAATCAATCTCATGAACGAACAACACATTGGTCAATAAAGGCCTGCATGGTAACACTTCTATTTCTCCTGATTTCGGTTCTTTTGTTCCCCTAAACAAAAAAAGAACAAAAATCTGTTTAGTAACACCAATTTATTTTTCTATTCCCTAGAATAGAAAAGTAGCCAGAGAATAGATTTGGAATAGAAACAAGAAAAAAAAAAAAAAAGTAACTTCTTGTTCCTGGGAACAATTTCTAGATATAAGTTTTCTTTTTATTTTCTATTTTTCTTTTGTTTTTTTTCCTTGTTGTGGCCACCGCCGACTGCCTGCCAACCGTCGGCCACCTCCTGCCACCTGTGGCCACCGTTAGTGGTCGACCGCGGGCGACAGTTGCCGTCGCCCGTAACCCACCAGCCACCTCCCACAGCCCATTGGCCGACAACCGCCACCGTCTATCGGCAGCCTACCGTCAACAACCGCCACATGACCACCAACTGCCACCGCATGATCGCTAACTTTTTCACATAAACTCTATAGTGTGTCATGGTTTTATATGATCATATACATGTTCAATTGATTTTGGGTCTACGTTTCTATGTCTATTCGGGCATCATTTGACTAACTAATTGAGTTGTTAGCTTGGTTTTGCAATTAGAGTATTTCTTATAGCATAGTTGACTGCCAAAGTTCAATAGCACGCAAATGCTTTTAGGTTTTGTGTGCTTGAATTCACCAAGAGTCTTGTGTTGTCTTCCTAATGTGGAACATTTGGTGAATAGATAGTTGGTTTTGCTCATTTATTTGTTTTGATACCTACTTTTGTGTGGATGGTTTCAAATTAACAATGAATTTAGTACTTAGCTCATCCTCTGATGACTAGTTTAGAGATAAAATTTTCCAATCTGCCCCTTACAATAGCATCTAGACTTCAAGAGATATTATAATTGGATGGTTACCATATGTAACTTATAACAACTTTGTCATGGGCAGGTCCAGTGGAGTTTTTGCAGCTGCAGGATATTCTATCTTTTTATTTAATCAAGCTGTGAACATTTTTACATTCCCTCTGGCCACTGTAACAGCTTCACTTGTTGCCAAAGGCAAAACTCTTGGAAAAACATGTGCCGACCTAGCAAGAGATGAAAGCATCAAGACATGCTCAACTGAGGAGATAAAAATGGAAGAGTCGACGCATGATGATGAAAGTGATTTATCTCTGGAGATAAATGGCCAATCTCATCTTGTTAGCAACGATGAAATCATAGAAATAGAAGAGCCATCTCATCTTGTTAGCGACAATGAAATCATAGAAATAGAAGAGCCAAGGCTTGATGATGAAATCGTTCCAGCAGAAGGTACGTTCCAATCTCATCTTATTAGTTTCACCATTTAATCAAAAGACTTGGCAAGATGTCAGTTCTTTAATGACCGTATTTTTGGATGACTAGATTTTACGGCAACTACATGTAGTAAGGAAAGGGAATATACCTCTTCCCCATCTACTTCACTAGTGGTTGCCGGGATGTTTGGCATTTTGCTACCATTATCAATAGCATTTGGTGCTAAAAACTTCTTTGCTTTTATGGGCGTAAGATTTGTAAGTGTCTTCCTTCTAGATATAATTGTTGGATTACCTTGACACTACATTGACTAATTGCAGCTATTGCTTGTTTGGATAGGCTCCCATACAAATCTCAGCTAGGAGCTACTTGCGATTGAGATCCATTGGGGCTCCCACTATTCTCCTTTCTAATGCTATGCAAGGCGTGTTTCGAGAATTCAAGGATACTAGAACTCCTCTTTATGCCACCAGTATGAAAAATAATATTCTTACTCTTCCTCATAAGTTATTTTTCCAGTTGTTATGACAAAATGGTAAATTTGCATTTGGTAAATTTTTCCAACCGCCACATGACCGCCCCTCCCGCAATCGGTGGGTTGTGGGCGGCAATCTTGCGGCGGCGGTTGGTGGCGATGATCAGCGATCGTGCGGTGGTCGTGCGGCGGTCGTGCGGCGATCGTGCGAGAATCGTGCGATGGTCGTGCGATGGTCAGCGGTTGGTGATCCGTGAGTAAAAAGAAAAAACAAATAAATGCAAAAATTTATAAATTTTTACCAAACGCATTTATATTCTTTTTCTATTCTAATAATAGAAATTTTGTATAATTAATAAACACCTTATTTTACTCAGAAATTATTCCCGGGAATAGAAATAGAAAAAAACTATTTTTGAAAAAAAAATAATTCTCCGGAATAGAAATGTTGCCATGCACACCCTAAAAAGATAGCATCAAAAGAGGACTAGACAAACCTTCATAAACAAGTCGAGCATTGTAAATTGCTCAAAGAGTTTCCAATTGTGATAATTCAGTCCATCCAGCCAAATCTAGCTAGCCTGCACCAGCGTACAATTTTCTAATAATTTTTTTTTTTTTTTTTTTTTTTTTTTCTCTCTCTCTTTTGGCTCCTCCTCTCTCCTTTCGGCGATTGGCCATAGGAGAGGGTCGATCGTTGAATTGAGCAAGGGTGAGCTCACCCTCTCCCAATGACGCTAGTGGATCGATAAGCTCAACCTCACACAGTGATGGCAAGGTCAAGCTCACTAATCCACTAGCGAGGCTTGCCCTCCCCAGTGCGAGCTTGCCCTTGCCTAGTGATGGTGAGGTGAGCTCGCACTTACTTAGCCTGACAACCAGCCCTCTCCTATGATCAGTCGTCGAAAGGAGGGGGAGAAGGAAAAAAAAAAGAGAAAGAAAAAAGGAAAAATTAATAAAAAAATGTAAAAATAAAATATTATTAAAAAATTATCCTCCGATGCTAGCCGATCAAATTTGGCTGGAAAGGGGAGAGTACTATCCCAAAAATAAGTAAAATGAACTTACCTTTGAGGAAAATGACCATCTGGCTTCCTATTTATAGGCAAATATCTCAAGCAAAAGAAAACCTTTTCTAAGATGGACCTTGCACAAGGTTGAGCGGTCTTGCACAATGCCACGAAGCGGGTTGCACGTGGCCGAAAAGGACTTGCACAAGTGAACAGGCCCAGTAGCAGGGAATTGTAGGCATTACTGGGCCCCATAATCAGGACCTTCGTAAGCTCGGGCCCGCACCAGTATTGCAATATTTTAGCCTTTCAGAGATTGATAAGAAAGCACATTTTTCCCTTCCCTCTGATTTCAAGCTCTAACACATCTTTTACAATTTCCCTGTTGGAGTATCCACTTCTTGTGCAAGCTAAGGATAAGAAGCCGGGAATTATCCCGTTCTCCGATGATATCATTCTTATTCCAAGTCCTCTTGCATCTTCATCATGTGGCCAATGTGGGACTCCTCACAAGCATACATGACTTGTCTAACTCAACATGTATTAACATATATAATTTCTCGTATAATTATTTTTCTTTTTACAATCTATTTCATTGTTTTGGAAAGATTATATATTGTCCTAACTAGTCATTTCAGATGTCTTATCTACCTTGGGGGTTTTCTTTGTCTTGACATGAATAAAAGTGAAAAAAAAAATACTTTTTAAATTTCCCATCAAAATTTGAAACATAATTTAAAATTTTCCTAACTAGTTAATGAATATTGCAATATCTTTCCTGTCCAGTGTCCTATTGACCCGATAAGATATCCAGTCTTCATCTATTACCATTTCTTTCTAGACAGTGATAAGAAGGCACATTATTGGTTCTTATGTCTAGCTCTTACGCATCTTTACAATTTCCCCTGTTGTCCTCTTCTTGTGCAAGCTAAGGATAAGAAGCCAGGAATTATCCGCCTCTGATGATATTATTCTTATTCAAATTCCTTTAGCATCTCATCATGTCAAAGGTCATGTGATGACGAGATATGCTTCATGGCCAATGTGGGGCTCCTTGCAAACATAAATATCTCGTAGAATTTCTTTTTCTTATTCCAATCTGTGTTTCCTGTTTTTGAAGGATTATATATTGTCCTAACCAGTCATTTCAGATTCTCTTATCTAGCTTTGGGTTTTCTTTGTCTCAACTTGAATAAAAGCGAAAAAAAAAAATACTTTTTACGTTTCCCGTAAAAAAAATATGAAAAATCATATGTATATCTACATATCAACAATTTGCATATTTTGCTCGTTTAATTTAAAGTTTTTTGGATTTTAAAAATTTCAAAGTGCCTGTTGATTTAACTAATATAAAGAGTGAAGGTTCATACGCATCTTCTACTGATTGATTTTTAGAAGTATTCTTTTGGACCGGTGGAATATATTCCTTTTAACTCTTTCCTACCTTTCCCTGCAAGTTACAAGATAACTTTGCTAAGAGAATCATTTGACTTGATTCTCTAATAATTTGTTGAGAATCCCAAATATCAGTCAAGTTATTCACCAAAAGAAACGAGAGGTACTAGATAACATAATTTTCATTTTTCATATTATGAAGCCTGCTTAGGTGGATTTAACTTGATGGAACCCTGCAATTGTCGCAAAAATATCCAAATAAAGTATCTAAGGCTGCGTGTCCACAATCTCTTAACGTGCGACATTTCGGCCAAAAAAAAAGCAGGCGATAGATAGAATACTAAATCGATGGTCCATCTAAAATCTATCCATACGTGTGTGCGAGAGAATAGCGGTTCCCATGAGAATCGCTCCTCTTCCCTTGATGCCTATAAATATATATGGTGCCCTAACATTCTTTACCAAGCCTCAACCTTAGATTCTAACAAGAACATCTCTATAGGAAGCTGTTTCACAAGCTCATCTTGAACGCCAATGGCCCGTCCGGAAAATCTCGCTGATATAGGACGCGAAGCCTTTGATCTCCTCGAGAAGACCTGGGGCCACAGAAGGAGGCCGCCGCCCAACCTTGCAACTCAACCTTGTGTTTACAATAGGACCGAAGTGCCTCTGATCACCGTGAGGCTTCCTCCTAAACATGCCGTTGCCCATCCGATGCACCAGTATCAACAGCCAGGCTATCCGTCTTTCCGCAGGAGTGAAGTCCCTCCTCATCACCATTATAACAGTGCTTACCACCATCGTCACCATCCATACCCACCTGCAGAGGATGATGCCGATGCCGATGCCGATGCCGAGGACAGCAATATACCAGCCATCTTGTTTAGGGGGATGAAGATCGTCGAGTATCGTCGGGTTTGATAGATTTTTCTAGCTTTTTAGCTATTTTGTTGTAGTAATATGGTGCTCGGTGTGAAGAACACAGGAAGCTGTCTCAAGTATGTAGTTTGGTAACGAATACAGTCTGTCAAGTCATGTGGTTGAGTAGAGTATGTCAAGTAGTGGGGTTGTAATTAGCTATGTGTTATGCTTTTATCGAGACTCTTTCATGGGTTTTTTGCGAGATTGTGGAAGAGTTGTTCGATCAACGCATGCTATGGGTTATATGCTCATAACCATCGCGCTTAAAGAAGATAGGGTTAATTACTTTGGCAATGCGCACTGGCTCCCCAACTTTAAAAAGTTACAGACTTCTTTCCTGAAGGCTGAACTTTGACACGACTATTCCAACGGCCCCATAATTTTGAAAAGTTAAAGATTACTCCCTCGAATCTCGGTTTTTGTTGCAGTCGCTAGCTTTTGCCTGCATAACTTAAGTGCTTCTGGAAAATGGAGTTAGTGAAGTTATCACGCACGGCTAATGAAGTTCAGTCTCTGGTAACACATAAGCGTTTTAGCAGACGGACAAATGGATGACTGCATGAAAAGTTGAGGAGGGAAATCCATAAATTTTCAAGAGTTAGGCGTTATTGTGCAATGGTGCCAAAGTTGAGGGCCACAATCTGGAATTTCTACTGTTTGTATGCTATTGTGAATGAATACAAAAGCTAGGGGATTTTGAGCAATGAAGCCAAGAAAATACATGAGGATATACATCAATAGAAAGCCTAAGCTCGGTTCATTTCGCGCAAAATAATTTTCAAGAAAATGTTTTTTTGAATGTTACATCATTCCTTCCAAGAGAATAAATTAGTCGGGGAAAATATTTTCTTTCAACTAAAAAAGTTTTTTCGAATATGAGAAATTTTTTTCCGCTTTTTAAGTAGGAGAAAATATTTTCCTCAATCACTCTTTCATCTCACACTCTCACCCAATCCTTGCTAGCCCCCTCTTTTTTTTTTTTTTTTTTTTACTTTTTCTATCTTAAAAAATTAGAATATTTCATTATTTTTCATTTTTTATTTCTTTTTTTCCTTCTTTCTTGATCACTAGCCATAGGCAAGCTGTCATGCTAGATCGATGAGCTCAAGATGGTCGGTCGCTAGATTCCAACAAGCTCGAGCTTGCCTTTGGCTAGTCACCAATCGTTGCCGTGGCTGGCAACCAACAGAAGAAGGAGGAGGAGGTGGAAAAGAAAAAGAAAAAGAAAAAAATAGAAAGAAAAAGAAAAATAATTAAAAAATAATTTTTTTAAATAATAAAATTATTAAAAGAGTGCACGGAGGAAAATCAAATCAAATGTTCTATACTAAATGGTTTAAAATATTTTCTAATTCATTTTCAAGTTTCAGCTAAACATCAAAAAATGTTATCATTTTCCTAGAAAATTGCTTTCTAGAAAACATCTTCCAAAAATGTCCCATTTTTTGCAAAACAAACAAAACCTAAAATGCACGTTTCGTTAGTGGCAAATGAGTGAGTTCAATCAAGTCCAAGTTAGGTTGTAATTGGGTTTGACTCATTTATATCTATTTATTTTTTAGTTAACTCGTGTTCAACAATTTGACCCACCAAAACTCACATCGTTTGACAAAGACATGTGTCGATAAAATTAAGAATCCTTATTTAACTCGAATCTACTTTATTGGAAGGATAGGGTAAAACGAGAGTAACTAATTAGAATGAGATACAAATTGACTGAGAATGATAGAGTCCATACAAAATTAATTAAGACTGAGTACACTACATCAAGCTATATTGCTCTAGAGCTAATACTTAGCTCGTATGGCCAATAAAAGGGCAAATGACAATAGGCCAAAAAGGATCGTAAAGGGCACACTTTATTTTGAAAACTTTTTGAATGATCACTTTGTACCAATAACTTCTAAAATTCGGCTATTTGAATTTCTCCGATGAATTGAATTTTTGTAAAATTTCATGTGACGTTACTATTGCAATAAATAACTCAACACAGCTAGCCATCGAAATAAGCCCTTTGAACACGAACCAAATGACATCGTGTAACGACTAAGTTTGCCCCGCCTTTTTTCCCCCCAACAAAACCCTAAGAAATCCAATTTTTAGCCGCAGCCAAATCCTCTTACTTGTAAGTGTAAAGAAACTAATTCGTTCCAAAAAAACGTAACAACAGAATACAGTTCGACCAAAAAAAAATAAAATAGAATACAGTAATTAATTTATAAGTGACATTAATTGATAAACATCTGAGTAGTAACTCACGAAACATATTAGCATAATTTGAAATCAAAGTCAAATGTTAAAATCACAGAAGTTTCTTAATTTTGTTAGGAACCCAAGAAAGAATAGAAATGTTCATGGACTCTTGAATAGAAAAGTAAATAATATTTTTTTTTTTTTTTAGTTTTTTGGGAAAAAATTTGAAAGTGGAATGCAATCAAATTTAGGGTTCATTTGTTTTGCCGAAAATAAATATTTTAAAAAATATTTTCCTAAAAATAATCACTTATATCGCTTAAAATAATTAGTCAATAAAAATATTTTTATTATCAACAATAATTTATATTTAAATATTTTTATAAATGATGAAAAATTATTTCGGTTATCATTTTTATTAGAGATACAAGTGATCATTTTTTAACAATTATCTTTCAAACCATTCATTTTCCGCAAAACAAACATACAAATAAGAGAATCTGAAACAAAAATGAGATCGAATAAGACGATATCTGCATCAACATTATGAGATGGTACAACTTAGAATATAGCCAAGTATTTTCTCAATATCAATACTTACGAAAATCATACATTTGTGCGTCGCAAGGGTGACATGCCTCGTGTCAACAAGAAGGATGCATCTGTGAGACAAAAAAGAAAAAGAAAAAAAGAAATACATAGTCGGTGAAGAGACAAAAAAATTAATTGGTAGAACTTAGAGTACTTGTTTACATTTCCCTCTAAAATTTAAATGAAGAAAGAAAATATGAATATATGAAATGAAAAAGTATAAGATGCTCATTGTTGAACACAAATCAAATTATGAGAGTCGTGAAATTTTGAAAAATAAAATAAAATGTTAGCAGTAGTGACTCTAAGGAATGTTTTAACTACTAAGAAAAAAGAAAATTATCTCAAAAATCTTAAATCTATTGTATTACAGTCAATTTAGTTATAATCATTTATATTTGACTAATTTAGTTCCAACCATTTTGATGATTTGCCAATATAGTCATTTCAACTAATTTTTGCCAAACATTGTCAATATGGACAATTTATGCAATTTTTTAAAAAATTTATGAATATTTTTCTTTTTTTCCTTCTTTTTTATTTTTTATTTTTCTCCTAGTTTTTTTTAGCCAGGGTCATTGACCACAGGGGTCCCCCTTACCTAGATCTTGGCAAGGGGTGGGGCAACCCTTGCTTGTGGCCAATAACTGACGGAGGGTAATAAGGAAAGAACAAAAAAGAAAAAGAAGAAAAATATGGAAAAATTTAAATATTGCAAAAATTGTCCACTTTAGTATTAACCGTCTTATGCTGGCCATGTCACCTAAAGCAGCCATTATACCCAGCCAAAATTGGTTAGAAAGATTACGTTGGCAAATTATCAAAATACTTAAAATTCGACAAATTAAAAAATTTAAGATTAAATTGATCCTCATATAATAGATTTAGAACATTGTGAACAATTATTCTCTAAGAAAGTGAGACATGGAATCTAAAGCTAAATTAATGCTAAACATACTGAGTTTTGTTTTAGAAAATTAAAATATTTTGTGGTGTGACAAACTCTTAACAAATTATTTTAAACTCGCTCTTTTTTTATGACAAGAAATCCTGCCACCTAGATAAGAACTCGACTACCAGAGAAGACGCTTGTGTAAATCTAAGTGCAGAGGAGTTTAAAGATCAAATTCTTACATGGAACCTTAAGAAACAACGTCTCCATTCCAAGATTACATCACCAAGTAAAAATATTTTGGTATGAACCGTGTGTTAAAACCAATGAAATATACCTTTTATGTGAAATCTTAAGGCATTCCGGAGAGTCTATCATAAGCCTACTTATCAAGTTCTCATCGCTCTCCTTTGGGCACTTACACATGATGCTATTGTTGTGCGAAACTAGATTTAGCAAAAATAAAAATAAAAATTCTCTTCTTATATGGCAACCAAAAATGAGTTCATCTTGCATGTTCGCATTATGAGTGAAAGATTTTTGCGCCGGATTTTGTGTCTATTGGCTTTCTCTATTTAATTATACTTGCCTTTACCAAAAAAAAAATGAGTTCATATTTTGGCCACTCTTGTCATGCTCCCCTCTTTGGTCACCAAAAAATCGATCACCTATTGTAACTCAATTTAATCATGTTCATTTTGCCATAATTCTTAAATAAAATATGGGGATACATTAAAGAAATTAATAAATATACAATTGACGAGCATGATTTACTCTCGTTTGGATCCAACCATGATCACAACTCTTGAGAATCTAAGGGTCCATTTGGTAATGTTTCTATTTCGGGAACAATTTCTTTTCAGAAATAATTTTTTTCTATTTATATTTTCCGGAACAATTTCTCAATAAAAGAACGCGTTTTGTAACTATACATAATTTCTATTTTCGGAATGGAAAAACAATAGGAATGCGTTTGGTACGATTCACAATTTTTTTTTGTAATATAGAATTTCTTTTAATTTGTTTTCTTATTCTTCCTTATTGCGGTTGTTGCTGCCACCTGCCACCGATGACAGCCGACAACGCTGCACGCCACCATTGATTGCCACTGGCGTTGGCCTTTAGCGGCAACGGTGGTCGATCGGCTAATGGGTGACGGCGACAAGCGGCGATCTGCCGACGGTGGCGGTCAGCTGATAGCGAGGGTCGATGGGTAGTAGCCGGTAGCAATTGGCCAACGGTAGGCAAAGGGGGTTGGTGGCTGACAAAGAAGAAAAAGAAAAAAAAAAAAAACTTATTTCTAGAAATTGTTCCCGAGAATAAAAAATTACTTTTTTTTACTTTTTGTTTCTATTTCAAATCTATTCACCAGCTATTTTTCTATTCCGGAGAACAGAAAACTTAATTGGCATTACCAAATTGATTTATGTTATTTTTTTTATTTCGGAGAACAAAAAAAATAGAAATTGAAAAAAACATAAACGTTACCAAACGGAGCCTAATTCTCTGGGATATGTAGATCCCCCCCCACCCTCTATTATCATTACCATAAAGTGCTCAACACCCCCGCATAAACTTCTTTGGCCACTCTCGTCGCTGCCAAGAAAGATATATAGGTAAAAAAACAATAATTTATTTAATTCTTTAATGCATTCTCCTTTTTACTTGCATTAGCTGGCGGCAAATAAATGGGGTTGTCCATGCAACGTGGTTTGGTCTAATTCTGGTAATAGAGTCAGACAGGAGTTTCAACGATTAACTGCGGCCAATTTTAGAGGCACCAAACCATCATCACTTACAACAAGCACAACGAATCCATTGCCTAAATTAGCTCAAATTGCGTGGATTTAACAGCGATTGAATCAGTTGGGCAACGAAATTTCAACTATATAGTAACCAGAAGACAAAGATTGCTTCTTCCTTCTCTTTATTGCCCCCAGATACAAAAAGGGGGCGTTCTTCCTCAAATTTAAGCACAACTCCATCAAAGGAAAAGCGAAGAAGCCCCTTCCCCTAGATCTTTCTTTTCTTGTTTAATTTCTTGAGATAGTGGCGATGATGGCCATTTCAAGAGGAGCGGCTCTAATTATTTGTCTAGCCGTGGTAATTAGTTCTTGCGAAGCCCGTGGCGGAGGCAACCCATTGGTGCGTCGAGCTCATGGAGCTATCCGCGGCGTTGTTGATTCGAAAGAGAAAGTCTTTAATGTCGTGCAATTTGGAGCCAAGCCAGATGGACGACATGAAAGCGCAATGGTGAAGCTCTTCCTTATACCCCCAACGAAAGATTATTTGATTTTTCCTTTTCTCTCTTTTTCTCATCAACCTTTCTAGACTCTTGTTTATTTCCTATAATATTGAACAATTCTCTGATAGGATAAGGTTCCTGAGAAAAAGAAAGATTTGACGTTGGTGGAGCAGCTAGGAAAGATGGATTAGGGTTTGCATGGGTCGAGAGATTCTTCAATTCCATTTCGATGTTTCGGATAACGAGGAATACCAATTCACTTTTATTCATTTACAAAAGCCATCAAAAAGCATCTGAACCTAATCAAAGTTACGCCACATCGGTCCTCTTTTATTCAAACTCTGTGTAGCAATGATGTGATATTCCTACTTGCATTATTGGATGCAGGAATCACTCCAATCCTCTTCGCCTTTCGCCTTTTTTTTTTTTTCTTTCTTTTTTTGGTGACACGGAATTCAGTTTCGGAAGTCGTTCGTCTTTGCCTCCAAAGGGTAGAGGCAACGGGAGCATATACTATGTTTGGATAAACTGCAATCACGAGCACTTTAAAAATAGTGAAGAGATGTTCGGAACGAGACGATTTTGTTTTGCTATTTGTGACTATGATTTGCCGCGTTGACTTCGGTTGTTTTTTGGGGGTGGGCAGCAATTCCAGAGGACGTGGAAAGCGGTGTGCGAGTGGCCAGGGAAGGCGAAGATGGTGATCCCGCAGGGGAGATTCCTAGTGGGCCCGCTCACCTTCACAGGCCCATGTGTCAACAAGGAGCCCATAGTTGTCCAGATCAAGGGGACGCTGCTGTCCGCATCGCCGGACGAATTGGAGGACGCTCCCATGGACGTCGACAATTGGATCCAGTTCTACGAACTAAACGGGCTCATCGTGATCGGAGGAGGCACCCTCGATGGCCAAGGTGGTGCTTTCTGGTCGCACGATCTTGGTGGCCAAGGTCCAGGCCTCCCAGTTGTAAGTTTCCCCAGATTCTATCCGAAGCAAAGCGAACGAAGAACGCGGCAGGAAGGATAGACATTGCCCGAAATTCCTAATGGCCTTGCCCCTTTTTTTCCTCTCTCTTCTTGTAGAATTTGATGTTCCAGAAAGTCACGAACGCATTGGTTCGCAAGCTCTCTTCGGTCAACCCCAAAGGGTTTCATATCTCAGTCGTCCAGTGCAACAACATCAGGTTATACAACCTTCGCATCACGGCGCCTGCAGACAGCCCAAACACCGATGGGATCCATATCAGCAGGTCCAACCTGGTGAAGATAGCAAGGACCGAGATTGGCACCGGCGACGATTGCATCGGCATGATTCAAGGTTCTACTGACATTAGCATAAAGAATGTAAAATGTGGCCCGGGCCACGGTATAAGGTACGTGACTGGACTATAGTGAGTATGTTCAGTTCGAGTTCTCGAATCGGCATGAGAAAACTGCCACATGTCAAAATAAAAGTAATAACACATCGATTAGGAGAAATCTGTAGACCGCACAGCAGTTCCCGAATTAGATGATTGCTCGAATTAGATGATTTTTGTGTCTTTCTGAAAGGCTGACGAAAGAGTTTATGTTTGCATTTTTTCAACAGCATTGGCAGCCTTGGCAAGTACGAGAATGAGGCAGATGTTAGAGGGGTCGTCGTGAAGAATTGCACGCTTTCAAACACAGATAATGGACTCAGAATCAAGACAATGCGAGGTCAAAAGGCAATAGCAAGCCGAGCTTCAAGCATAATTTTTCAGGACATTATCATGCAAAATGTGAAGAATCCTATCATCATAGACCAAGAGTACAATGCTCATGGCAAGAAACAGGTACTGTTGATTTGGATTTCTCAAAAGTTGAGCTGGTAATGATAACCTACATTGATTAATACCTGAGTTTTTGCAATCGCATGGCCAGTGCCTAAATCGACGAGTCGGTCGAAATTCTATTCCTTTAACCTCTCTCGTTTTGAGTTTGTTCCTACCCTACTTGCTTACTCAGATATATCAGAAAATCTGACATTATCGTTAATATCGTTGTTTTCTTCTTCTTTTGAATTGTGTAGGTCAATCCATCGCCAGTCAAGATCAGTGATGTTCACTTCATCAACGTTAGGGGGACATCGACATCACCAGTTGCGGTTCAGGTGGCATGCAGCAGAATAGTGCCCTGTCAAAACCTCCAATTCTACAACATAAACTTGGACTACGTGGGAAGACCAGGGAAAGCTTTGCCTCCCACTTGCACTTCCACATGTACTTATGCAACTGGACTGTCCTATGGAGGCATCCAAAAGCCCCCAGCTTGCCATTAGGGTTATCTTTGGATATCTCAAATTTCACTCCCATTCGTTTAATTTGTATAGATTGAGCAGGGAGACGGTGGCATTTTCTTGTGGGGTAAAGGAAACTTTTGATCTTTGGGAGGATTGGTTGTTTAGAGCATTGAACTACTGTGTTTCACGCAAGGCCTTGAGAAAGATGTGGCGAAAAAAGAATGATTGTTGTGCTTCCTAGTAATTTAGTTCTCTCTACTGTGCGCAGAGCAACGGGTCTTTTATTCAGATGAACGATGAACTATAGTCACGTGTGGTTAATATAATACTAAACTCATGTTTGATATGAAGAAGAATTGACATCCCAAAGGCCGGCTCAATGTCATGGTCAAAGCCCTTGGTCGGTATACAGTAGACGACAACAAGCTTGACTATTGGCAGCAACAAGAATTGCCGCTGATGGAAGATTTGTAGTCCTATCAAGAGGGCCTATAATATTTTCATCGACGATGATAATGTCGTGGCCGAGAATGGCTTTTTGAAAATTGCTGCTGATGGTTTTTAGCAGCAAGTTTTTGAATAATATTTGCTGCAAACACTATTAGCTGCAAAGAAAAGTTGCTGCATGAGAGACTATAATATTGGCAGACAAGTATATATATTAATGGATTTTTTTTGCAAATTTTTAATAATGCCTGTAAGATATTATTTTGCTTGTATACTGTTTTTGGATTTTTTTTGGAACACGTATTCTTGTCCAGCAATTTACAATTGAATGATAAATGTGGGAAATTTGTTGCTCTGTCCGCATTTTACACGCATTGTTATTTCTACACTTATTTGTAGATAAAACCAGAAAGCATTAAGTAGAGAATAAAAATAACCACATATAAATTGGTAAAAATGTGTGATAAATAAATAGAAAATGCTCCTTGGCTCCAGAGAGTTAATTAAATGGCTAGAAATTATGTCTAACAGGAAAGTGCTACGAAATATTGTAGATGATTTTTCAAGAATCCTCTAAACTTTGTCACCGATGTATAATAGTCCCCAATTTTTTAGGGTTTAGAGATAAACCCCTTGGAATTTAGTTTTTACCGTAGCAGCTAGTTTTTCCTTCTGCATTGGACTAACTCATTTTTCTAGACCAAAATAACCTCAAAGTGTTAAAGTCATCTTCCGGATTGGATTCATGAAGCCACTATATCGAAACTCGAAAGCACCCACCACTAGAGAGGGAGTGAGAGAGAGGGGAAGAAAGAAAGTAACAGTTAATTAGCCACAAGAGCTTTTATGATTCAATTTAGAATAATAGCATCGATGGTCCTTAAACTTTTAATTCAATAGACAATATCATTCATGAACTTGAACTTTTAATTCGTGTAATGTGATCCCTAAATTTTGGCATAATATACAATGTAATCCTTAAATTATATGAAAATATTTGAGAGTTCAAAGATCACACATATTAAACATTAAACCAAACTTCAGGGTATATTGAACAATTTAAAAATGGAGGCGATATTATATATTGAATAAAAGTTAAATGATCATTCATGACATTGTGATTTTCAACTTTTGAGTTAGGGTATATTATTTTTTTTCAATACAAAAAGATTGGGACGTGGGCTGGCAAGGCCCACAATGGCCCTACTGCTCCATTTGACATCACCAATTTAGCTATTTGATTCATTCACAAGAATAAGGTTGGAACGACGCTTTCTACATCATCAAAATTACCTTATGATGTACGAATTACGAGATTATTTGTCCAATGATTGATAAGTCACATTTAAAATAAGTGCATTAAAAATTCTAAAACTTATCATAAAAATACAATTGAGTACTAAATTTTAAAAAAAAAAATAATTAAGTTTTAAAACTTACTGTGAAAGTACAATTGGATCATAAAAACTTTCAAATGATTTGATTGCATTAATTTGACAAGTTTTAAAACATAATTACACTTTTAAAAATTTTTAATATTCAATTGCATTTTCATGATAAATTTTGCAGCTTGATTATACTTTTTAAAAATTTTATGACTCAACTATATTTTTGTGATAAATTTTAGGGATTTAAATGCATTTATCCCTTTTTCTTTTAACTGAAATAGCTCCACGCACGGACTACACATGCAAAATTGTTTTTAAGAAGTTTTGTAAAAATAGATTTTTTAAATTAGATGTTTGCCTAAAACTACCGTAGGAAAATCGCATGTTGTATGTATCTACTGCGTAATTTGGAACGTGAAAGTCGTGGAGGGGAATAGTTTTTTTCTAATAATTTTTTAAGTATGGGCACATTAAATAAGGAAAAGTTTAGACAGTGAGAGCAGTGGAGGAACGTGCGATTCGTGTCACTACTTGTATTGTAGTGAGCTATTTTGTGGAGACGCTGTTACATCCCCCACGTAATTTTTACCATAAATCCCCTTGTTACTAATACCTTCATCTTTGATATATTGAATAGCCCTTTTGGTACCGGACACCAAATTTGAAAGTGGACCATTTCTAAAAAGAATATAAAAAATAAATATATGTTTTTTACCATTTCTTTTTCTCCTTAAACTGTTATCATCTTGAGATTTGCAGCACCAAAAAGAAAAAAAGAAATGGAAAGAAAAAGGAATGAAGGAAGACTATAGGAAACCAAATTGGAGGGGCACCATGAGCGCTGTCCTAAATTCCCATTTCAGCTCCAAAAACCAGACCCGCATCCATCCAGCCAAGACGAAGAAGAGAACTAGAAAGCTGCGATCGATCTCTCTCTCCCTCTCCTTGCTCCCATCAGGTAATTTCCTTCGCAGATCTCATCATTTCCTGCTTCCGATCACGCGAATTCTCTCGATCAGATCCGACAGTGATTGAGGAACTCGGGAATTCGAAAATTCTTGCGG
This sequence comes from Eucalyptus microcorys, assembly GCA_014182515.1. Taxonomy (NCBI): domain Eukaryota; kingdom Viridiplantae; phylum Streptophyta; class Magnoliopsida; order Myrtales; family Myrtaceae; genus Eucalyptus; species Eucalyptus microcorys. Next base: position 15,325,759 of record CM024563.1, read on the forward strand.
ATCTTGTCCGATCGGCCCGGCCGATTTGATCTCTCGAGCCCCTCGAAGATGAATTCCAACTACGGCAAACCCAACAACCCGCAACGCAGCTCCGGCTCTTTGAGCAGCTTCGATTTCGATATCGGAATCGGTTCGAACAAGCCCAGGTCCTTGAACGATCAGAAGAACAAGACGAGCTCCTTCTCGTACGCCGCCGCCGCGCCGTCGCCCGCGGCTGCGCCGTCGAGGCCCGCGTGGCAGCCCAACAAGCCCTCGTGGACCCACCAGCCTGCTGCCGCCGCCGCCGGCGTCGGCGGCCCGGCTCAGTCGGCGGGGGCAGCGTCCCTGGGCGGGCCCACGTCGATGGTCGGGGACATCTTCGGCAAGAGCTGGTCGTCGTCATCGACGTCGACGGGTTCTTTGGGCTCGGGGTTGGGGATCGGGATCGCGAAGAAGGACACGAACTTGTTCGGGGATTTGGTTAGCTCGGCTTTAGGAGGGCAGGGTAAGGGCAGCAGTGGCAATGTCCCGTTGAAGAACGCGACGCCGGCTGCATCGGCTAGCAACACTGCATATTCGATGGGGAATTTAGCAGATTCGCTGCCGAAATCTGGTAATTCGATGCACAATAGTGGAAGTCGGGGATCTGGGGGTTATAGTACTGGTGGCGTTGGGGGTGTTAATTGGAATGGCGTTAACGCCAGCAGTAAGAGTGCGACTCTCGGAGGTCCTTCGATGCAAAATATGGCTGGTGGTGGTGGTGGTGGTGGTGGCGGTGGTGGAGGTGGAATCAATACCAATAAGGATCCATTCAGTAATTTGGTTGGTTTCGGATCAAAACAGCAGTCGGGCAGTCTCAACTCAGCGAGCAAGGCCAGTGCTAAGACTGGCACTGGTAGTCATGAGTTTGGAGATTTTCAGAATGCTCCTTCATCTGGTACGACCACATTCTCATCAAGCGGGTTTTCCGCAAATAAAACCAATTTTGCGGCATCAAATATGAGCTTTGGTTCGAAAATGGATGATTTCGGGATGCCTGCCAAGAATTTCAGTCAGCAGAATCAGACTTCTGTCCAGAGCTCAGGTGCAGACAGTTTCGATGTGTTGTTCTCTTCATCCTCTGGCTCGGCTTCTGCTGGTGTTGCCACTGGAGAACAGCAAGCTGTGGGAGTGGATGACTGGGGTTTGGATTCAGATTTTGGAGGAGGAAATGAGGGTGGCGGCACCACCACGGAACTTGAGGGGCTTCCACCGCCTCCTTCAGGCGTATCAGCTTTAAATGCTAAGAACAAGGGCATGGATAATCAGAAGCAAGGGCAATATGCCGATGCCATTAAGTGGTTGTCATGGGCTGTGATTCTCCTTGAAAAGGCTGGAGATTATTCTGCCACCATGGAAGTCTTGTCGTGCCGAGCCTCATGTTACAAAGAAGTTGGGGAGTATAAGAAGGCTGTGGCAGACTGTACAAAGGTAAAGTGCCAATAATTGCTCACAGATTGAAATCTTCTTTATTTTGATGAAGGCGGTGCATGGCAATTCCTTGGGGTTTATTAGTTGTATCCATCAGATATTTTTGTACCTTAGGTAAGATTACTTCATTAATATGAGAAGAATTTGTGTCATTTGGGCAGTGATGAGCTACATTTCAGAATACACAAACTTACAGATGTTTTTCTACTATTTCAAAGAAAGAAATATTGAACTCTGAAAACATTCTCTGCCCTGTCTGGGAGCTTAAGAATCAATCTTCTCACCGAGAGCTGCCTTATTTTTTAGGCATGTGAGGTTTGACTATGCTTAAGATTCCATATCTTGTAGATTAACAATGACAGTTCCATGTCATGTGTCTACCTATGCTTAACGAATTTAGGCAGTATCTTTTATTGTCTAGATTGGCAGCTATCAAAGATTGCTTATGAACTCTTGAACCGGGATTGATGAAATATCTCTTAAGACATACTATTAATTATAATAGCAAGATTTTGTGATATTCCTTGTGAAAAGGATGAAATCAATAGAAGGCATGACAGGTTTTTGCTGAGCAGGTGCTAGAACATGATGATGCAAATGTAGCTGTTCTTGTACAGCGAGCTCTTTTGTATGAGAGTATGGAGAAGTACAGACTTGGCGCAGAAGACCTGAGGATGGTGCTGAAGATCGATCCTAGTAACAGAGTTGCTCGAAGCACTATTCATCGCTTGAACAAAATGGCAGACTAAGCAACCTTCTGAAACTTAATTCATTTTTTTCTCCTCAAGCGATGAGCCTTACTTCTTCCCCTTCTCCAATTTTGTTTGGGGAATAGTAAAAATCTTATCCTTTGTCTGAGATTGAGATTTACATTGGTTGTAAAACTTTTGAGTGTATCACGTATTGTATTTGCTTCAGTTTTCATCGGATCCTACCTGCAACTAATTCTTGATTGTCACTTCATAAAGGTATGAGATTTTTTAGGTTTTCTCCACTTTGTCCCATGCAATGTGCGGCAATTCACCTTAAGCTCAATAGGTGTAGCTCTTTTTGTTTCACTGTAATACACACGTACTTTTGAATGATTTGGTTATGTGTAAGCTGATCCATTATCAGTTGTGAGGTAAATGAGATTGAAATTCCCTCTGTTTACCCTTCATTATCTTCTTGAGAAGGTTATGCTATTGTCACTGTGAATGCCTCGAGAAAGGAAATTAAATTCAGTTGGGAACTTCAGAGGATTTAGATTGCTGCATTGTGGATTGACTGCACTTCTTCATTAGTTGTGATCTTACAATGCCTTCCTAAAACAACTGCATGACTGTTTTACTGAAGTATCATCTTCCTGTCTGCAATATTGATGCCACAACTTGAATAGCTTCCTGAGCACTGGATTTTTCAGCTGGAAATGTACTTTGAAATCTGAATCACATTTTGTCACAGCAATGGTGGTTCTTTTTCTATCTAATCATACTGTGTCAATGCTTTCTCTGCCACAGAGGAAGAGATATCGTTCAATGAACTGAAAATCCGTATTTGGGAGATCAACATGTGAGCCAATTACACAGCAAATTGGGTGGCCTCTGCTGTAAGCACGGGTTTAGCTCAAATCTCTGTTAAATTGTAGTTATACCGGTCCATTAGAATCGACTGGAATAATAATATCGTGCCTTGAATGTTAATGCAACTAGATGGCTAGCTCTTCTTCAGCTGAACCCCAAGCGGTCATTCGAGGAGTTTGGCAAGAATTGCATAGCCTACCAATTTTATAGTTTGGCAAGAATTGCATAGCCTACCAATTTTATCTGGGAATTTAAGTAAAAGCGCCTAGATTACAAGTTTACAACAGCTAATTTTTGACTTTCAAGCGGGGATTTCTCTCTTTATTTTTCACTGTGGAGGGGACTAGTGCCATCTTGCATCGTTTGCGGCGGTGAATCCCAAATGGGATGCTAAGAGATCTCCCTTTGTCCTTGCTCCAAGCGGATCCGAAGAGCAACGCCAATTAAGGGATCTGAACTCACGGCGCATGGTTGGAATCGATTTGGAAAACCGCCAACCGCGCTGCACTCTGTGGGGGCCTTTTAAGTGCGGTATTCATTCCGCACCCTCATGCATTGTTATGGGAAGATGTATTCTGGGATGTACAAGGAACGAGAAGAGATTGCAGTAAGCAGTAAGATAAGATCTGCAATTAGCGAGACACTCTTATATAAAAATATCCGCAGGAAATCGGACATTCTTCTTCGAGAAGCCTGCACCGCAGTTGCTTGAAGGTTTTCTTCAACGGTAGGGTATCGTCCAAGGAAGCGTCTTGGTGGGGACTAGCTTTCAGCTTTCACCCCAACAATCCCTACCAATTGTTGTCGAATTCAGATTGTTGCATGGGCTGAGCCAGGATGTCGACGTCATTGTTGTAGAACTCACCAAACAAGTTCCACGTCAATTGCACAGTGCAGGCCACGTTGATTTGGGATAATCAAATATGGTGGTGGTTGTTGTTGCCGTTTGTTGCTGTTGTTCTCAATTGCAATACTTAGAATGCAATTACATAATTATTATGAAATGAAAATAAATGAAATTGACAAATAATTTTAGAGAGCTAGAGTGATTGGAAGTGATATTTGAGCGAGAACACAAGCTCTTGTTTGGGACGTTAATGTTCACTTATCACTATCTTTTCTTATGACCCAACGGCTAGGTGTTGCCCACTAGAGATGATCGTTCCCAGATGGACAATTTCCACCTAGGAGCTAGGAACCACTCATTAAGGGCCGATTCCATAAAATGGGAACCGTGAACTGCCCTTGGTTTTACGGGCACAATTAGGAATCGGTCTGGTTCAGTTCGATTCGGTTCTTGAGTGGGCCATGGAACCCCACCTAGGAACCGGCAAAACCCTTACCTACAAAGATGGCAATCAATTTAAGGAGATAAATTAAATATGAAGTGGAACCACAAACTCTTCAGAAAAGGACAGAAGTTCGACATGTTATTTAGGAAGCCTTCAATTAGATTATTAGTTGCAACAGTAATAGGCACGAAAAATTTCTTAACCTCCATGCTTTCAATTCTCGTAATCCCACCGGGGGGAAGAACAGAGCTTGGAGCAGGATAATGGAATAAGGCATTTAGCAATAGCTTCGATCGTTCCTTCCGAGATCCATCAGTTTCCTAGCTTTCAATAATGTCGAGTAACGAATAAGAAGCGGTGAATTTATCTCACAGCACACGAAATCCATCACAAGATGACATGTGGAGACTATCAAAGATGAGAGAGTCTAAGCAGATTCATCAACACCTGCTACAGAAATCAAGCGATAACAACAAGAGAATGGCCATTACATTAAGGCCAAAGTGAGAGAGGGAGGTAAGGCCGTGGCCGGCGAGGGAGGGCAGAAAAGTGTAAGGACAAAATAATAAACCTCTAATGTGAAAAACTAGGAAATTGGATGCAGCTTCCCTTTATTAAGATCAACTTTTGACCCTCCTTCGCTGCACTTAAGCTAAATCCAAGTTTTTGCTTGCAGAGAAATTCAAAATATGCTCCGGATTATAGGTGATCAACAGGCAGGCAGGTAGAGACAAAAAAAAAAAGGCAGGTCACACGAGACACCAAATCCTGAGAGAATCAAAAGATAATTACACAAATTTGAGCAATGGCCTTACATGAGAAAATGCGAGTCAAGGTAATTTTAACTTGGTCTGGCCTCGAAAGTTTATAGTTAGATTTTATGCATTCGACGGACTTAGGTGACACATTAGACCCGATCTTTGGGCACGACCACTAATCACCTTCATTCGCTAGTAATTACACATCCATGCGGGGCCATGCCACGCAAAGTAACTATTCGCGGCTACAGTTGTTATGCGTCGATCTTCTAAACGATCATTTAATTATTGGTCGCACACCAGTAATTTTGCATTCGACTCCAACATTCACCTATTTCTCGATTCTTCCATAAGCATTCATTTATGACGATTAATTAAAGTCGGCGTCCTCTCGGATGAGGGATAGCGGTTAGTGCACCAAGTAAAGGGATCTTTCACTTGTCAAGGTGATGCTTCGGCTTCCCCAATCATCATCATTTTCATAGCAATGGGCCGTTGAAAAGATAATTTAATAATTGTCTTTATGACCACGAAAAAGCCGGATAATTGATTCTCATGTTATTAATAGTCGAAATTCCCCCCTTTTTCATTCAAATTTTTGAGCGTTTTTTATATTACATTCGTATTTTTCAAGTACAGAAATACCATACCCAATATTTCAGGGTCTACCAAACTATTTATTGAACTTATTTCCTTGAAATTTTTAGTTAGCACCTGAAATACGTCTTTTAATTAATTTTGTTAGAGACCCTGCGGAGGGGGCAAATCAATTAGTTCAAAAAGATCCTAATATTAAAAATTATTGAAATAATTCCCCAACTCATTTTAGTTCATCGAGAATTCAGAAAAAAAAATTGTATAAGCGAAATGTTTATCTTTTTATAACTAGTAGCATCAATTAAGTTCCATTCTTTTCTTTCTTAAATCAATCAAAAGTATATTTTAAGTGATTTTCATCTTCAATCTTTATTTCATGCAATTTCACCTGTGAGAGAAATGAATATTCGGATTTATATAAGTCGTCCACAGGACATTTTTCTTATTCAGGATTACGTCACATTTTTATTCTTTCTCCTTTCGTCAACCTTTCGTCAAAACGTTTTCCCATTATCTAAGTCCTCCGAGTTATATGATTTGTGTAATCAAATCTCTTAATTTATCCAATTTATCCAATCAAATCCCTTCCAATTACTAAATAAAACGTGCAAGCAAATAGAAAAAAAAAAATCAAATATTTCATTAAAAAGTACATCACAGGCTCTTTTCTTATGTGAACAATGACATAAAGACGGTCAGAAAGTTGAAATACGTTTTTGCCATCCTTATTTCACGTAACTTGTGAAAAGTGAAGCACGTTGTAGCTAATCATAAAGATGGGCAGAAAAATATTAAATAAGAATTCTCTTTGCATGGGAATAGACTTTATATTGAACACGAAAAGTTTGACATTTCTATATTTGAGGGAAAACACTCGATGTTATCTATCCATCAAAGCTCTTGTAAAGTTATATTTACTGTATTTTACTGCAAATCAAAGAGGACAAAAAGGGTAAGGTTGACCTGATAAAAATGACGACAAAGTAAAATATAGAAACTAACTACCTAATTTCTATTGGGAAAATTTACCTAAGCTTGATTGGTTTCCAGTCCAGTTTAGTTCCACCTTGAAACCAAGAACCGAATCGGGAGGACCGGTTCCCCCTTTTTGGAATCAGGAGTTACACCTAACCTCGATCCGATTCTTGAGCAGTCCAATAGAACCAATGGATTCACATATCTTGGCCAAAAGTTTTGGATTTTTTTTTTTGATTAAATGAATTACCAATCCATGGTACAATTCAAAACTAGGAATTTGATCAATATTTGCGAAGAAGATTGAGAGATGATGAAGCCACGATTGTAGGGGTATGCTTGAAAAGAGGAGAAGGACTCGGTGGATTCTTTTCCATAAATAACAGACTCACAAATTTAAGGAATGTGTGAGTAAGCAAAGAAAGTAAAATCCATGAATCTTTACAAGAAAAGAAAGAAAGTAAAATAAAGAAAGAAGTGAGAGACAAAAGGTGCGAGTCAGATGAATGGTGCAACAATATGAAAGAAATGAATAAGGGAGATGTGAAGGAGATTATGGTTTAGATTTTCACTTCACTTCATTAAGAAATAATAAAAATAAAAATTGTTCTGAATCCCACTATGAAATTGAGAACTGGACTGAATAAACCGGGAATTGGAACAGCACCTTGTAAAATCGCCCAAAACTAGCCAATCCAAGCAATTCTCGGTTTGGGAAGTTTTATATGCTAAGTGCACCTAGTGAAATTACTTGATCTTCCTTCTATATCAATCTCATCCTTGTACTCTAAGTGAGAAATTTAGAGTGTTTCTCTCTTTTTTCTATTTTTATTTGTATTTTAAACAAATTTTACTTTCAATAATTGAAAAAATAGCATAATGTACGTAAAATGTTTTCCTTTAATAGAATAATTTATATAGTAGTTGGAAAAAAAAAAAAGAGAGAAAAAGAATGTCAAAATTTTTATTTTTCCGAGCAATTGGAGACTTGAATTGTAATATTAACTAATAATGTTGAAAAAATTTTTTAATTAAGAGGTTTACTTTCTCATTTTCCTCGAAAGAGCTTTTAGATCCACCGTCGTTAGTTTAATAAGTAATAACTTTTATTTAAATAAGTTCATCCATTAATAATGGAAACATTAAATTTCATTTGAGAATTTAACCGTAACTCAGTGCCAAGCATTAGAATGATAATGAGTTTAAAAGTATAGATGGTCTACATAAATTTTCTAAAAGAAAATCTCATATATATTTTTGCCAAATGGTCCCACATTTTTTTGTTAAATAGTGATCTTATGCAGCCTATCGAGTATTTTTTATTTTGGTCGAATGCTTATCAAGTATTCAAACATGGAAAATGAAGCAATCTTTTCAATACACTTTCACTGTATGATAAAAATTTTAAGTCTAAATAAATCCTCCTCAAAGCTTAGCCTTTATATAAAATAGAGTTGGGTCTGTACTTTGTAAATTCATGACCAATTGGCTTTTTCTACCTCAAAACCCATATTATCTCAAACAAACGAAATGGTAAATGAAAAATCACAATGTCACTATAATCAACATATTAACAAAAAAAAATAGTACAAATACCTTAATTTAAAAAATTCAGCAACACGAAATTCAAATAAAAAATTCTTCTAAAACCAACCAATAAAAGAAAAGTATGTTTAGATATAAACAGGAAGTTGAAAAGACCGAATACTGGAGACTCTGATAGCATTCAATAGATTATTACATTATTAAGTTCATAGTAAAAGAACAAGTCACAAAAATTAATTAGCTTCCTCTTTTCCCAAAAATGCGCTCTCTCTCTCTCTCTCTCTCTCTCTCTCTCTCTAGAACGAAGCCAAACCCCAACTGCTATACAAGACTCAAGAGCAAAGCCAAAACCCCTCATCTCCCTCTCTGTCTCTACCTCCCTCCCTCTCTCAACTCTCATGGCGCCGAAACCCAAACGCCCAACTCCTTCCCACGAATCGCCATCTACGGACGTTTCCTCTGGCGAGGAGTCGCGCACCGGCCCCGTGCCCCCGACAGCTGAAGAGCAACGGGAAGAGGACGAGGAAAGCGGAGAAGAAAGCAGACCCTCCGGAGCATCATCCGGGTCCCAGTCCCGATCGGACGACGAAGCAGCTAATGAGCAGGGACCAGCAAAGCCCTCGCAACAGAAGAAGAAGTCCTCTTTGGACTCGGACTCGGGTTCGAGTTATGAATCCGACCCCCGAAATGGGACCCCCGCTGTGGAGCCCGTTGCCGCGGCCAAGGAGGGCACGTCAAAGAAGCCGGCCAGACATCAACAGTTGGAAAGGCAGCCTGCGAAGAGGGACGGCAATGCCGAAGGAGGAGAGGAAGAATCGTCTGAACCGTCCGAATCCCATGATGAAGCAGCAAACCACGAATTCCTAAAGCCCTCGCGTACAAAGAAGCCCACTCCAGACTCGGAGTCTTCTGAATCGAAGTCTGAAGACGAGGGCCGCACTGTCAAGGCCGTCGCCGCCGGCAAGGAGGTCACGCCGGTGAAGGAGCCGGCCAGGTCTCAAGAGTTAAAGAAGCGGCCCACAAAGAGGCGGAAGAAGGGCAGCGAAGCTAACAATGGAGCCAGGGCTGGGGCCACGACGCAGCATACGGGGGAGGGGTCGGCGTGGTTTCGACGCATCTGGAGTGAGAATGATGAGATCAAGCTCCTCAAGGTAATGATCAAATTCCACAAGAAGAAGAAGCTAGATCCCTTGACCAACTTCAGCCTATTCAAACATTTTCTCAACAAGAAATCAGTGAGGTTTGACTTCTCTCCCAATGAATCGCAAATCTTCAACAAGATTAGGTCAATGAAACGCAAGTTCAGTAACGGGTGTAAGGCAGGGCGTATTTGGAAGAAGCCCCATGATCAGAAGTTCTTTAAGCTTTCCCGTGTCGTCTGGGGTGGTGAGAATGGCGGCGAGAAAGTGCACTTGTCTTCAAAGAAGATTAAGACTTCTAAAAACGCCAGCAAGATGGCTGCTCCTCCGACAAAGTTGGAGGAGGAGGAGTTTGAGGATAGCATTTGGGCCAGCGAACCTTCTCTATTGCGGCTGACCAGCATGGGGCTAGGAGAGGAAGTTGTGAAAATTGGTATAGGGATGATCGACTCATCAGAGATGGAGGAACTAAAGGAGAGGTGGCGGCAAATGCGCGTGTCCGAACTACAGGTTGCCAGTGATAGAGCGACGCTCATGAATCACCAGGCGAAGCTATTTATGGATGGCTATCGTCGAGCAAAGCAGCAGTTACAGGAAGCGGATTGTGATCCTTAGGTTTTTATAATTAGGCTTTCTTTTGTCTCGATCTTTTTACCTAGCAAGCCATTCGCATGTTGGTTTCTTGGCTGTTCAGAGCTTGGGTTTTGATGCTCTTTGTGGGATGCTTTCATATGAATGTTAAAAATGGGAGTTCAATTTCTAAATGCGCAGAAAATCTTGGCTTTAGAGGGTGAATTAGCTCATCCTCAGGACTGATAATATAAAAATCTAAAATATACACACAATTATCCGATTTGGTGTTTTGAAGTTCGAAGGCGATGACGTGGATTATAACCCTTAAAATGCAGTGATTTTTGCAATCTCCCTTTAGTTCGTTTAAGATAAAATAGATTTTTTTTGGTAAATAGATTAAATAGATTTTGAGGTAAAAGGAGTATGCTGGTCATGGTTTTCGCAAAATATAGACCCCATCTCGTTTTATATAAAGAACGAGTTTTGAGAGTGATTTATTTTTTAAAAAAATTAATCATACAGTGTAGAGTGAATTGAAAAAAAAATGCAATAATTTTCATTTTTATTTACTTGATAAGGGGCGAAAAGACGCTTTTCGACAACAAAAAATGGGTGGCAATGTTCTACGGAAAAGGAAAAGGAATTATGGAAAGAAAAATTACTGTTTCCATTAAGTTCGTAACTAATAAAGAAAAAAAACTGAAAAATGAAGGACAAGGAAAAGGAAATATGTAAAAATAAAAAATTATGTAAAAAAGGCAGGACAAGGCGAAGAGGACAGAAGAATGGTCGCGGGGGCAAAAAAGGAAGCATGATTGTCGTAGCCGTTGCGGATGTTCCATTTCCCATACCTCGTACACACCGTAATGGGTAATCATGACCCCCTCACCTCTCTCTCTCTCTCTCTCTCTCTCTCTTTATTATATTTAAAATTATGTCCAAATTATGCCCATTCAAGCTAAGAGAGAGGGTGGCCTCTCTTGCACAGGTGATTTTTTTCATACTTTCATTGTACATGTGACTCCCCATCCATCCACATGTATATGTTCATGCAAGAAAAAGCAATTTATAATGCGCTGTATTTTTTCACAACCCATCCATCCACATGAATATTTCCTTCAATCAACCTTTAAAAAATTTTTTATGAGTATTAATAATAACCATTATTGAATCTTATATTTATATTTAGTTCATTTTGCACGTGAGCAATCTCTGCAACTTGCCAATCAGGAAGTGATTGGAAGATAATATGTTGCATTATAGTAATTAAGCAACATTTTCAAAAATTGCATTCTATTTCGATGTTCATGTACATGTTTCTATTAAATTTTGAGGATCAATATTTCAATACCTATTTAGTAACATGTTAAACAATGTATAATTTATTTCTTTTTATTTCCTAAAACAAAAAAAAGAACATAAATTCATGTAATAATATTTTTAATTTCGAGAATAAATTTGAAACATAATTAATAAGTAAAAAAGTGTTGCTTCTTAGTTCCTGGTAACAATTTTGGAATCAAGCTCAAATTATTTTTTCTCTTTTCTTTTTCTTCTTTTTCTCTTTGTCTTCTTCTTCCCCATGTCAGTCACCAGCGACCTCGCCATTAGTTGGGTGAGGCTTGCCAAGCCTCTCCTTAGCAAGGTCGAGCCTTGCTAAGCCTTGCCAGTGATCGGCCAAGATTCCCTCGAGGCCAACGACCAGTTACAAAAAGGAGAAAAAAAAGAAAATTGTAATAAAACTATTAAAAGATTAAAAGAAATTCTAAGTAACAAAAACATTATGTATCGTATCAAATGTTTTTCTATTTTGGGAATAAAAATTTCAAACAGTTACCAAACAACTCAAAAATTTGTCTAGGGAAAAAAAAAACTATTTTGGAGCACAAATTATTCTCGGAAATAGAATGGTTACCAAATGAATTCCAAGTGAACTTTTAAAACAGATAGTGAGGCTATAAACAAAAGAAAAAAAAAATTAAAGAGCCTTACCTAGATTTATTGTCTCGTAACACAGTCGCCTCTTGGATTTTCCCAAAAATGGCTGAAGAATATATTATACTAATCCTTGATCAGGATCGATTAAGTTTAGTAATTAAGGACCCTATTCGCCTTAGGCAATCTAGTTTATATACGCTAAATTTGCTGAGTAATGTATACACGAGATACATCAAATTAGGTTAGATGATGTTTTGGTATAGCTACTTCAAAGTAATGCGGTTTCCTAAAGTGCCACTTTTGTCACTTGCCCCATTAGACGAAAGCAAGGTAATTCGCAAGCATATGTAATGAAATTTTATTTTTTTATTGTTCGTGAAAAAAAAAGTCTCTTCACAAATGTTATCCCTCTAAACAGTACTACGAACCCAGAACATCCTTCAACCTCAAACTTTTAGGGAAAAAAAAAAAGGAAGCAAAAATCTAACGTGTTCGTTATGGTATTAAATAATCGACGACGACATTGAAAATGGACAAAATGATAAATACATTTCCTAAAATAACTCAAGCCACTCTTTTTTTTCCCTCCAATTCTTCAACTCACACGTAAATGCGTGCCTTTTTAGCTAGTACACTGGAATGAGAGCGCATGCATTGAGTATAAAAAAAAAAAAATAGTAATGAGATGTATTTCGATCAACTATTACTTTTTACTGAATGTAAATTTTGCGGTGTACGCACCTAATCCAAAATATTCGAAACTTTCAAGGTACGTATATATGGATATATTTCTTCAAAAATATTTTAATTTTGGTGAAAATTAAAGAAGTTCTTTTCACTTTCGTCAAAGAATAAATAAACAGCACCTAAAATTAGTTAGTAATAGTAAAACTGTAAAGATTTGTTCTTGTTTGGAACTATCAATTTCAATTTTTGTAAAATTGGAAAGATGGGATCCATGCGATACTTGATAATTAAAGTTGTAAAAACTTGAATAATATTAGATGGTTTCAAGTGGAGAATATTAACAGAACCCTCCCGGAGGTGGATTAGTTGGGGCAAAGTTTATGGATTACTAAATAGGAACAAAGGTTCCTCAAACGAGGCCATCTTTCACATTTAGCATGGATTCTTCTAAGTCTTACCAATGGCAACTTGGTACTCATTCAACATGTGATTAAACTTACGTATCGGACCTGCCACTAATCGATTATGGGCTAATTAGACACCCAAATAAAATGCGGGAATACAAGTTTACTTTTATGAACCAGAGATTTATAAGTACGGGAATTTGGTTATGCTAGATTAATTTAATGCCCTTTTAGTACCTTTTCTGTTTGTTTTGAAAATGTTTTGCATGCAATCTTTATCTATTTTTACCTTATGTTGCTAACATATAAGGAGTGATCATATGAGTGTGCAATTGAGAAATGTAACACCCAATAATCAAAACAGTAAATAGACTACAGAAAATTTTAAGAACCTGAATGCATTAAGTAAACCAAAGCATATCGCCATCCGTCACCATGAGATATCTACAAACTATTACTTTAGAAAAATATACAAACCGAATACATGTATGAATAACTAATATGCGATCTATATGAGACTTTATAATTCTAATTTTTGATATTCTATTTTATTAGCTACAAAAAGACAAATGACCCTAAAGTTCTGCAAATTAAATGATTCCTAAACCTGCATCTACATGATTAGTGAAAATGCAATCTAAATGCTAGATAAGAGATGACATGGTTTTATTTCTAAAATAATGCAAGCATGTAATTCTAGCTTATTTAACTTATGTATGACCTAAGGGAAACCGTGAATTTATTCTATAATGCGCTATATATTTTTTTATTTCTTATTTCATAAAAAGAGGAAGATTAAACCTAAGACTCAAGTGTGGCTTAGTCAACTATAAACTATTATTGAACTATTTGTAATGCGAATGATGCATGTGATGTAATAATTAAAACTATCTACATGATACAACTATTAAAACTTAGTTCTAAATGACATGCATTATACGACATGAGTCTAACCCTAAGTCTACATGCAATATAATGAAAACTAAATAACATTTTTTATGTGATTTTATTTTATGAAAGTTATGCACTAACCTGAATCTATATAAATTATAAAGCTAACATGTCCTAAACCTATATATGTTATGAGACTAAACATTTATGGCCCTAAAAATGAAAATCTTAAATTATAAATGTGCTCTAAACTCTAAACAGGCGTAATATAATTACATGCAATGACAATGTACAAATTTTGATAGCGTACTCAACCAATCGACGCAACACAATATTGGGTTTAAACCTTAGTGTCTAAAGGTCCAAAACCTGCATATGTCTACGTAGGGTAACAAACGGGACACCCTAAGGTTTTATCACTAAATATCACGCATTTGAAAAAAAAAAAAAACAATCACACGAATTTAGCCAAACCTTTACTATCAATGTAGTATTTCCTCAAGATGGGCTTCACGAGTCTCGAACATCAGCAATAGTGGGCTTGAGGAGACACCAGTAACAGGTCGTGAGCAAGATGGTCAGGATGGTGAGGAACCGTAATGATGGCAAGAACAAGCGACGCTTCGCGGATGAAATGAAATGGAGCATCGAAAAAAAAAACTGCAGGGAAAGATCAAGGCCTGGCGTAGTCGTTAAATGGATGCAAGACCCGAGTATGGCAACGCCGGTATAGCTGACGGTGGGACTGAGAAACGCCAAATGCGCTGGGTATAGAATGGTGAAGAAACCGAGAACAGTATGTTGATGACGCTCGAACTGATGGGACGCCTGCGCTTAGTTGGAAGTGACGCCGGACTAGCTAATTCTATTTTTCAATAATATAGGATTGGATTTGAGGTATCCGCCTTACTGGGTAGAATGCCTTCTGCGGCGGGTTATCAACCCTCCCTTAGTACCGAAATGGATACTTTACAAGAAATGGACACTCTACGGATGATTTAACCGACCCTGCTCCTGCCACGACATTTGCTCAATCAGCTAGGTTGCAGGAGCAACAACGGTGGTGGTGGCTTGCATGATAACGCTGCCGGGGGGACACCAGAATCTGACGCAAGGAAGTCGTTGGGATGGCCACCTAGGAACGGCTTGCTAGCTAGTGGATGCGGAGAGTTAGACGTCCACAAATGGAAGCAGGATGGTGGTGACACCGAGCAGTTTCCTTGGCTTCTTCGAGTGCTGCATGTCGAGCGTGGAGTCCCTCAAGGTGGACGTTCTTCTCTCTCCCTGTGGTGTCCCAAGTCTGGACTTTGTGTATGAATTCCCACAGAAAGAAAGAAGATGATAGTGGGATGCTGATGAAGAATAGGCGCTGATTTCTTTTTCTCTGCAGGGGCTTAACTTGGACAAGAAACGAAAATACAATCGCAAATAGCGTGAATAGCAAAATGGAATAGCATGCCATCAAACTAAAGGAAAAGATGCTCGACTTAGCCTAACGATTTTAATGTTCGTGAAGCAAGATGAACGCAACGCAGGATGTCAGGACCTGGATGACTGCTGAGATTGCCGGCGTTGCTACAGCAATCTCTGGTTGTGAGGCTAGACGGCGAATTACGGCAGCAGGGAAATGGACAACATTGAGGAGGTTGTCTCGAGTTCGTTGACGGTCGCTCAGAGAGGGCACGGCTATTTTTTCTCTGTATTCCCTGTTTCTCGAAAGATGATATGAATGCTACCAAGAAAATATTGAGAACGTAAAAAGAGCATCGTCACTGTAGTAGCCGTTCGCGGTGGTTCCATTTCCCGTAGAGAGGGCGGTCTCTCTTTTTATTTTATTTTTCAAATGAAGGGTGGTCTCTCTTGCACAGCTGATTTTTTCTTACTTTCACTCGCTATCCACACATATACGTCAATGCAAGGAAAGTAATTTATGACGTAGTACATTTTTCCACAACCCCATTTAGATAAAATTTCCTTCTAAATTGATGGTTTTTAACCATAAACATCTCATATTTATATTTTGTTTCTTTTGCAAGTGAGCAATCTTTACAATTCATAATTAATCAATCCAAAAAAATGATAGGAAGATAGCATGGTCCGTTACGAAATAATAAATAATATTTTCAAGAATTACAAGATGTTCAGATGAACATCTTTCGAGGACCAATTTTTTCTTCTTATTGATGTATATGCTAAATATAAAGACGGAATTCAAATCTTGTATAATACGCACAATGAAAATGTAAAACCAAAGAAAGCTCCACTTTACAATATTCAATTCTTTCATCGTAAGGGCTCTCTTAAAAAATAAAAAATAAAAAAACGTTGGAAGACATAACGATGGGCTATTTTCTGAACGTCCTGTCCCTTATCTTCAGAAAAAGGTTTTTAACTAATAAATTTGGATCTATTTTGATGATTTTCCCTCTTTTTGTTCATTTTTTTTTAAAGAGGATTTGGATTGGAAGTTGCAGAGACGGAGGCCGAGTTACCAGTTTTTGATTATCACTCTTAATGAGGAGCATACCGTAAGTCTAGTCTAGTATAGTCCAGCCTAGGTTCACCACGCCCTGCACCGCCAAAGTGAAATGGCAAAAGCTGCGTTTTTTTTTTTTTTTTTTTTTTTTTTTTTGTCCTCTGGGTTACGTCAACAAAACGCTTTTCCATGATCCCAAGTAAGTCTAAGGGACTGAAGACCATATTAAAGAAACAAAGCCAGAAAGCCCTAAACCCTAACTCCGTCACTCCCTCCTTGCAACCCTTCCTCTTCCTCGTCTCTCTCGCTCACGCTCTCTCACCTCTCTCATGGCCTCGTCTGGAGAGCACGGGTCCGCGTCTGGGTCCGACTCCGACTCCAACTCCGATCTCGAAGTAGCAACGAGAAGGCCCTCTTCTCCCGCGAAAGCTGGGACCGGCACTGTGCGGCCCGTCGCCGTGCCGGGCAGTCCTCAACCCTCCTCTGATAGGGCAAGGAAGGGCGGTGATGCTGGGCACGGGGCCGGGCCGTCCGAGGTTATGGAGATGGCGGAGCGACTTAACAGGAGTGAACCGGAAGTGCGGGATAAGATAAGGGAGCTGAAGCGTAAGTTCGAGAAGGCGACTAGAACCGGGCGTATCGGGAAGACGCCTCATGATCGGAAGATGTTTGAGCTTTCCCGAACCCTCTGGGGCAGTGGCGGCAGCGGAGTGCCCACCTCCCCAAAGAAGAAGGGCAAACACGATGCTGCCCCGTCGAAATTGCCAGAGGAAGAGTCTGAGGAGAGAGACTTGGCTGGCGTGTCTTCGCTGTTGGAGCTAAATGGATTCGGGCTTGACGAGGAGATCTTGAGAGTTGGGATGCGGACGGTCGACCGCTCAAGAGTGGAGGAAATCAAGGAGAGGTTGCGGGAGCTTCGAATGGCGGAGGTGCAGATGGCGGGGGAGAGAGCGATCCTGCTGAATGACCTGGCCAAATTGCTAATGGACGGGTACCGCACGGCAAGAAAATAGTCAGCGATGATCAGGCCAAACTTAGTGTTTTGGTTTTTTTGGGCAAAATCTGAGATTAGAACGGTTTTGTGGGTTCTGCTCGTCTTTAACTTTCGTGTTCCATTTGCCAATGGATACTCTTCATCTCTCAGATGAGACATTTTCATGGGTTGTGTTCTTTTTGGCTCCTAGTTTCGCCTGTAATGTGCTCTGAGATCGCCGTCTGGATGTCTTTTTGCCGATAGATAGTCTTTGTGTTCCATTTGCCAAACTTATTTCGTCTTTTTTCCGCTCCTGGTTTCGACTGTGGACGAGAGATCGCTCACGGTACTATTAGTTGGATGTTTTATGTCCGTTTGCTATCGGCGTTTGGATCGATGACTCGTTGAGTCTCGGGCCTTCTTCAAACGGGTGGTGGACGCGTCTTATAAGGCGGCCGCTAATCTTGCTGATTTCAAAGCCGAGGCCAGTTCTCGCTAACTTTGGTTCAGAAGGTGCGGAGAGGTTGAGAGTTACCGTGCTTGGGTATTTTAAGCAAAGTAGGTATTCTACCCATTCGCTGTTGCGTAATCTCAGTCATTATCATCAACATTTGATTCTCATAGTTGACAATATCAAGTGAATTCCAGTTTCATCTGGGGAAGACTGAATTTTTTTTTCCCTGGTGAAAATAAAACCCCAATTAAGACAGGAATATCATTAACATCAGTGCATATTTTGTAAATGAAAGCACTTTTTAAAATCTTTTCCTCTTTCTATTTTTCTTGGGTTCGGGATTTTTGAAGTGCTGCTTATAATTAGTTGGCTTCTTGAACGAAACCTCTTGGAGCGGAACATCATCTAGTCTGGGCAGATGCATTTGCTCTTTCTTGTTGGCTTGCTTTGGATTTCCTTAAGGTGTGAAATTTAATTCCAAACTTGCACAACCACCGTGCGAATCCCCTATGTTGAGCTAATCGTAGCTCGGGGTTAGAGGCCTTCATGACGAACATAAAAAGGGTAAAGGTCTTGTTTTGCAAGCAAGTCACAAATTCCGGTAAGAATCTGTTGATAAGTTTCGAAAGAAAAAAGTTAAATGTAGATATGTTTTTTCAATTGACTCTCCCAAACAATCGTATGAAATTTACTTAATCATGGCTTTCGATGATATAATATTTGAAACTATCGAGTTTAGAAGGGACCTCAGCCGTACAGTCTATACTGGCCATGGTGCATTCTTAAGGTTTTCCTTCTCTCTATCATAATTTTAAGCATGGTAAAGACATATACGTCACGCTCCCAGAAGGCAAATCGCTAGCACAACAAGCCTTACGCTTCTAATCTTCCCATTCATTGTCAACGCACCGATTTTCCACAAATTGACTAAATGGGCATTTGTAGCAGAGGCAAATATTGCCATTGCATCTTTCTATTCTACAGTTCTTGCCTTAGCTATAAATTATATAAATATAAGCCATAGTCATTGGAGAATGCATGGCCCTCTAGCTGCGTCATCCCCAAACTTAGGTAACTCAGGTATTTCTAATTAGTGGGTAAAGTGTCAAAAAAAAAATTTAAACATATTACATTTATATTAATTTAATCATAAACATTTTCATTGAGTCAATTCATTCATAAATCTTTTGATCTTAATGCTAATTAAATTTGGCTGATGTGAATGTCGGTTGGCTTATGTGGTATGCCGGCACTAACATTAACAACTTTTAATAATATTTTTATTCATTTGATATTTGATACTTTATTTATTTTTTATTTCCTTTATTCCTTTTTTTTCCTCTTTCCTCCTCTTGCCCTCACTAGATCCTCACGCAGCCTTGGCAAGCTTGCTAGAGGCTGAGAGAGCAACCTTGTGTAGGGCTAGTGAGGCTCACCCTCACCGAATCGCCGACCATGGGCAAGGCCTGACTCTCTAAATCTAGTAAAGGTGGAGCCTCGCCGGCCATGAGCAAGGCTAAACCTTGCTAAAGGCCATGAGGCCGTGGCCTTTGAGCTCAACCTCACCAATCCTACGCATCTTGCAACCCCTAGCAAGCTTGCTATTGGCTAGTGAGTGTCGCCGATCCTCATCTCTAGCTAGTTGTTGGAGGAGAAACAAGATTGGGAAGGGGAAAATCAAGAGAAAGAAGAAAAAAATGAATGGAGGAAATAATAAAATAGACAAAAAAAATTAGAGAAAATATTATTAAAAATTATCAACGTTAGCAAAATCCGATCAAAATGCCGGAAGGAATGAATTGGCACTAGGTCAAAAGGTTTATGATTAAATTGGTATCAAATCAAAAGGTTTATAACTAAATTGTCATTAGTAAAATATTTAGAACAAATTGCTAAAACAATTTTTTTGACACTTTTCAATGCTCTAATTAGGTATTTACTATTGATCAAGTGATTTCATTGCAGACTCAGTATATTCTCGTTAGTTCTACGTTTTGATGGAAAAAATCTTGGAGAATTGACTCGTTTTGCTGGAAAGGCTTATGCTGTGGCATGAACATATGAAGATAATATTTGGTAACATAGTCAAGCAGTCGATTTGAGTAGGTACTATAAGATCGTGAGGATCGAATGCCAAAGTCTGAGCTTCGTGCTTTTTAGTTACTGGACATATTTCTAAGAAGAATCGCATGCCAGTCCAATCTCCAGCAATCCGGTCTTTTGAACTTCCTATTGAGTGGGAAAAATTGAAGGAATGAAAACATGAAGAGATAAAAACAAAAAAGCATTCCGAGAGGGTCGGGACCTTGCCGCTATGATGTCTTCTCTAAAAGATGGGATTAACCCCGCCAATTCCAAATTCCTTCTTTACTTCGAAAACAAATTGAAAAAGAAACATTGCTTGGCAAATGAGGACAACTTGGAGAAGCATTGATGAGATTACACAGGTTATTAAAGAGTGACAATCAACACCGCTCTTAGTGTCCATAGCTCTCCAACTCCTCGTAAAATAAATCTAAAAATTTGTTATATTGCATGTGGGGTTAGGAATTGTAGGGCGCGTTTGGTAATCATTCTACTTCTGAGAATAATTTCTAATAAAAAATGATTCTTTTTTATTCTATTTCCGTGAATAATTTTTAAGCATTTTAAACCATTTGGTAACTGTCTAAATTTTTAATCTTGAATAAAATTGTGTTTGGTACCGTTTTGAAAATTTCTAATCAAAATCATTTTCTTTTAATTTTTTAATAATTTGATTACTTTTTTCTTTTTTTCTTTTCTTTTTCTTCTTCTTCTTTAAGGGTTGTCGGTCACGCGCGGCCTTGGGATGACCAGCGACCTACCATACAAGAGCCGATGACCTTGTCAAAGCGTCGTCACCGGCCCTTGACAAGCCCACACCTTGTTGGCCGAGCCTTGGCCAGCCTAGCCTTGGTTGGGCGAGGCTCACCGGTGGCTAGGGGAGGCGGGCGAGGCTCACCTCGTCGATGGCTGGGCGCGCCTTCATCGAGCTTGCCGGACCTCGCCCCGGCTTGGCGAGCTTTCAGTGAGATCGTTGGATCGGTCACCAGTGACCGGTGCGATGGACAGCGACAGCGGCGATTGAAGAAAAAGAGAGAGGGAAAAAGAACAAGAAGAGAGAAGAGAAAAAAAATGGATTGACTTGATTCTGAAATTATTTTTGAAAACAAAAAATCAACTTTTTTTTAGTTCTTGATTTTGTTCCAAATTTTATTTCGAGAACAAAAATATAGAAATTTGTTTCTAGGAATAAAAATTTTACTAAATAAATTTATGTTCAAAATCTACTATTGAAAATAAAAAATAAAAATTATTACTATTTAATAAATTACCAAACCATTTTCATCTTTACCAAAAAAAAGAAAAAAAAACTCTGAAACATCCCATCATCACTATCAACTCATCATTAATAACCACAAACCCCAGGTCCCCCATCCTCATCCTCGTCCGTGTACACAAAAGAATTCAACAAAACCAAAGCCAAATCGAATTATTCCTTTAGTCATTTGTTAAAACAGAAAAAGAGGGATAAGAGAGCATCAAGAGTCCATCCTCATGAAATTTAAATAAGAGTTTTTTTCTTCTTTTTTTTGTGATCGAAGATTCGTCGGAGCCTGCCATTGTCTACTTACTTCGATTTGGGGTCTCATGAGCCTCCGCGGTGGAGGCCCAACAGCGACTATATCTCGGAGAAACTGGCCTAGCAACCCACCCTCCCCCCCCCCCGCTTTAATTGCTAATAAGAGTTGATATTACAAAAAGATCTTAAATTGATAAATTTATTATAAATTTATTGAAAATTTTTTTTGATTATCAAAATCTCAAATTAATATATTTTGATAAATTTACTCTAAATGATCATAAAAAAATTTTAAATTGATACACTTTAAAAATTTACTCAAAAACTAATTTTTTTGACCAATAAAAATTTCAAATCGATACATTTATAATAAATATACATTCCATTAAATTGAATTAATACTACCAAAAATACAAAATCAGTATGACTATGACAAAATGAGAGTAAAATCTCAAACTAATATATCAATCAATTATCACATGTCATTCAACTCATTAATTTAATTATAAAATTTAGTGAAATAAAAATAAATTTATCACAAGTGTACCAGTCTTGAATAAATTTATCAAAAATATATCAATTTAAGATTTTATCATAAATATATTAGTTTGAAGTTTTCTTGATATTAATCCTTTCAAAAATTCTCATTTTTTAGTTTATGAGTTGACTATTTTGTCTTTATCCTTTTTATTTGCGTTTATGGCGCTTTAGCAAAAAGTTGCCCGTCCGCAAGGACACAAGAACCTACGTCCGCTAATACGTAATTATATATAAATGCAACTGAGAGTCTCGTTCTCAAAGTTAAGAGAACAGTGGTCTTCATCAAAGACCAAAATTAAATCAACCAAATTGGACTTATTTGGAGCAATAAATGTTCTCTGAAACTTTTTCTCGCTATTAGTTTTCTTTAAGGTTTAAGGGGTTCTAAGCTTTGGCTCACTTATTTTTTGTTAAATCATTTTCAAATAGGGTTACCTTCGTTGGTGCATTGAAAGGGGAAGATTTATTATACATTTTTTTTTTAATGATTTGGTGATTTGAAAATAATTTTTTTAATGAGTTGATAGCAAAAATTAGGACAATTGGGCTGCTTTTCCGTGGTTCTTTCCGAGGAAGTGAGAAAGGTGCTCTTGCAAATGGGTCTCCAGATGCGCGTCCTAATCATCCATAAATAAAGAGTTAATACTAAAAAAAAAAAGCCAAATTTTATTAATTATCACTTGAATACACCGATTTTTTTTTTACGATGGTAAGAACCCTAAACTTGCCAATTGTAATATAAATACCCCCAAAAAAAATTTGTCGTAGAAAATCCTTAACTTATACACAAATACACCCAAAATGGAACTGAAATATAGAATATATGCATCACATATATATTTGCGGGTGTTTCTGTCAAATTTTTGGTGACATAAAAAAGTTAGAAGTATTTGTTCAAAGTAAAATTATTTGAAATTTTTTGTGGTATTTGCTAAATTTCAAGTCTCTTTTCATGGGAAGTTGAAAAGCCAGAGGCACTTTGGTCTGCGTCGATTTTCATCACTCTTAACAATTACGCAAACTTCATTTCTTTTCATCAGTCCGGTTTGCGTGTGTATGGTAAATGGAATCTACTTTTTATATATGTGATTTCTTCACAGTACAACATTGATAGTTGACGACTTGCTAACTTTCACTTCTAGTTATAACCTATGCCAGAATTTAATTAACAACATAACTTAAGAGTAATTTAGTGCAAAGCTGGAATTTAATCAACAGTAATGCCCCTAGATAAGAACACAACGCCGGAATTTAATCAATAATGCTGAGCTCATGGTTTAACATAAGAAATTAATCAATGACGTTGAACCAGAATGTAGACACTCGTTGGAATCTAATCAAAAACGGGAATTTGGAAGCTATAACTATGAAACTAAAATGTGATAAAGTAAAGATAAAGTAAATGCATTTGATATGTTGTTGGGGGGTTCTTTGTTAGATGACTTGCTGTATTTATAAAGCAATTTGGCAACCATCGAACAATTATCTCTTTCTTGGTAATTGTCCCTAATCTCTTCACACATTCCTCTGTCTTCCTACTATCTTTCGCAATCAACTTGATCATGCCATACTACTGTTGATTAGTCGATAGGGTTGCATGACTTGGTCATTGAACAATAACCACTCCTTGACTTTGCAAGGTCCTTTGCACATTTGATGATTCACACTCAAATTTCAATACCAATATTGCTTGAATTTGATACTCATGACATTTTCTGACATCTAGACACGTGGAAATTCCTTCCCTTACTGTCGAACCATATGCTTCCATTCATGGGCTCATCGGCACTTGGTCAAACTCCCCTTGCGTGTTTTGAACCTTTCTTCGTCCTCATGACTAACACGTGACTTGATACTATTTTTATCTTCATGAGCGGTATGTAATGGTACGAGCAATTTTGGGTGTCAATAGAAAGGTAGTGGGTTCTTTTAAGAAGCAGTATTCTATTTCATATAAAGGAGACCACGTAGTGAGGAAAAGGACAGTTATTTAAAGGATGCACATCATGTAAGCCTTAGTTCTCAAGTCATTTTATCCAAATAAACCCAGCCAAACACTTTTGCTGTAGAAACTGTTCCAACATATGAATCACGAAAAGATCTAACCAGCAATAGTAAATGACAACTTTCCTTGTGGATATTTGCTTGCGATAAATAACAAGTTCTTTAATTTGAGGTTCTCAATTAATAGCAATGCAGCGCATTAAAATTCTTGAATAGAGCAGTAAAAAGGAGAAATCTGCAAATCAAAATAGTCACCTTCTTGTGGTGCGTGAGAGGTTTATTTCACCAAATTATTCAATTGATCGGCGAAAAAGTGAGAGATAAATGTCAAATCTCAACGGGTTTTCACCATTGTCACATGTATATATAAAAAGAGAGTGAAGTGGCAGTTAAATGTGATGCGAAGGCTGTTTACGGTGACGGCCCATTTGGTGAGGGGTTTGGATTCTACGGCACCGGGCCGGTGGTGGGGGTCAGGCTTGGATTTCGACGGTTTTGGTGGGCCTAAGCTAGGACGACGTCGCCGGGGCCGCACGAGGTTTCCGGTTTTGCATTCAATTTCGACTATGATTTTTTTCATTGGATTGCTCTCTTAAATTGCATGCACTTGGCGCTCAAGAGCCAGTGCTGCCAACTCAAGGGCCAGTCCATATAAGGGGTCGTCTTGTTCTTTATTAGTTTTAGAACTTATTTTAGAATTCAAAACCTTTGCTGACGTTTTCCAAAGTATTCAAATTTAGGAACATCAAATTGGGTACAGCTCCACAATTTTATGGATGTTTTTGTTTTGCTCCGTGTGTATATATACATATAAAATATCTTACGGGTCTGCACTAATATATGTTTAAACTTCAATAAAATCTTGGCCTCTTCTATTATATTCTCCGTGACAATATCATGCACGCATACATTTGTGACAAATTGAGTAATTTGGTCTTCTATCATGGAATGGACGACTCTTATACCACGAGAAAGCGATTTCATGTCCATATTTTCGAGATTGACGATGATCTTGAGGACATGGCGATTGAAACTACGAGGTCAATATATACTTTAGCTCTTTCTACGGAAAAAAATAAGAGACAAAAAATAAAAGGACAAAGATCGTGCTTGCGAATGTGAGAGATGAAGAGCGTTGTCTATTGGCAAATGGATTACATGAATGGCTTGCAAAGTACAAAGATTCACGACTAAAGCAGGAGACCACAAAAAACAGTGAACTAACCAGAGCCACTCCGATTTTAGATTTTGCCCAAAAAATGGGTGTGACCGAAAAAAAGAGCAATGCCCAAAAACCTGAACAAACAACAATCACAATTAAATTCTGCAAAGCCCAACAATCATGAGCAAAAATTTCGGTCGTTGCCTTTTTTTGTGCTGCTTTGGCTTTGGCCCGATAACCATCCATTAACAATTTCGCCTGTTCATATAGTCTAACTCGGCCAAATACACACATGTATAGAAAGGAAATAGTTAAAATCTATTCTAATTTAATCTACATAAAAGTTGTGAATGCAATAATTGGGTTCACATATCAATATCTATAGCTTTAAGCCAAAACTACAAAGTTGTCCCCCTTAGGATTTGACAATGGAAGGGATGATAATTTTCCTAGAAAATGAATTATAAATCAGACTTCATGAAAACAAAGGGGACGGATGGGAAAAATTATGATATGCCACGGCACTTGGGTATAAGTAGAGAAACAATACAAAATATAGGTGAACCCCAAAATGGGAACTCGGCATACATGATATTGGGGAGTGTTTAGCGTGACCCGATACAAGTCATGCCTTAGTGAAAGTAGGAAGTTGAGAAAATATAGTGCTTACGTTTTTTTTTTCCCTTCATTTATGCATTTATTCACATTGTGACATTAAAAACATTTAGTTGTAGGCATCAAGCCACCAAGCAAAGTATTTTTGTATCGAGTGAAACGGAGGACTTGATTATAAATTTGATCTAAATCAGCCCAATGGTTGGCCCGGTATGCGAGAGATGGGCTAGAACTCACGACTCCAAAATTGTGGGACTTAGCTTAACTCCAACATAGTAGGATTGGACATAAGATTTGTGAGATTTAGATTTCATTCGTTTCGTAAAAATATACCGTAAGAAGCCATTTTCTAGGAAGAAAATCATATTTTTTAATATTTGGCTAAAATTTGAAAATAAACTAGAAAATATTTTCCACTCTTCAATAAGAAAAATCTTTTGCTGCATGTACCAATTTTCAATAATTTTTTAAATTTTTAAATGGATTTTTCAAATTTTTTATTTTATTTATTTTTTCCTTTCCTTTATTTCCTTTTCTTTTTTTTTTTTCTTCCTTGGCTTTTACTTTTTTTCTTCTTTTCTTTGGCCTCGGCCAGTCGTTGGCCATGGCAATGACCAGTGACTTGCCATTTCTAAGTTTCGGCCCAATCGTAGGCCAATGAGGCTCGAGATCGCTAGATTCCTACGAGATCAAACCTTGTTGGCCTATGGCAAGGCTAGAGCTCACCCAGACTTCTAGCAACCTTGGGTGAGGTTGGAGCTCACTAGATTTGACGAAGGCTCGAGCTTGCCGGCCTTAGGTGAGCTCAAGTCTCATTGGCTTGGGTGAGGTTGGAGCTCACAAATGGCTAGGTTGCCAACCATCACTGTAGCCGGCAACTAACCAAGGCTAAGGAAGAAGAAGAAAAAAAAGAAAGAAAAGAAGCAAAGGAAAAAAAAAATTAAAAACTCGATTTAAAAAAAAAAAAAAAAAAAGTATTTGGTAAAAAAAAATGAGATGGAAGAAGTTATAGTGAATGTTTTCCACTTTTTGAAAAGTGGAAAACATTTTCCCCATTTTTGAAAGTCCTTTTTCCAATAGCGGAAAATGTTTTCCTTAACTGGTTCTTTTTCCGTATAACAAAGCTAGAAAATCTAAAAAACATTTTTTGAAAATTATTTTTCGTGAAATGAATGAAGTTTTAATATAAACTCTGAGATGGGAAGTAGTGTTCTTTAACTCTAAGATGATGGGATCCAATGTTCTGGGGCTTGGTCCTAACCCCAAGGATGTTGGAGTTGAAATGATTTGGATATAAAATGGATCATGTTTCCAAGTATAGTGAAAGGTTTAGCTGAAAGTTTGATATGCTGTGCGTGTGCCGTGCAATTGCGTCCATGTGCCGTGTCTGTATAGTGCATGTGCCATGCACTTTTTAAAAGGGTTGCTGGGTAAAGTTTAACGAGAGTTTTCATCTAAATTTTCACTTTGGACTTCGATTAGAATTGGAATTTTCAAGACTTATATTTTACGGGAAACTTAAAGGCCTAGACAAGATATTTACGAGGGCGATTCGGCTAAGGGCTCAAGTACACTTACAAACACTCATATTCAGCCAAAGCAGGGTTTCAACGTGCAGCTTCACGAAGTCAACAACATCTTATGATTTATCATTGGATCATGCTAAAATTTTGTGGAGAGTATAGTAAGACGCCATTCTTAAGTTTGTCTGGTGGATATGGTGAGAAAAGTATCTAAAAGTAAGTCCCTCGAAAGCAAAATTGAACCCATCGGATTGCTCCATTTGAATAGGGGAGCCGAACGTATAGTCATGCGAAAACGGTGAGTATACATTTGGTCTTGGTTAGAATATACCGAAATTTTGATGAAATCTCCGCTACACTTGGCTCTTATGCCTTGTCCCTCTTGATAGACACAATTCCATGCCATCCAAATTGAAGATAATCGATCACACTGGCTAACATTTTTCATTTTGCAGTTATTTTCTTGATTAGTAAGTGGAAGCAATGTACGTGTCATGCACATGGGAAGCGAGATTGTTGTATACGATAAGATATTTATAATTACTAAAGAAAATGGATGGAGTTTGTGATTTAATATGAAAATGAGATCATTTTTTTTTTCTTATCTAATTGTTTCGAGGAAGTGGCTGAAATTGGATAGAGTTGTTAGTTACAATATATATGGATGAAGTTGTTTCACTTCTTATAATTTGTTAGTTCTAGAATCAGATTAAACTAGATTAACGGAGCAAGAAGAACAGTACACCTGAAGGTGCATGAACCAAGCATGGTCCCCCGAAAGACATACGAATCCACTGTGATCTCCTTTCCCCTCCCCTTTTAGCATCTTCGAATCCTCTCCACTAATTCGATTCGACCACTGGAACGACCTTTTGCAATGCTAGAAAGAACATTTTTCAGCTCTAAAAGGGTCATTTTTATCGAGGTCATTTTTCCAACCAAAAAAAAAAAAAAAAATCAAGGTCATTTTAATCGGGAGGCTCATCGACGGCCACGCAAAAGTTCAAGTTCAATTAGCTCTTCATGCCGAAACCCTAATGTTGATCCAAGCGGTGAAATGAATGTCCTCTTGGGTTAGCAAGAGTGATAGCAGAGTATGATTGTTTAATTCTTTGTAAGTACACTTTAAGGAGTAGATCAGGTCAAATGGGTGGATCGAGTCAAAATTGATTTGACTCAAATTGACTACTTTCCATGCAATACGACCAATGTAACCTATTTTGTTAAAACACTTCTATTTAATCAAATTTAGGAAATTTCATATCCAAACTGAGGTGAAAGCACGGAGCGAGTAAGGGCGAGAAGAGTCATAAAAGTGGGTTAGGTTTAAATAAGTTGTGAACCCCTTTAACACTTATATTATTTTGGCTTTTGTCATTTTGAACTCACTCATAATCCATTTGCCGAATATAATTAACTCATATAACAACTTAACTGATAAAATATAGGTTAACAAATGGGTTTATAACCCATTTTAATAGGTCTGCAGATTAGTTACCCTAGGATGTTCACATGCTTATCAAGGAATGCCTTCCGCTCCTTATCAATATTCAAGGCCTGCAACTGGCCCCATTGCTTGTGGACCCAAAATAAAGTTACGGACTAGGTTGTCAAAACCTAAATTCAAAATATCCTCCCTTCTAATTCGGTTTTTAACCCACCTCAAGCCTTTTGGGATTCATTATGCTCAAGCCCGATTGGTGTACCTATTAACTTTTAATTATGAATCATGAATGAAGTTCTTTTTTGACCAAAAAAAAAAAAATCGTGGTTGAAATAAAATGATGCTGGAAGGAATTTTTACTCAAACATTAATTGGTTAGGTATTAGCAAATGATATCTATATGGGCCCACAATGCATTGCCATTCGAAATTAAGATATTGGAATTGGACTTCTCAATCAATTCATAACCTTTTGAACACAACCGATATCTATTCGAACCCCCTTTACTTGTAGGAGTACATCTTAGATTTGTCGGTTATGTTATGGTAGGAGTCCTACTTACGACAATCTAGTCGAATTGGGAGAAGTTGTAAGTTTTATTATGGGTCAATCTATTAAAGAATTAGGGACTCAACTAACATATGAATGAGTGTAATCACTAGCCTTATTAAACATATTTAATAAACAAGTAATTTAATTTCCAAAATACTTATAATACATAATAGGAAAATTTTAAATAAGGACCCAAAGTGAACCAATTTTCTCAAATAAGGACCCGAAATGAACTTTGTGTCAGATAAAGACCTAAAATGGACCCATTATCTCAAATAATGATCCGAAATGATTGAATCAATTCCAAATAAGGACCTGAGCTTGCTAATTAGCCGATATTCGCCGGCTATCAAGCATGACATTTCTAATGACCAGAGTTTGGGCAATTTTGTCAAAAAAAAATCTAGGAAAATTAACAAATCCTAAAAGTGAAACAAAAAAACACTAGATTTTCTACGGTCTCCCGTTCCTTGTACCCATCCTTTGCAAAGTCAAAGACCGAAGTTCTCCCCATTCCTTGTACCCATCCTCCACAAAGTCGAAGACCCAAATTCTCCACCGGTTGAGGCACAAATTCAAAAACAAGAAGAAAACCAGATGCTTATTCTTTGTTTATGGAGACCCAAATTCTCCGCCGCGAGCAAGGTGAGGAGCGACAAGAATCAAGTTGCGACAATGACCAGGCAGCGATTTGGTTGAGGAGCGGTGAGGGAGAAGAAAGAAGAAAACGTAAACATCTAAATGAATAATAATTTAATTTAGAATATTCCCTTTTTTTCTAATGACAAATTTCTGACAAAATTGCCCCCATTTTAATTGCCGGAAAATGTCTGCCGGCAAGCTAAGGTCCTTAATAGAGATTAACTTGATGACTTTGGGTTCTTATTTGACACAAAATTCATTTCAAGTCTTTATTTGAAACAATAGGTCCACTTTGAATCTTTATTTGAAACAAAATTCATTTTGGGTCCTTATTTGAGAAAATAGATTCATTCTGAATCCTTATTTGGAATTTTCCCTTCATAATATGGGAGAAACGATTTATAAGCTTTCTTTATGTAATTGTTTAACAAACACATGAGGTTTTTTTTTTTTTTTTTTTTTTTTTTAACAAAAGAGTTAATATCAGGAAAAATCTTAAATTGGTACATACCACCAAATGCCTTAAATTGGTACATTTGAGATAAATTTACCATCCTCTACTTTCTTTTAAATTTTAATCAAATTACCGTGTTGGATGATACGACCAGTTTGGGGTTTTACCTTCCATTTATTATATGTGTACTAGTTTGTGATTTTTAATGGTATTAATATAATTTAACGGAAGCTAATTGAAAGTAAATTTATTATAAATATATCAGTTTATAGTTTTTATTGAGCAAAAAATTAATTATAGATAAATTTATCACAAATATACCAATTTGGAATTTTTTTGTTGTAAAAAAATAATTTAAAGTAAATTTGTCAAAAATATACTAATTTGAGATTTTTCATGAATTTTTTTGGTTTCACATTAGTAGCTTTTCTTCTACGATGGAACCATAATACTTCCAAATTGGCCGGGTTAATTCCTTCTTAAAGAACATCTTCCAGCGGCGACATACTAATCCTTTCGGAATGCTTTTTCTTTTTGATTTTTCAAATTTTACACCGCCGTTTTCGTTCCTCCATTTTCTCCCACTTCTCAAACATAGCCTTGAAGAATCAATGACTTCTTAGCGGCAACAAAATACCACCTGAAGTGTTATCTATTTTTATTATATTGAATTTTACATCACTCGCGAGATTGAAATATAATACGGTTTGGAATATGAATTACACCAATCAACATGTGAAGAGAAAATGAGCCCGAATTTTAGCACTGGCATAAAACAAGAAAAATCCCAGTCCTAAAAGCAATTAAGTATTCATCTTAACCAATGTTCTCAGCATCGTAATTTTGGTCACCATCATCATCTATTCTATGATCCAGCAACGAGAGAGAGAGAGAGAGAGAGAGAGAGAGAATGCAGTAAGAAAAGAAAATCCGCAATCTGTTTAATTTGGCTGAAGTTGAGGCACCATTCTTATTTGCTACTACAATACAAAGTGAGCCCGACATGCCTTCTGTTCCATCAACTACGTCTACGGCTTTCCTTATGGTCGATACCATCACTACCTTGTTTTGAGTGCCAGACCCTCTCGGGCTATGCGATCTTTCGAGTTGGTGAACATTCACTCTGCGCTCTTCCAACCAAAGTGCATCATGGTTTCCCTCAATTAGGAACCACCACAACGCGATACAAGTTATATAAATTCTACTGTTCTCTCCATTGAACCCGAGCAAATTCTTGTACTTTTGATTCAACACATAAAGAGTCTAGAATAGCAGGAAACCACAAATAGGACACCCTATCCTTACTTGGCGCAAGCTTTGCAGGCAAGGCATCTAACGGAAAAACCATGTACATTGCAAGCATGCCTAATGCTTGAGCGATTCTTGTCCAGTCGAGGCCCAAAAAAGACAATTTCCAAAAGTCTAGACACAATCACAAAGCAAACGTGTGGAAACTCCAAAAGGTCCAGCATATGGCCAATCACCAAGAAAAGATCTTTCATGCTTGTTTTCATATGACATCTAAAACTAGAGGCTGAATATCGAAAAGAATAGATGCAAAAGTTTTTCTCAAAAGAGCAAATGAGCACCATGGAACTGTCCAAACAAGCTACCTAAGCATGGTACTCCCCAAATAAAGCTAATCTAGCAACAAAACACAACACAAACGAGAATCTGTCAATTGACCAACCCCATAGACTGTTGGCTTCCAACGATAGCCCTGGCACAATAAGTGCACGCACCCTACCAATCAGACACAAGAACTGGTTCTATACCATCATCAAACATCAATGTTGCCCTCCAAACTTAGACAAAAACATGCACCACAACATGATTAACCAGATTTGAAGCCCGGATATTCTATGTTAAACCCTCCAAGATCTCATGAACATCCATTTAATTTACCAAACCAGGTATTAAACTTCTCTCGTGATCGAGAATCATGACTGTTAACTTCTTCAGCATCAACAAAAGTTAACCTGGATATCTGCAAAACTCAGAGAGAAGAATTTGCAAAATTTTCACAAGGAACCCATACCAATGAAGAGGGAGGCACAGTTTCCATGCCACGAAAGTCACTTTATACCTCATAATTTCCGACCCATTATTGGGCATACACATAAACAAGCTGAACCTTCCAGTATACATCCGGTACGAATTGGGCAAATATCTTAAAACAAGAAGCTTTCCATTCTTTTAACCTATTTCCACTGAAGTCAATTCAAGCCATCATACTCAAGCTTCCAGAAACATGGTAGTAAGCTAGAAACAATCCTCTCACCATAAGAAGACCAAACATACGTATCGACAATCATGCATCTCCCACTAAAATATGGATTTTTCCCAGACCATGAAATGCAGCCACGAGTATCCGCTCACATCATCAACGCCAGTCGGAAAAGAATTTATGGTATACCTCGAATCAGAAAGAATTGACCTTCAATTGCTGTCTAATTGAATGTACTACATATAAATTCAATTGCTGTCTACTATGTACACTATTTACACAGGAATGGTGAAGAGAACACCAGACACACAGCTCCCCCGAAAACGTGGATTTAAAACAATCAACTAGTCTTCCGCCAATTAGCACGAAGAACATTGTGTACTGCCAAGGTAGTGAATATTATCATCAATTCAGCACATGGCCGTCGTCAATCTCACCGGAACCTTCTATTGCCGCACGTTGCCAATCATCGTCTCCGCCACGATCCTCGCCACCCTCTTGAACGCGAAGTGCATGCACTTCGAGAGTGCGATCCAATAAATCACCTCATGGATGAAATCGAACGCAAAGCCGGAACCCCAGCGCGGCCGCCGCGACGAGTCGTCCCAGCTTTGCCCCCCGAACCCGTCGAAATTCCACCCCTGACCACCACCTCCGCCCCCGCCGCCGTTGAAACCAAACCCACCGCCGAACGGGCCGTCACCGTAAAGCGCGCCGTCATCTCCCTCTCCGGGGCCGCCGGCGGACCGCAGCAACCTCCGCTTCGCGCGGCGGCGGCTCCTGCGGAGGAGGGCGCGGCGGGTGAGGGTCCTGTAACGATCGGACTTCACGGGCGGAGGCGCGACGGCGGAGCACGGGGACGGACCCGCGCCGGCGAATCGGCGGACGAGGAGGAGCTTCGAGAACCCTAGGGATTCGGCGTTCACCGCGGCCGTGAGGACGTCCATGGCGGAGGCGAATTTGCGATCGAAGTGGCGAGGAATTCGAATTTGGGGTTGAATCGAAGCAGAGACTTAGGTTGCGCATGAGAACATTCCCTAGCCAAAGAATTTCTATTCTTTTATTCCCCGGAACAAAAAAAGAATAGAAACTCGTTTGATAACGGCAAGTTGGTTTTTTGTTCCCGGAATAGAAAATTAGCCCGAATGGTTTTGGAAACGAAACGAGAAGTAAAAAAGTTACTTCTCGTTCCCGGCCAAGAATTCCCAGAAATGTAAATAAGAAATAAATTGGGCAACCCTAATTTCACTTTCGCGTTCTTCCATTTTCACCTCTCCCTTCGTCCGCTTGCCTCTCTCCAATCTCATCTCCGGTCGCCTCTCTCCGGTCTCGTGGCCGTCGGTCCTGTCGCCGCCGGTCCCGTCGTCGCGATCCTGTCGTCGGCGGTCTCGTCTCCGGTTGGGTCGCCGATCCTGTCATCGCCGGTCTCGTCTCCGGTTGGGTCGCCTCTCTCCGAGCCGGTTGCGTCCGATCCCCGTCGCCTCCGCCTTTCTTCGGTGCCATCAATCCCGTCGTCTCTGGTTGCGATACGACACTCCGGTTGGGTCGCCTCTCTCCGAGCCGGTTGCGTCCAGTCCCGTCGCCTCCACCTCTCTTCGGTGCCGTCAAACCCATCGTCTCTGGTCGCGACGAGGGTGTTTGTGATCCGGTTGGGTCGCCTCTCTCCGAGCCGGTTGCGTCCAGTCCCGTCGCCTCCGCCTTTCTTCGGTGCCGTCAATCCCGTCGTCTCTGGTCGCGACGCGACACTCCGATTGGGTTGCCTCTCTCCGAGCCGGTTGCGTCCAGTCCCGTCGCCTCGACCTTTCTTCGGTGCCGTCAAACCCATCGTCTCTGGTCGCGACGAGGGTGATTGTGATCTTAATGCGGATTGTTGTATTCTTCGGGAAGACGAAGTTGCCTTGAAAAAACAGAGGCCCTTCAGTAGGATCTGATATAAGAAGGTGCGTTCTCTCTCCCGGGTGAAAAACAGAGAACCCTTCTTTGCAATTTGCGAAAGAGAGAGGTACCGTTCGGAGATCCACGTTTCTTTCAAGGTTTTCTTGTGATGTCACGAGCCTGTCCGTGGCTTTGTCGTGAGGATTTTTTTTTTTTTTTTTGGTGTGATTGGTTCGACCTTTGTCTAGATGGTCTTTGTTTATATTGATGGGAGTGATTGTAATTGTATATCGGGTTGCGTTGTTAAGGGCTGTGATTGGTTTGAATGAATTCAAAGCCCTTAATTTTTTTCAGCTCGTCTGCGGTGTTATTTTTTTTGTCGAATTCTCTTGGGTTGATGGTGTAATGTTTTCCGGGTTTTGACCGATCGAGGGTCTGCTATTTTTCAATGTGTAAAAATGTAGTGCGGGCGGGCGGATTAATGATGAGGATCTATACGCCGTCACCTTCACTTCTATTGGATTATATTGTATCAATTAGCGAGAGAAGTTAATCTGATCCGGTCAATTATCGAAGACATAGCATTGAGTTAGATATGTCGAGCTGCCTCTATTACAACCTATTTGCTCACATCTCTAATAATAAAGTGTTTTGTGTGTGTGTGTGTGTGTGTTTTTTTTTTTTTTTTTTTGGTGGGGGGGGTGTGGGGAGGGTGAGCTATTGTGAAATCCTTACACTTTGAGTGGTATGATTTGCATTGGTGGTTCTGCATACTTCCGAGACTTCAAGGTATCATATATCATATGACTGCTCACTATAAGAAAGGCCGGAGAGCCGAGAGTTGTAGAATTCTCGAGTGGACTTGTGCTTATCTTTTGTCAGATTTGCTAATAATTTGTTCTCGAGTCGGTTGGTCATATATGGTTTGTTGCTTTGATTACTTTTTATTGTACATGTTCTAGTTTTTCTGAAGTTGAATCTGCCGCCTACGGTGCCATCGCCTCCGATCGCCTCTCTCGATCCCACCGCCCGCAGTCCCATCGCCTCGGTCAAGTTTCTCCGGCTCGCATCGCCTTTGGTCGTGTCGCCTTGTGGTCGTCTTGCCCTAAATCAGGTTTGTTGCTTTGATTCCTTCTCATTGTACTTGTTCTAGTGGTGATTCTCACTTTTTTTGAAGTTGAATCGTGTCGCCTCGTCGCGTTGCCTCCGTTTGTGCTCGCTTCTCTCACGTTGCTTCCCCCGTGCTAGTGTCGCCCTTGATCAATGGAGGTAGAGTGGATACCTGCACCTAATGGTTCGGGATATGCATGTTAAATGAAGGAAAGCTTCATTTCTTGGATGTAGATAAGCATGTTGCGCTTATGCACATATATCTACTGAATTTTATGGTTGATTTAGATTGAATAAGGCCTATGCGATCTATCTCTCTCTCTTTCGATATGACGCTCGCTCTTTCTCTATTTTCCCTATCAATTGCATACCTGAAACTCTGCTGTAATCTGTCAATGTTGTCAAGTATTGATTACTAGAACAACATGTTTAGTTTATTATTTTTATATGCCTAATTGTAGTTGTCATTGATGCTTGTGTGAAGCTTTGGGTATGTACTTCATCAAACTTTTTGTGGCAATTTTCTGATCAAGAAATATCTCATATATTCAAAGTTATATCTATCTGATTCATTCATGAACTAGCAAGGGATGCCCAACCTTACAAAACTATAAAACAAATGCCGCCTTATGTGCTGATAATTGCTTTGATTTTTGATTTAACTGCAAGTTTGCAATGCTCACTGTCTTTCTTGTTGGAGTATCTCATGTAGGAATTAGAAAGTATTTCGATATTCTTTTTCCTAACATCTAGTCTCGCATCAAGTAGGAAAGCAAAGAGGTAGTTAGTCCGTCATATGTAGACAACCTTCGCTCATTAGTGTAATCATGTTTTTGTTAATTTGAAGCTCATTCCTAGTTGATTCCTTTCTTGTACCTGATCCTTGGTTATTGCTGTTAGTAATGAGTAAAGTGAATCACTGCTGTGATTTGTTGTTATCATGTGTGATTAGTTTGCCTATTAAAGCTTATTGTTGTATCACTTCCGTCCTCACTAATGGCTTTGTGGTTCAATTATCTGTACTTTTTTGTTTGAATCTTGGTTATGAGTCTAGAGATATTGGTTGTCTTCTGCTGTGATGTTGTATTAAGCTTTCCCCGCTTGTCCTTCTTTTGAATTGTGCTTTCGTATGGTGAGGATTCAAGTAATACAGAAAGCTGGTTATCTTGATATGATGTTGTTGGTGAAACAAATGATTTAGTCATGCTTGGTGAGGAACTGATTTTCTACTTGGATGTTATGTTTAGATTCACGGATCGAGCTTAGGATTCGACTTTAGATTCACATAATATGCTAAGATCTGGTGATTGATGATGTTATTGGATGATTTTTGTGGATTGACGATCAATGATCATGAACCCGAGGTTGATTGAGTTTGATTTGTATTACTCGCAATTTCGTATCTTTGTGATGGACTTACTGTTTTGGCTGAAACGAAGTGCTAGATGAATTTTGTTGACCTCGAGCCCTTCTAGACATAAAAATACACTTCTAGAGCTTCGATTTGATATGTCGTACGCCCATAATAGATGTCATTTGGTTGCTGAAAAACACATTTGAAATCTGTTAATTCTGCAGTAGTTTCAGCTTGATTTATGTTTACTGATTTTGCTGTTTTATGTTTTGTTAGTTCTGTTTTGCTGATTTTGTTGGTTCTTTGTTTACTGAGCTTGCTGGTTCTTTGTTTTGAGGAGCAAGTTGTTTAGATCTGGTGATTGATGATGTTATTGGATGATTTTTGTGGATTGACGATCAATGATCATGAACCCGAGGTTGATTAAGTTTGATTTGTATTACTTTGCAATTTCGTATCTTTGTGATAGACTTACTGTTTTGGCTGAAACGAAGTGCTAGATGAATTTTTTTGACCTCGAGTCCTTCTAGACATAAAAAATACACTTCTAGAGCTTCGATTTGATATGTCGTACGCCCATAATAGATGTCATTTGGTTGCTGAAAAACACATTTGAAATCTATTAATTCTGCAGTAGTTTCAACTTGATTTATGTTTACTGATTTTGCTGTTTTATGTTTTGTTAGTTCTGTTTTGCTGATTTTGTTGGTTCTTTGTTTACTGAGCTTGCTGGTTCTTTGTTTTGAGGAGCAAGTTGTTTAGATCTGGTGATTGATGATGTTATTGGATGATTTTTTGTGGATTGACGATCATGAACCTGAGGTTGATTAAGTTTGATTTGTATTACTTTGCAATTTCGTATCTTTGTGATAGACTTACTGTTTTGGCTGAAACGAAGTGCTAGATGAATTTTGTTGACCTCGAGCCCTTCTAGACATAAAAATACACTTCTAGAGCTTCGATTTGATATGTCGTACGCCCATAATAGATGTCATTTGGTTGCTGAAAAACACATTTGAAATCTGTTAATTCTGCAGTAGTTTTAGCTTGATTTATGCTTACTGATTTTGCTGTTTTCTATTTTATTAGTTCTGTTTTACTGATTTTGTTGGTTCTTTGTTTACTGATCTTGCTGGTTCTTTGTTTTGAGGAGCAAGTTGTCTTGAAAAAATATACAATAATAGAATGAAACATTTGAGAATTCAAACATTGCACTGAATAGCTACCCAATGTTTATGCACCGAATAGCTATCCAATGTTTATGGACATAAATGCAATTTTGATGCTTGTGTCTTTCTTTAGTCTAAAAGATGGTGATGAGAAAAGAAGGCAGCAGCATGTTCCACTTTCTTTTTAATTGTCTTGAACTCATATGATGTTCAACTAGTGAAGGTTACATGGCATCCCAAAAAGAGGCATTCATCGCAAAGTGGACTGAGCCTTTAACGAACTTGTTCGTTAGTTTGTTGGTAGAAGAGGTTAAAAAAGGAAATCGCACCTCTTCTACTTTCAACAAAGCAGGGTGGAATAACATACGGATAGAATTCAACAAACGAGCGAACTTCAATATAGTGCAGGTACGGTTGAAGAATAAGGTGAACAAATTGAAAAAGCAGTATGCTAGTTTCAAGAAGCTTCTTTCACAATCCGGATTTGGCTGGGATAATGTGAACAAGAAAGTTGTTGTTGATGATCCAAGCATATGGGAATCTCATGTCAAGGTATAATTTAACCTTTGATCATTTTCATAGCACTATATATGTACATCCAATATGTTTAATTGTATTGCTGATATATGTCATCATTGTGAAAATTGCAGGATAATATTGAGTGGGTGAAATTCAAGAAGGATGGGTTTCCTCAATATCCTGACTTGTGTATTGTATTTGGTGACACATATGCTACTGGGGACTATGCAGCAGGAAATGCCGAAGATTTGGTGATGTCGGATGAACTTAACATTGGTGGTGATGATGCGGATAAAGTGGATCGAGGACTTTGGTGCACAGCATGTTAATGAGGAAGATTTTATGTCGACCAAACTCCTACTCCAGTTCATGACAAACATAGGATGGATAAAACTCCAAATACTAAGAGGAGAAGGAAGAGTCAATCATATGATGTTGCTAGCACCTGCAAAGCCTTGCAAGAGATGATCAAAAGTAGGGTTAATCAATCTGTGAGTGGTTCTGTCAACTCACAAGTGACATCACCACCTATAGACCCATTCTCCATATCTGTGGTGATTGATACCCTACTTGCCATGCCTATGTTGGACCCAGATCTCTATAGCAAAGCAAAGGGAGCGAGCCTGCGATAATGCCACGTGGAGGGAGGCTTTTATCAAAACCCCAACTGAAATGAGATATGGACTTCTCCAACGTCTTTAGTGGATGTTAGGAAATGTGTTGTGGATTGCATGGAGTTTTATTAGACTATGTTTTTTATGTTGCTAGTTGTTATTTTGTTGTTCAAGATATTGATGTTGAGACTTTTGCATTTGTGTTATGGTTTGGATATGATGGATTGTGCTGAATTTTTATATTTGGTTTGCCTTTTCACTCTATTACTTACGTTATTGGTTTCTATTGTTTTTTATTTTTATTTTTACATATATCTATATTGATTTTCTTATATTCGTGTAATGGCATAGGTACTATGGAAGATGAATCAAATAGTGTGTCTAATGAAGAGGTAGCAGTAGTTGAATGGTATTTGGATGACTTTGATATTGACATAATATTAGCATGGTTATCTCTTGTTAATCTGGACATGTGTTTGCATACGAAAGAGCCTATTAGGGACAGTAAATTATCGGGAGCTGAATGGATAAGGGAAATTGTTTATGGACATTCAAATAGGATATATGAAGCATTCAGGTTAGAGAGACATGTTTTTCTTAACCTTTGTGATCTAATGAAGGCAAGAGGCTGGCTGAAAGATACTCGATATGTAAAGGTAGATGAACAAGTTGGGATTTTCTTATCTATGGTTGGTCACAAAAACACAAATAGAGATTTATGTGAGAGATTTCAACGTTCGGGACAAACAATCAGTAAGTTCTTCACTCTGGTATTAAAAGCGCTTCTCAAATTATCAAAAGAGATTATCAGCCGCCTTCTTTTGATATTGTTCCAGAGGAGATTCTTATCGATCCTAACCATGCACGTTACTTCAAGGTAAGATTTTAATATCAATTTTACATTATTAAAATATATATAGTTGATAATATTGTCTAACACTATAATTTCTTAAAATCACAGGGCTGTATTGGTGCTATTGATGGCACCCACATTAATGCATCCGTCCCTATATCAAAACAAATCCCATTTAGAGGCAGGAAATGGACTACCACTCAAAATGTGATGTGTGCTTGTTCATTTGATATGAAATTTACTTTCGTATATGCTGGGTGGGAAGGATCTGCCAATGATTGTCGCGTTCTCTCGGCAGCACTCGAGACTCCTCGATTGCAATTTCCTCGACCACCACCAGGTATTTGTTTTGTCTATATTAAGTGATTTTATTTATGATTGTATAGCTATTGCATATCATAACAAACTTATGTATATATTCTTGTAGGGAAATACTATGTAGTAGATTCTGGTTATGCATCACTTCCAGGATTTTTAACTCCATTTAAAGGTGAACGGTATCATTTGAATAAATATAGGGGTAGAACGAGACGGCTCAGAACAGCAAAAGAATTGTTCAACCATAAGCATTCTTCATTGAGAAATGTTATTGAGAGGTCATTTGGGGTATTAAAAATTCGCTTCTCCATTTTGAGACACATGCCTCCATTTTCAATTCGAAAGCAAGCATATATTGTAATCGCATGTTGTACTCTTCATAATTATATTCGCGACCAAGACAAGATGGACAGGAACTTTGCCCTTTATGGAGATCCGGATTATCCACTTGGATCTACAGAAGACGAGGTTGTAGATGATGCATCACGTGATGAGGCGGCTGAGATAAACATGATTAGGAAAAATATTGCAAATGTGATGGCAAGGGATCACAATATGCAAGAGATTCCATGACTTTTTATTTTCGACTTTTGCGACGTGTTTTTTGTTTTTTGGTGAAAACTTTTGCGATGTGTTTGTAAACTATTATGAATACATTTCTATTAATAGTATTAAGGTCATCCAATTCTATCTCTATGAGCATAAATGCCATTGAATGTATCATTAATGTGGACAAATAGAAGAGAAGCAAATGGTAAGCTATTGTATAGTTGACACTTCAAGACCTACAAACCGCCGTTCGAAGCTTGTATGCTAGTCAAAAAAGAAAAAAAGCAAAAGAGGAGAAGAAAAACACTTCCCTTTATCAAAATTAGCCAAAACCTTATAACGACAGCAAGGTAATTCGGAAGAAGCAAGGTAAAAAGTAACATCAAGATGGGATGCATCAACGGTTCAAAATGCAAGAGACCGAGGTCTTTACTAAGTGTTTTAGGAGTATACTATGAACTAAATGCATAATGACAACAAAGCCACGCCATGCGTGCACCATTCCAACAGTTGGAAATTTCCAACCCCAACCTGACATCCATGTCAAGATTAGAAAAGACTAAAATCCCTAAGCCACGCATGCACTAGAATTATAATTTTTTTTTTTAAAGAGTAAAAACTTAGTCCCAAGGAAATGAGCATAAATTAATTTGGCTGACAATATCACGTGTGCTTTTTTTTCGCAATATTTGCTATACCAAACATTAAAATTCGCAAAAAGAAAATATATTATTGAGAATTATAGTTCAAAACATCAGTTTGTGAATACCGATTCCAACAAAGCACTACATAAATTCAATATGCTATAAAACATAAGTAAAGATCCTCACACATAGATATAAAATAATAGCTCACGTTCCATTACAATACCACCTATGTTACAAGCATATTCGACTAGAATGCTTACACCTAATCAAATGTATTATTAATCTAATAATATTTTGATCTTGTCAATTTTTATGTAATATCTAATTTATTCATTTTTCTTATTTTTAATTTTATTTAAATAAAATTTAGAATAGAAATTTTGTGCAGTTATCAAACGTGTTTCTGTTCTTTTTCTATTCCGAATTAGAAATTTTGTGCGCTTATCAAACGTGTTTCGTTCTTTTTTGTTCCGAAATAGAAATTTTGTACGCTTATCAAACGGGTTTTTTTCAGAAATTATTCCCCCTAAATAGAAATAGAAAAACTATTTCTGAAAAAAAAAATTGTTCCCCGGCCAAGAAATGTTCTCATGCGCAACCTAAGGTTGCTCTCCATAGTCAAACCTGGTTTTAGGGATTTGTTGACCGACACGTAGGACTCCTGATCCACATTGACGGCGTTAGTGGAAGTTTCTCAGTTAGAATTCCTCGGGCATGGTTATCTCCTCTCCGGCTAAATCGACATAATTTCCCCCAAAAAGGCAAAGTTGCCTTTAATAATTTAAATGCACTTTAAATTGGTGCCCAAATCTATTCACTTTCCTTCTTTCTGTTTCATTTTTATTCTTATGTTAAATTTAATTACCATAATTAAGATTTCACATGTTTGGTCCTAGTTTATTTACCGTATATATCCCATATATATATTAAAGATACAATATTTTCATTATGTAGAAATTAGTGTTTTCAAAAAGAATAATTTCCGATAAATCTAATTCTTTTTTAATGTTATCTAACAAATTTGTAGATTAATTGACAAGTAGAATCTAGAAAAATTTTAACATAGAAACTTTTTAATGCAATCACTTGTTTATAAACTCTAAGATTTGTTGTGCATGTCACTTTCAAATAGTTTCTTATCAATCGTCTTTTATATTCATATGCATATAATGGGGTGTTCTATGAAACAAAAAGGAAAAAAGAACTTATGTAAATAATTTCCAAAATAAAATCATAGTTACATTCTTCAATGTGAAACTTCAAAGGATGAACACAAATCACAACATTCATAAAATAAGAAATGTCATTTTTAAAATGTCAATGAGGTCTCATCATTTTGGATTGATAAAAAATTAACATCATCCATGAAGTGTTTTTGAGAAACTATCAAAATAAGAAAGGGTTTGATGATGATATGGACAATAAAAGTATGAATATGAGATTCTTTTGAAAAATTGCCTATGTTAATCTCTAGATTTTA
This sequence comes from Eucalyptus microcorys, assembly GCA_014182515.1. Taxonomy (NCBI): domain Eukaryota; kingdom Viridiplantae; phylum Streptophyta; class Magnoliopsida; order Myrtales; family Myrtaceae; genus Eucalyptus; species Eucalyptus microcorys. Next base: position 15,368,727 of record CM024563.1, read on the forward strand.
CTTGACAATTAATCCATAAATTTGCTCAATGATGTAAAAAGGGTTAGGATTCTTGGAATTTTTCTTTTTGAAATAACTTATTATGTAGAAGTAAAATCTAATAATAAAAAGAAAACATAATGTCTTTAATATACATGAGATGACCATGTTAATTAAATAAATTTAACATATTGAAAGGTTTAACTATGGTAACTAGATTATATATAAAAAATAGAAAAGAATGAGTTGAACTGACAATATTGATTAGCTTTTGACATTGACTATTGTTGATATTAAGCTCATATTAAGACAATGACTTCTTTGAATTCAAAACTATAAGATGTATAGTTTCATTTGCATTTGAGTCTCTCTATTCGAAATTAACACAAAACTTGAGTCCCTTTTAATAAAAACCAATATATAACACTTAGTATTAGATATTTCATTACGATATTCAAAACCGGCGAAATAGTTCCTAAAGGTATAAAATTATTGACTACTCCATCAAGAGATTTTTAAAGAATATGATAAGAAAATTTAGTAGAATTTCTTTTTCTAACAAAAATTAGATTTAAGAAGTATAATTGAAAAAGGAAATTGTGTACAAGTCATTAAAAGATACTTTTTGTATATTCATAAAAAGACAAAAAATAAAATAAAAATCGAAACATCAATAAGGAAGGTAATTAAATAGGTCGGACCGGCTCGCGATCACGTTACATCTAAAATCGATGACCATTGACCCGTATTGCAACATGTTTGAACCACTCTTTTTGAGCCTTTTTTCTTTTTCTTCAAAAATTGGGGAGTTTAGTCAACAAAATTAGACTCAACTCTCGACCCATTTTAAGATTGATTCTCCTTCAAGGTTGTAAAATGAGAAAAGTCAGCTTGTATGGAGCAAAATCTAATTTTAAAAATTTTAATTTTTAGATGTTAAAGAATTCACGCTTTTGACATTTATTTAAGGCCAAATATTATAAAAGTCCTAAATTATTATCATCGTGAGATAAATACCTCAAATTTTTGTTTATCTTACAAAAACCCTAAATTTATCCACTGTGATAAAAATATCCTCAATTTTTTTTTTGTGTCATTAAAAAATCCAAACTTATACACGTGTTACATATGTATACTCGTTTAGATATATACCCACTGGTATAAGTTTGTGACTTTTCATGATACTGAAAAAAAAAGATTTAGGATATTTGTGTCATAATGGGCACTTAGAGTTTTTAGTGACATAAAAAAAGATTTTAGGTATATGTATAATAATTGATATGGTTTTGTTTTTATTTTTATTTTTGATGGCTTAACCTTTTATTTAGTTAGAAACATTTCAAAATATAACTATTAGCACATAAAATTGAATATAATTTTTGAAATTCTTTACAATCATAATAACATTTCTAGCTTTTGAAATTTTAAATGAAAGGTCCAAAATAAACCTATAAATGCTAGGGGTGATTGGTTATTAGTTTGGTTTGGTTCCAAAGTGGAATCAAGAATCAAACCAAGAGGTTTGGATCCCAAAGATTGAGAATGGGGATTAGACCGATTGTTGCTAAGACTAGGAACTGGATCAAACCATCGATTTAGTCTAACTCGATTCTAGTCTAATTGGACTAGTCACTTATTTTTTTCCATTACTTTTTTTCTCATTGCTTTTTTCACACCACTTGAAACCGGATAGAGATATTATTTAGTTCACATTTTATTAATTTTCGAAGAAATAATAAAATAAAAAAGTATATTTAGTTGGTTCGATTTGGGGAACATGAAAAGGATCTTAAGAGGAAGGGCATAAATGTAATTTTACCGGGAATGAATGGGAAAAATGAAAAGCAGAGCATCGATCAAAACGACGTCGAAGAGCCATTTCCCCTGTCCTTCCGACGCACGGCTTTCCCCCATCCGTCCATCATCCCAAAACACAGCGCCTTCCGCAGCGGCGAAGCTCCGAGAGTAGAACCCTAAATCTTTCAATCTATCTATCTCTCTTACCTCTGCAAAATCCGCTTTCGACACTGCTCGTCGCCCGTCGTTCGTGCGTGCTCAGCGACAGCTCACGGCGGCTCCGGTCCTGTAGAGGGGGGGGGGGAAACCCTAGGCGCGCCGATCTCGTCGTCCGGGAAGAGGGAGGGAGGGAGCGACAAGCAAAGAGGGAGGCAAGATGAGGATTATGATAAAGGGAGGTGTTTGGAAGAACACCGAGGATGAGATCCTCAAGGCCGCGGTCATGAAGTATGGCAAGAATCAGTGGGCTCGCATCTCTTCCCTCCTCGTCCGTAAGTCCGCCAAGCAGTGCAAAGCCCGGTGGTACGAGTGGCTCGATCCCTCCATCAAGAAGGTAAACGCGTGAGCCGCACTGCTTCCGTTGCGCATGGTTTACCTTCAAGATTGACATTTTTTCGTGTTATTATTGTCTGTAAACAAACTGTGAGGAAAGGGTTTTTGAGCGCTCTAATTTTGATGGAACGGAATTATCTGCTCTAGGCTTTGGCAAGTATATGGGTCTACTTTGTGGGGCTGTCTGGATGAGCATGCTGAATTTTTTTTTCTCCTTTTAATTCCTTTAGACGGAATGGACGCGAGAGGAGGACGAGAAGTTGCTGCATCTTGCCAAGCTCATGCCTACTCAGTGGAGGACCATTGCACCTATTGTTGGCCGTACGCCCTCCCAGTGCCTCGAGCGGTATGAGAAACTGCTTGATGCAGCCTGTGCTAAGGATGAAAACTACGAACCTGGAGATGACCCGAGGAAATTGCGGCCTGGGGAGATCGATCCGAACCCAGAGTCGAAGCCTGCACGTCCGGATCCTGTCGATATGGATGAGGACGAAAAGGAAATGCTTTCGGAAGCAAGGGCTCGATTGGCCAACACTAGGGGCAAGAAGGCTAAGAGGAAAGCTAGGGAGAAGCAACTGGAAGAGGCCAGGAGGCTAGCTTCTTTGCAGAAAAGGAGAGAGCTGAAGGCTGCTGGTATCGATAATAGGCACAGGAAAAGGAAAAGAAAGGGGATAGACTACAATGCGGAAATTCCCTTCGAGAAAAGGCCTCCTCCAGGTTTTTTCGATGTTGCTGATGAAGATAGACCAGTTGAGCAGCCCAAGTTTCCGACCACAATAGAGGAACTTGAAGGAAAAAGAAGGGTGGATGTGGAAACACAACTAAGGAAGCAAGACATGGCTAAGAATAAAATTGCGCAGCGGCAGGATGCACCTTCTGCTATACTTCAAGCCAACAGGCTAAATGACCCTGAAACTGTTAGGAAGAGGTCAAAATTGATGCTTCCAGCTCCCCAAATATCTGACCATGAACTTGAAGAGATTGCCAAGATGGGTTATGCTAGTGACCTGGTGGGTAATGAGGAACTGATGGGAGGGACCTCTGCAACTCATGCTCTTCTTGCAAATCATGCTCAAACACCACATCAGGGAATGACACCTTTACGGACACCACAAAGGACTCCTGCTGGTAAAGGTGATGCTATCATGATGGAAGCTGAAAATCTTGCACGTTTGAGAGAGTCACAAACGCCATTATTAGGTGGTGAAAATCCTGATTTGCATCCTTCGGATTTTTCGGGGGTCACGCCTAGGAAAAGGAAATACAAACGCCAAATCCTATGATGACACCTTCAATGACTCCAGGAGGGGGCTCGACTCCAGGAGGGGGCTTAACTCCCAGACTTGGCATGACTCCATCAAGGGAGAATCTTTCTTTTGGTATGACGCCAAAAGGAACTCCCATCAGGGATGAGCTCCATATAAATGAAGAGATGGATATGAATGAGGGTGCAAAGCAGGAGCTAAGGCGACAGGCTGATCTGAGAAAGAATTTGCGCTCAGGTTTAAGCAATCTTCCTCAACCAAAGAATGAGTATCAAATAGTTATGCAACCAGTTCCAGAAGATAATGAGGAACCTGAGGATAAGATTGAGGAAGACATGTCTGATAGGATAGCTAGAGAAAAAGCTGAGGAAGAGGCACGGCAGCTGGCACTGCTTAGGAAGAGATCAAAAGTATTGCAAAGGGAGCTCCCTCGGCCTCCTGCTGCCTCTCTGCAATTGATAAAGGATTCCTTGTTGCGGACAGAGGGAGATAAGAGTTCATTTGTCCCACCAACCCTGATTGAATTGGCTGATGAAATGATAAGGAAGGAGCTTCTCTCGTTATTGGAGCACGATAATGCAAAGTATCCTCTCCAGGATAATACGACTAAGGGAAAAAAGAAAGCTAAGAACTCTGCAAATGGTAGTACTGTTCCTGTGATTGAAGATATTGAGGAGGATGATATGAAAGAGGTATTTCTCACTTTCGAAGCCCCTCCCTCTGTGAATATACAGTATGATGTTCTTTGTCATCTTTCTTTGTCTTTTATCTCCTTTAGACTGTTAACTAGACTTATTAGCATGTGCACGGGAGAAATGCCAAGTTTTCAATAAAGGTGCACATAACAAATATTAAATCATATAATCCAGTCAAAATGGAATTGTGAAATTATCTTTTATATCGTCATAGTTATCACCTTTTCCCTCATATATTAGCTTCTAAAGAGCATAGATTGTAATTTAAGATACTCAAAAGGCACTATGGTTATCTTATTTCCCTCTTTTTTACATGTGTATGAGATACTATAATGGTATTAATGTGAGAGACTTAATAGCTATACTTATTTCTCAATAGTGCAACAAAAGATTAAGGACCGGTACTTTTTGCTTCATTTTTTATTTCTCTGTGATTGGTTTTTCCATACGATCAATATTTGAGTTTTGAGTAATAAGAGATTTGACAGTAATGATTAAAAAACCTTAAGACTAGGAAAGGAGGGTGACTGGCCCATGACTATAATTGTGGTAAATAAAATAAAATAGAAAAAAAGTTGGAGCTAGGAGATGTGCCACCAAAAGAGAGGACCACATGTTAGCTCCTCATCGACCTCTCATAAGTGCATCAAAATAGATATATTTTATTAGGTTTTGATCTGAACCATCTGCACGCTACAATTATGCTTTGGTAATGGTGTTTTTGGTTAGAGACTTACAAGTTGTAACTTCTTAGTCACTATTGAATCTCCTTTCTAAATAAAAGTAACAGTTTAGTTCGCAAAACATTGAGGAAATATATGGGGTGATTGTCCTTCTAAAGATTCTGGGAGTTTAATGCAAGAAAAGATAAAAAAGAAACTTGTACATCCAACATTAATCATGTCCTTCTAAAGATTCTGGGAGTTTGTATTCTTTTAACTCTTGCACTTCTTTGGCCGCCCTTCATGTTAGTTTCTTTTGTCTTGGATTACAAGGTAGTTTTTCATTTTATATTAGTTGTAACTTGTCTTCTACTTTGGTCTTTAGTGACAATACTGTTAATATATGACATTGAATACTTCCGACTGGCTTTTCACCTTTTATAAATATCGCTATATCTGTTATTGTACTCCCTCTGTTCTTTTCATTAAGTGATGGAGAACAATGGCAACAACCTTTGAAGACTTTCAAAAGGCATGCCAAATGAAGCTTTGCTGATTATTTTCTTTGATTGATTAAGACTCTTCTTAAGTGATTGGAGTCTATTAGGATGTTAATAAGTTTCCTTTTGCTAGTTGGAATTGGATTAAATGTTTTCTTTTCCTTGTTGGTAGTGGATATGTGTCTCCTAGTTTATTAGGATATTTTGGGTTTCCTATTTTGACTTGGAGTAGTACCGTAGAGAGTCTGTATATGTGATTGTAATTCTCTCTTCTGAATAGAGTCGATGATTAATTGAATTTGGCAAATCTTTGCTCTGGAACTGTGTGATACATTTCCTCTTAGGTGTGTGCTTAAGAAACCCTAGGCGTGAACCCTAGTTGTGACACTTAGGAAGCTTTGGAGCCTAAAGATTTATCTTTTGTCATGGGACTTGTCGTCCTATGCCATTAATTCTGGAGCAGCTTATGAAACTTAGGATGTAATGATGGTCTACCTTGGCTTTCAGTCCATGGATAAGAGATGTTAAGAAGTTTCTTTGGGTTGTTGGGAGAAGGCCAAATACATTTGACTCTCTTGGACACTCCAATGTGAGACTCTGGCTCTGGCTGCAGCCTCAAAATATATTCTATACTCTTGAAAGATGAGTGCTTCTGATTAATCAAGTACCATTTATGGAAGTGGAGACAAAAAATGCACGCGAACTTGGTTCCATTTGGTGTAGTTTGGGGGAACCAATTTGTTCTCTATAAATTTGCGCTATTATGGTTCAAGAAAGGTTTGGGTATCTCAGCAATCCCATCTATGTGCTAACATGTTTATGTGTCTCGCCTCCCTTAGTAACTAGTAGTTTGGAAATTTTTAAAGTTTTTGGAAGGCAAGAAGGGTAGTTTCAAAGCTATTCATGTGTGGGTTTTTATGTCCCATGTAAAGGACTTGTGACAAGTTGCTCGCAAGTTAAAAAAAAATTAACTGCAATTGGTATATAATTGGACAGAATCTTTGAAATGATGGATATATCTCCAATTTCACTAAAACTTATAGTTCAGCATTGTACATATTCGACAATTTAAAACTTTTGGTCAAAAGCATTAAGGAAGTGCAAAATGAGTTCTCAAACGAGAATGCTATCCTAGGACTATTTGACCAGCAGATTCAAACGATTCTCTCAATTTGTCGGTTTTCAGCTTCTTCTTTATTTTAATTTTCCTTTTGATTCGCTAACTTAGTTTAATATTTATCCTTTATCTCTTTGGTGTTTGTCTACTATCTATAAGTCAAATGAGAACTAAAAAAAGACGAGCTAACACATTTATAATAGAGTGCTGTTTCTCTTGGAATGATGAACGATGCCTCTTATGCAAAACGGTTTCAGAAGGGAAGCCTTTGTTATTTTATATACAACATCAACCACAAAAGACTTTGTAATTCTTGCGGCAAAGTAACGTTTGAAAGTGAACATGCTAATATAATATTCCAAAAGTGAAGAGTGTATAGACAATTATTCGAAGAGGGTTTAACTCCCTGAAATGCCCTTTTACTTGTTTCTGTCCACATGAGCTAACAAGCAAGACATGGTTTGTCTCGTGTCTGCAGTTAGACTTGATTATCTTCACTTTGGTTGCAATGGCCAAAATATAAAAGGTATTTTGGCTACAATAGGATAGAGGGAGAACAAATGTTGTCTTGCTTGATTTAGTAAATTGAATATTCATTAATTTGACTGGGTCTTGAAAAACTAATAATGAGGGAATAGAGTTAGAATATCCAATTTGTCCTATTGTCTCTATTTCTTCTCCTGCTGCCCTCTTGCAATATGGAGGGAACTAAGTGTGCATTTTTGTTAAGGAGGAAAAAGGGGTGAACCTGTTCTGATGATTTCTAGCTATGTTTATTTGTGTCAATGTATTATACCTTTGACCTAAAAAGGGGACTGTGCATTTTGATCATAAGGTATTTGAGTTGTTTTAAATGATCTTTCTGCCGAACATTCTATTGGTATTGTCAGTTGTGATTTTTTGAGGCTTATTGGGTTAACTTTAACTATAGAGATGAGGATGAACATTCATACTGCTTCAACAGAATGTGAATTATCTTTTTGTCTTAGTTTAAGGGTACTCGCAATATTCCATGATTGTGCAGTGATGATGCTGAATTAGGATTGTGGCTGTTTGTCTAGTCCTGCATATGCTTTGTTGTCTTCTCATGATATTTTTTTGGTTGAAAGTCTATTCATGATTTGATTTGTTATATTATTGGCAAATTGTTAACTTAATCATGTTTTCCAAGCAGGCTGATTCCATGATTAAGGAAGAGGCTCAGTACCTTCGAGTAGCCATGGGGCATGAAAGTGAAGCATTTGAAGAGTTTGTTGATGCGCACAAAACTTGCTTGAATGATCTCATGTTCTTCCCTACTCGTAATGCCTATGGACTCTCAAGTGTTGCTGCAAATGCGGAAAAGCTTGCTGCCTTGCAGAACGAATATCATTTTGCTAAAGCAAGGATTGATGAAGATCATGAGAAGGCGCAGCGACTGGAGAAGAAGGTCAAAACTCTCACATTCGGCTATCAGGTATGCCTAAGATGTCTTTTAAACTTTGGTTGCTCATTGCTTTCTCTTCCTTGAATCAAACTGTCCCAGGAATTTGAATCAAACTTTGATTGCTTGTTGCTTTCTCTTCATTCATAATAATGCAAGTAACTATCATTGTTCTCTTCAATAGCGTCAAGATGTATCGTGAAGAATATTCTTTCTTAGTACATTTCCCTTCCACCTTCGTAACCAATCTATCTCATTGTTGTAGTATTTACTGGTCGACTCTGGTCCTTATTTCTTTTGATTGTGTGGAGTTCATAGTTTATACTAGTATAAATAGTGAACTCATGATTTATCAATATCTTAAGGTTTACAAAAAGGAGCATATATGTTAACCTGATCCTATTGATTCATCTTGTTTTTTCTTTCAACTATAACCTGAACTGACTCGAAACCGTAAAATAAGCAACCTGAAACGAGTTCATCTGAATTGTTGTGCTTTGGTTTGTTCCTCCTGTCTTCGGAGTTTCTTCTTTCTTCCTTCCTTATTTATGCTGTAAAACTTGTATGTTCATTGTGATATTTGGAAACTGTTTATTTTGTTTCCCAACACATGATAGAGAAACTTGCTTTGTTAGTACTTGAATGTTTTGTTGGTCATCTTGAGTGATTGATGGTGTGATTGAGCTGCTGTGAAATTGCCATGCATCTGTCCTATGATTCTAAAATATACCGCCATTGTCTACTAATTGCCTGGCGAACTGTTTTCTTGATCAGATGCGGGAGAAGACTCTTCGAGACCAAATTGAGTCAACCTTCAAGCAGCTGGACACTGCAGGGACAGAACTCGAGTGTTTCCGAGCTCTGCAGAAGCAAGAGCAATTAGCAGCTTCACACAGAATAAATAGTTTGTGGGAGGAAGTTCAGAAACAAAAGGAGCTTGAGCGAACTCTACAGATGCGCTATGGTGCCCTTGTTGCCGAGCTGGAGAGAGGAAGGCATCTCTTTGATTGTTACAGAGCAGAGGTGCAAAAGCAAGAGGAAATCGCGGCAAATAATCAAGCTTTAGAAGTAGACAATGCTGCAACAGATGAAGCAGTTTCGTCAAATCAAACAGAAGATGTTGCAGCAGTTTCGTCAAATCAAACAGAAGAAATTGAGCATCCTATGGACTCCCATCAATTGTTTGATGGAAATGTGGGCCAGGAAAGTAATGCTTTAGAGAATGCTCATGCAGACGACATAAATGTTTCGACTGCAGCTTCCTCTGTAGGTGCTGTCGATATGGAAGATGAAAAACCTCATGAAGTATCGGTGGGAACAGAACTGATTTTTGAATCTACTGAGCAGGTGGTTGTGGATAGCACAAAGAGCAGGGAGAAATTGGATGTTGAGGATCGAGATCCTGCCATGGAAATGAGAAACTCTGATGGACCATCAACTGAGCAGATTGAACATGGGAGTGCAAACCCTCCCCATGCTAGCGAATGAGAATTCAGTTCCTATTTGTAGCGACTCGGAGAGGTCAGTGGAGGAATGAGGTGTCCCAAGTCAATGGAAGATGGGGAGAATCTACCCTCAGCAGAAGCAGAACTTTGTTAGAAGTGACTTCAATCTGTATTCAAACAGAGTTGTGTATTAGTTTGTGGCCAAGCTTATATATATTTGGGGGACTGAGTGGATTTGCATCCCGGGATTTAGTTCCCACTATACTCAAAAGGAGCATGGAACTGTTACTGATGAGGGGTGCAATCACTCGGATGAAGATCCATCTTTGAGGTGGTTTCCAATGTTTTTGAGATTTGTGACGGTGGCCATCAGCAAGGCTGCGGAGGATAATCAAAATTCAATTGAAAAAGCGGTCGTGTTTTTTTTTTTTTTTTTTTTTTTTTTTACAAGGTTTGGCAGCTACTCCTGTCCCTTTATGTTGTCCGTGATGCCAAATGCGTTGCATTCTTGTTCATGCAATGTACCGTGGAGATGTTACCGAACTTTGATATTGCTTTTTGGACCGAATAAAATCTACAGAACTCTCCTTTTCTTGGGTTTCCGTTTTTTTTCCCCAATGCTGGGCTGAGTGTTGTGTATTCTATTATTCCCATCTGTACTAGGATGAAGAAGTTGTGATGATAAACTCTGTAAGAAAAATGGCATTTTAGGTTAGTCTCAAGTCTCAAGCTGATCATTAGGTTCCCTAATATGGCGAATACAACTGGTACTATACGACAAATGAGTTGAAAAAGCAAGGAAATGATCAAGATACTAGACCATCTCCAATCCCATCCCCCTCTTCAACTGCGTTTGATCTCTGAGAACCGTGTCGTTTATTTCTTGTGGACGGTGACTCGTTCTCATAGGCGGAAGAAGAGCATGACTCCTTGACTTGTGGTTTTGATGGCCTCGATGACGATCTCGTGGACGTGCCGGAGTCCTTAGGCTTCTTCCTCCTCGATTTCTTGGGCAGATCAGGCGGTTGCGGCGGGACAGCATCGGCAGGGGTGAGGTTCATAGACTGTTGTTCAGTAGGCCTGCTTCCGTCCAATACCTCCCGTTCTTGGTGAGAGCCCTTGGAAGATTTTCTCGGCAGCCGGTGTTTCTCCGACTTGACCTTGGTTGGTGATTCAGCATCGCCAGATGATAATGAATGGTTATGGCGTCTGGACGACTTTAATATTTCTGACGACTCGGCAATTCCTCCGCTTGACTCTGAAGTTGGAGAATGAACAGAGGAGTTTTGGTCATTTATTAACTTGGGAAAAATTAATTTACTTAACAATAATGTCAAGCGCTGTACACCTCAATTGCGCTTCCCAATCTTGGCGTCCTAATATATTGGATTCCATTATATGATGTAATTTCGTTAGTTCCCGTAATTTGCAAATGTTCAGTGTGATTCCAAGATTCAATGTATCTTGGTTAATCCTTTCAAAAAATGCAAACAGAGATGCTAAAGTGGATGGCCACATAAGCCCTGATCGTATAAACCTAAAATGAGACAAGAATTTTGTACCAACCAAGATTAGATATTTTAATTGAAAAGAAAAAAACAAATCTCAAACCCTAATAGAGAGAAGAACGAGCGGGCGAGGGGTGGCAAGTGCTCCCCGGTCTCTGGCCGACCATGTTCGAGGTTGCTTTACCGGTAGATAGTGGTGGTTGGCCCTTGCAAGGGTTGAGTATTCTTTCTTAATTACAATCTTTTTTATTTTTTATTTTCGTAATTTTTAAATATATTAGGTTTGTTTAATATATTTATAACTAAATTATAAGCGATGTAGATTGTGCCGGCACTACGTGGTGTAACTGCCACGTCATCATTTTCGTTTGTACTTTAAATAGGACTAATTTGATAGAAAAACACACAGTTTAAGGACCAAATTAGCAACACAAAAAAAAAAAAAAAAAAAAAAAAAATCACAGGGAGCGAAATTGAATAATTACTGCCCCCTTCTATGTACGAGCCCCTCAAAGATGAACATCGTTTGCACTAAATTGGCTAATTTTTCCAGCAAAGAGTCCGACATGATTTTAAATCAAGAGGAAAAGGAGAGTAGACAACACGGTGATCGTACCTTTGCCAACCCCGTCAGAAGAACCGTCCTTCTCGTCATCTCCGGCGGCCGAAGGGGCAGATGATGATCGTCTCGGCGATGATGGTTTGAAATCATTTATCTGCATATTTTTTCGTTCTTCGCGGGCTTAAAATCGATCCGAGGTCGACCAGAAATTGGACGAGAGACTAGCAAGAATGGTTCGACATACCCAGCTCGGTGAATTATTCTTCTTCACGGAGGCACCATCCCAACCGATGTGAGCAACGTGCTTTACATCGGTGGGAAAACCGATCTTCATTTCCGGTTCCTTCCCGTCATCGTCTGCATCTACACGTACGAGTTCATCAGCGAGAGTTGATACGCCAATATTACATCAAAGAAACGGAGGACGTACCGAATATCTGAGAAATGTATCTGAGGCCCTTGAGGAGGCCCTTCACCTTGGTCGTCATCCTTGTCTGTCTCCCTAAATTCTCATACCAAGTCTTGTCACCGCCGGCGCGCGAATGGTAGCATGCGATGGCATTGATGCCCGAGAAGACGTCGCGAAAATCAGGCTATCGATGCTTTCAATTTCGAGATCAGTAGGCACGGACGATCCTTGGGGGATTCGGACGCAAACGCTATTGAATTAGATGGGGATGGAAAGAAGAAAAAATGGGCAGCTGACAAAGTTGAGAAATTGAGAAGAATGCCTGTGGAAATCGAATTAATTTGCAGTGAGAAAGAGGGGAAAAAGAAGAAGAAGGATAAAAACTAGAAGGGGGTCGCAATTTTAGGAAGATGCTAAAATTAGCAAACGATTCTCTTAACTGATTCTTCACAACAACGGTCGGAGTTCAAAAGGCTTACTTCCTTTTAGTTTGTTATTGTTACTCAATAGGATTTTCACAAGGTAAATTATTCCCTGTACAATAATTCTGGATTCTCTCTCTCTCTCTCTCTCTCTCTCTCTCTTCTTTTAATGTTCCAAAAGCCATCAACATAGTATATTCACTATACATACACACTCTTTAGCACTAAAAGAAGGAAGGAGAAAAAAAAAACGATAATTATGCGTGCACTGCGGAACTGGAGTTGTAGTGAAAATGTTACGGAATTGAAGTGATATAATTGGTATATTTCTACTACTTTATTGAGATAAAAGTAATAATAATTGCATTTTATCGAAGCTCGTGAATCCTTTTCAAGAGACTTTTGTGTTATTAGAACTTTTGACCGTCGTTTTAAAGATTTTGTTAAAAATTGACTCAAAGGGTACTTACTTGTTAAGAAGCCAATTAATGCAATTGTCTATATTATTTTCGAGGTTTTTATATCTAATGCTTTGAAAATCAAAACGTTTCCCATCTAATATGCTTTAAACACTAAGGCCGCGTTTGGCAACGATTCTTTCCCGAGAATAGATTCTAACCAGAAATGATTACTTTTGATTCGGTTCCTAGGAACTGATTTTGAATAAAAGAACACGTTTGGTAACTGTTCAAAATTTTTGATTCTGTAATAGAATTGCATTTAGTATCGTGTTCATTGATTCTGTTCCAAATCATTTTTTTTATTTTTAAATAAATTTTTTGCTTTTTTCATTTTTTTTTCTTTCCTTTTTCTCCTATTCTTCTTCTTCTTCTTTTTGTGGCCGGTTGCCGGACTGGCGACCTCACTGGAGCATCGCTGGCCCTCGATGAGGTCGACCCTTGTCGGCCAAGCCTCACTAGCGGCTAGGCGAGGTCGGCCCTCGTCGGCCGAGCCTCGGCGCGGTTGGGCGAGGCTTGCCTAGCCTCGTCGAGGCTCGGCCTCGGCGGTGGCCGGGCGAGCCTCACCAAGGTTGGGCGAGGCTCGCTTGGCCACCGGTGGAGTTGGGCCTTGCGAGGCTTGCACGCCCCGGCGAGGCCGAGCCTCGCCGGTGGCCGGGCGGGCCTCGTCGGTGGCCGGGCGGGCCTCGTCGGGCCGGGCGAGGCCGGCCCGCCACCGGCGGGGTTGGGTGAGCCTCGCCGGGCCGGGTGGGCCTCGCCCAGCCCTGGCGAGGCTTGCCTGGTCACCGGCGAGGATCGACCTCGCCAGATCTGGTGAGGCCGAGTCTCACTGATGGCTGGGCTTGCCTCCGGTGAGCTCGTCGGACCTCGCCCTAGCTTGGCGAGCCTCCGACAAGCTAGCCGGACCGGCGGGCGGCAGCGGACGACGGTGAGCGGGGGTGGACAGTGGTTGCGAGATGGCCAAAGGGAAGAAGAAGAAGAGTTGGTTTTTGATTCTCAAATTTGTTCCTGAAATAAGAATCAACTTTTTTTTATTATTCTTGATTCCACTCCCAATCTGTTCTCGAAAACAAAAATTTTATTAAACACGATTCTCGGCCTAAACTGAATCTGGGAACAAAAAATCAGAATTTGGCTCTATTTGGATGGTTACCAAACAAGGCCTAAGTGCCCTAAGGCCACAAAGCTTAGCCTCTATGTAGGCGATATGCACACACATGATTTATTTTCTACCACAATGTCGGATTTAATTCAATGCTTAGAACATTGTTACGAAATTGAAGAGAGACAACAAATCTCAAAGATCTATAGATCTTAAATCTTGTCCAATGTAAGAGTGAAAAATCTTGCAAATTAAACATTTAAACTAAAATGGCTTTATACCACTTAAACATTGTCTACCATAAAAAATCCAAATTAAAGGCTTGGTGGAATCATTAAAAATCACAATCAGAATTAAAGACTTGATATAGTCAATAAAAAGTGAGTAAATCTTGCCAATTCATAATGACTTTAGCTTAATTTGAAGTGATGTAGAAGCGAAATTGAGGACTTCAAGTAATTTATAGAGAAATACGTATATAAATATATAGAAAAGGCACAGAAACGAACCTGCACTTATGAAGGAGGACAAACAAAAGAATCTTCATCACATTATAACCTGAATTACTAAACATTGTACTTGTGGCCCTACTTATTAAATAATATTCATCTCGATCGAATATCATGTAGGACAACAGGTATACGCTTTATTTTGCTATTGCAAATAGCAAAAACATAGCTGAAAAAGGTAAGATGACTCGTTTTATTTTATATTTTCCTGTAACATGCGTAAATATGAATTTTTGCAAGAGGATGGAATAATCCATAAATGCAAAAAAGCGAAAAAAGAAAAAGAAAAAGTGCAACAACTCTTTTTATAAGCATCTGAATTGTAGTCCTAACATATCATAATGTCTGCACACACCATGCTTGAGCTATGAGGTATGGAACTTTCGAGTTTTATAAATTTTTTTAGCAACTTTTACTATAAAATTAGGGGTCAATTGCAAATGTAGTCCTGGCACCAAAATCTTTCCTTTCTCCATGGAAATCTTCTCAGTTATCACCTTTCCGACCTCCAGAACCATGATCGAATTGGCTCCACCCTTGGAGGATTTAGTCATTCCTGGCATTATTATCCAAAGCTGGGCGTTGGCGGCCTTCGACCTGCGTCGAGTCTAATTGCGGATCCCAATGCGACACATCGGACGCAATAGATCTCCTGAAGTAGGATAGAGAAGTTTCGTTCCAATGGTAGGAAACATAAAGGAGTGTCCCTAGTTTTTTTTTGGTCGGAAAAAAAAAACACTAATATTTGTGAAATGTGAGTGGCGTAGCCCAATCAACATTAAAGTAATAACAATAAACATAACATACGTCAGTATTTTGAAAATTGAAAAATAATATATTTGCAAAAAGTCTCATACTTCAAATAGAAATGTTTATGTTTGCAAAGCACAATTAACGGCCCTTAACAAGCACCTTAGGGGCACAGTCGATATTTTCCATTTGCTTTTATGATTTGCATTATGATTACATTTTGGTGCATCTGCATAATCATTTGTCAATTCCCTTTTCGTCCTCTGTGTTTTTGGTAACTAAGCTGGAACACACCAATGTACAGAATACATTTTACTTCTTCATCCCTCTTTCCATTAATACTGCTACCATGGACCTGTGATTTAAAGGCCTAGAGAGCCAGAAACACAACTCGTGGCTTAGCTTGAGCGTTCCTCTCAGTTTCTGCAGGCAAGAACATTGCGTACCAAGCAGATGCATCTTGCAAGTGCAATAATATTATTCCAATGTGATTCCAACTCCGAATCCTCCACAGTGACCAGGACCAGAAATGGCGAATACATGTGCTGTATCGTTCCACAACAGTTAATGCTCGGGATCTACCTTGGGCAACGCCACAACATATTTGGGGAAATGACTTGAAAAACTGATATTTTGACTATGATTGCTTTGTCTGCAAGATAAAAGCAAATCCTTATATTCAACAGTGCTCTATGCATTCGGTTACGTGAGTGTGAGAGAGGGATGACTACCTTATTCAGGTACTTCTTTTGAATCTTTAATGCTGCTTTGCAGGCCTTTTTGGCATCTAATTTTCCAGTTGTCTCACCCAAAATCTACACAAGATCATAACAGAAGATGAATAATAACCCATTTAGAGAGAGAGAGAGAGAGAGAGAGAGAGAGAGAGAGAGAGAGAGAGAGAGAGAGACCTTGACAATATCGTCTAGTCCCTTGGCCTCCTTCAGAAGGGTCTTATTCTTGGTCTCTAGCACGCTTGCAACAAGAAAAACAACAAGAGCACTCTCATGGTCTACATGTCCAGTCTTTACCTTTTCCTTCTCAAATTTACCACATTGCTTGATAAAGCGCTTCTCATCCACCTTAAGTGCTGTCTCAGCTACAGCTGTATCCTCGTACATTGAATATATATTTGGGTTGTACTCCATGGCCCATATCAGCTGAAAATCGATTTCCAATCAAATTCTCAATGCGAAGACAAAAAGCATATACACTAATACAATCTCATTAAAACCCAAACTTTCATAAACTGTTTTAATCAAGTGTAATCTATTTATTTGAAAAGCCGACGAAGTTCAAATTTCAAGTAGCCTCCTCACCTCCCAAAGGTATAAAGCATCAATAAATGAGAATTCCCTTCTAAAAAGAACCATTAGCATACGAATCGCAAATAAATACTCCCCACCATCCAGATCCTCTGCAAAAAATATAGGAACATGTTAACTAACAATGTGGATCTTTTTTAACCTTTTTCCTCACCCCGTAACCTGGAGACCAAAGAAGGGACATCAACGAAGGTAGCCAATATGTTAATAATAACACTCTTAGTTTTCAAATATTGTACCTTCTGAAACTTTCCTGGCTGCTCTAAAAGCTTTCAAACTCAAAATCTCCAAGAATGTAAAAAGTTCACAAAGGAGATCTGAAAGCAACATATGTATCTGTATATGATTCTTAAATAAGAGACCTTAATTCAAACATTTTCAGCACTTAGAGGCTCATTTAAGAGTTTCACGTCATGTCTTCAATTGAGCATGATCTTTATAGTCATCTCTGTTCCTGTTACAGAGAGGAACTAGAGCTGCCAATAAGTGAATCAACTTGTTAACGAACGCTCCTTGTTTACGACTCAAAGCTTGACTTGCTGACTGCTTAGCTGCCTGTGTACAACAAAACTCATTTTGAGTTAAAGCATTTAATATTGACTAGCTCAAGTGCCAAATCTATTTGAGCTTAAATTTGATAACACTCGACTCTAGCAGTTTTGAGTCTAATTGAGTTGGTATACTCTGCTAATTCCATGTATGGTAAGAAATTATTAATATTAAGTATTCAATTTTCAGTTGCTATAAAATAATTTTTCATTTCCATCTATAGCTAATAAAGTTGATGTTTTTTTTCTTTCTTGGCAAGGCTAATAAAGTTGATGTTGTTACAATTAAACTCTAGAATTTTAGTTTCCAGAAGAGTCAAGCTGAAACAATTTACAAGCAAATTAATGCTAAAAAGTTCATATATCTTCTTGACTAATATATAGAAAGATTGTTATGATACTAATTGCAAAGTATTGGACTTGGATCCTATATCAATGGTACGGGACCTTGATTGTGGCTTATATGACCTTGGGTTCTCCCACTTTCGGGTGGGGTTCCCCTAAGCTTCATATCAAATTGGTATCAAGGCTGTCTACCATCTCAAACAGTTGCAATCTAGTGACATGGGTGGCGAAAATGATATTGCAGCATTTGCTCGGGATTAGAAGGCTAGTGCAAAGCTAACCAGACATGGGCGTTGGGACTGCAGAGTGTGGTAAATTGCTATATGATCCTAATTGCAAGGCATGGAGATCCCACAATGACAGTGTGGAATCTTGATGTGTGGTTTCTATGGCCTTGGGCCTCTCCCACCTCAATAGCTTTTAGGATCCTAAGATTCATATCAAAGACATAGGCCCGTTTCTTCTTATGATAATACATTCAGACACATCCTATTTAGCATGCATAAGGACAAGATGTACAAATTTATATAGAAAGAGATGCATAAAAACAAAGATGAATAAGTTTAGCATCACTGGCTTATGGAATCTTGCAGCTACATTAGTACAAGCATTGAGGTCAATACACTTCATTCTATCATTGAGTTGCAGATGCAGGATCCAGCTTTTCCTGGAACTTAATTGGTACATATATAGAAAAGCTCACATCCATTTTACTTCAATTACGTCTCTTTTAGGATACAATCTTCTAGTAAAGCCCAAATAACAAATACTAAATGTCCACATGAAGAAATAAAAGAAAAGCTAATATACCAAGATGTTGATGCAGTTGAGGGTCTATAGTTTTGATAATTGTGGAGAGTGTACGAAGTTGAGATTGTACTCCTATTGAACTTGTAGTGCACCTAAAGTTTTCCCTCTTCCCAAAGAGAAAGAGAAGGAATTAGATGTACTCAAATTCCAAAGAAAAGATGCCACTTAATACTGAAAGAAAATGAGGCATAAACGACGAACATCATTCACACATCCACTATCCTTGAGACTCAATAGTACTTTAAGAATATAAACAAGCTAGAAACCACAGATGTAAAAATAAACCTGTCAATCGTCTATGATTCTTTAAGAAAGTTGTACTAACTCTACATTCACAGCATGCATTTGCAGAAAAAGAGCCAGTAAACTAATAGCGAAATCTACATTTCATCATGTGTTCTCTTTCGCAATCTAGAATGAGGCATTTCCGAAAATATGTTCAGTGGATTTAATAGCAAAAGTGACTCAGCATATTAAATGCTTTGTTCGGAAAAGTGTTTGTTGTACTGGCAGGTGAGCAATTTTCATCTTTATAACTTGACAAATGATATTACATGCGCAACATACTTAGGACATCAAGACACCAAACGGAGATTGTCAAACTCACAAAGATGGAATGCTAAAAGCCAAATATTTGATCTCCAACAAAGTCAACCAGCTTAGAGCGCATTAGTTAACTAACAATAGAAATTTCAAGCTAGAAATGCATACCAGTCTTCGCATTGCTCGCTCAAAGCACCAAAAAGCATCAGCTTCGTGTTCCCAAAGTATTACCATTGGAGAACATATGTCATTCATTCCTGCTCAGAAATCATTAAAGTAAAATGACGAAGTAAATTTTACTTCATAGCATAAAAATAAAGGAGCGTGTTTACCCACCTTGAACATATCCAATATCACTGTCGACCCAAGCATAAACAGCAAGAACATTCCAAAGTTTTGCCCGATTGATTTCACTTTCATAAAATGCAAGAGCTCGATCAGTTCGAACAACATCCAAACCTATCTCCAAATTTAATAGCATATGTCAAGTGCCATGGAAAGAAGAATGCCATTGGAATAATAAACATTATGTACTCACAATACTTTCTGGGAACAGCTTAGAAAAAGACAATTCGGACCTCTAAAAGTGTGAAAAAAAATGCCAACACTTCAAGCTTTAACTAAAGCAGCCTATCTTCTATGGTAATGCAAGGTTGAGCCCACATAACTACCAACGTGAGAATACTTTATGTGAACAATTCTGAAGCTATTGCATTGATGCCCACAAAACCACAGCAATTGAGTACTCTACCGGGAATTCTCTGGGGCAGCAGATTCTGCTTTTAAAAAGTTGCAGTAGATCCAATGAAGCATGTGAAAAGTTTTAAGATGTGGAAGGACGAGGAAGAAGAAATATTTAAAAGCTAATTTGGAAGCAGCAGGTCAGAGGTGCATTTTTAGTTGTTCCAAATATTGAATTTGAAGTTTCCTTTATATTTCAATTGATTTCAATATCTATATTGTTCATCCTGAATCTATTAATGACTATAGCATATTGGAATATCATTTAACAAACACTTTCTATAGCCATAGTTAGAACATAGCACGAGAAAGTTAAAGCCAACATTACAGCACCAAAAGCTACAGAAACAACAGGAGGCAAACAGAGTGATATACCAAGGATGGACACCATGACAGTGGAACAACCGTAGCTCCCAAGGATCCTTAGTTTCTAATCCACTAATTGACACTAATAGATGACATCATGGAAGCACATACCAATTTGGTGCAAAATGAGTTTCCAGTTTATCACTTTCTTTTCGTTTGTATTATGAACAAGCCCTCCATGACCGGTGGAGGGATCTAAAGATGATGTTGACACAGCTCCATTGCAATCCTTATCAGCATTCAATTGTTGGCCATTATCATTATTGATAGGTGAGGTGATGACCCTCCCGCTGCCAATCAGTGGAACCATTTTCTGACATTCTGCTTTCCATATCCCATACTGCTCTCTGAGATCGACATAAGGTGCATAACTCACCAAGCTAAATGAGATTAAATTATGAGTAAAGAAAGAATATAAGAACCAAGTCAAAGGGCGAATACCATCCTAGATTAGGGAAAAAATCTAAAAGAATGCACAAAAGCAAAAACTCTACTCCATATGCCAAAAAAAGAAAAAAAAAAAAAGAATAACACACGTGTTAAATTAATGGACGAGATTTCACTAACCATGTTCAATTACATTGAGCCTTAGATAGATAAGTGAGCATGCACTAGGTTATAATCCTTCATGTTAATACTTAAGAATATAAGTCTAGTAGTTAAATGCATATGTTTTTCAAGCCAACTTAGGACCCACTTGTGAGAGGTTTCCTTGCCTGATTATAATGCAACGTCAGTCTAAAGTAATGACCATACAGGTATTGATTGTAAATTAAAGAGTATCGAAAGATAATGGAAAATATTCTCCCCAGAAATAAGAGAGTTCAATACCAGAAGATATTTTGTTACTAAAAACCATAACCCACAACAACTTAAACATAACAACTTCCAAAAACATTAAGCTACTTTGATCTCCCACATTATTATTGCTTCCAATCCCAACTTCCTAAATTTTATGTCTGTTACCTTCCTGCATATGGAGGCCACAATGACAGACTCTTCTACCAAAAACTGACAATGAGAAGTGCCATGACATATCCTTAGGTTGGTTAGCTGCTGACATGGGGAGCCAATTAATGTCCAATAAGCTAACTAATAATACAGATATTACATTGATAAACATTGAATGCTCTGATCACCCACTTATCCATGGACATGATTCAAATAGAGCAACTTCTCTTATTAGGTTGATATGAACAAACAGAGGCTCTTTCGTGGACAATGAATTTTAACTAATTCATGACTACTGCAGCACTTGTGCCAGTGATAGTGAAAAATATATCAAAAGAAATGGTCAGAAATTGTCAGTCAAACAATATTAACTTTGAGACTACCCAAAGTATCAGTTTACATATCTTGTGAAGCCACAGTTAGGACTAGAAGCAGAACATTACCTCCTTTGCTGCCTCAACTGATTTCTCTCATCAAAGGTGCTGTTGGGATCAAAGCATCCCAATAGGAACTCCCACACAACTCCTCTAATTGATGGATGGACCCCCTAACAAGGTTACCAGATGAAAATAAATCTTTACTTGATTAGGCACAGAACAAGAACGACGCTTGCTGACTCTAGGGCATGCACCTATATATACTTAAGTAACGCCCTTACTAGCATTACAAGTATTCTTTTAAAATAATGCCAATCAAATTAAGAGAATTCCCTTAAAGGGATGGAAGGCAAAGATAAGTAACAAAAGGTAAATTCTAGGATATACAAATATATACATATGCAAGACAGTTCATGATGACAGGCGCCGATTTGAATCTTATTCCATTTTTCTCCACCTTTTACCGTCTTCTTGCATAATATCGGATGACAACCCCCAAAAGAAGGCTGAAGAATTGTCATTTCAGACTATTGATTACCATCAGAACCATAATGGAGCTCATTTCCTTTGAAACCAAATCTCTGAGAAAGTGGGATATACTTAAAGCCGCACTCCAATCATTTTTAACTTGGCTCTGAACAGATCCAGCATCAAATGGTTGGTTAACAGGGTAAGAAATGTCTAAGTCCTTCACTGAAAAATCCTAGGTCCATTCTTGATGGACCTTGTCATTTTAGTTGCATTAGCTTTGCTCAAATATAGATACATAAATATACATACACCATACCTAGATTGGCTTATCTCAATTTCCCTTTAGGTCATCCAATAGCTGCAAAGGCCATGACAGAAAGGAAGAAAGAAGACGAGGGGAAGAATTACCCCCCGTTGGATGCGACGGAGCACTTTGGCAACATCCAATTGACCATCCTCAGAAAACGCGGCATGCCACTTCCTCGCGCTCAGCGTCTTCCCAGGCTGCCAAAAACAAGAATTAGAATCGAGTACAGATCATAATCCCTCCTCAAAACAATTCACAATCACAGTCTTCCATATGGAAAAACCCAAATCATGAAGAGCATTAGATAGGCAAAATCTACCTTAACCTTAAAACGGGTCTTGCGAGAATCATCACTGCACTCCGGCCTGACCGGGTAGAATGTGTTCAAATCAACCCCATCAGATTTCTTCAGAATCATCCCGCAACCAAACATTCGAACCCCTCAATCCAACAACCTAATACCATCTGTCACCACCTGCGAATGCGCATCTATCGACGCGTTCAACGAGCGAATCTAACCTGGGGAGTAAAGAATGGAATGATGCACGATGCGTTCAGCAATTCGCGAGCATTTGGAATTTCGTGATTTGCAGGGAACTTCACGCAGATAAAGGAATGAAACATTCCTTACGTGAATACACGATTCATGTAGCTTTCGACGGAACAGAGGTCGCTGTCTAAAATTAATTTACCATGCACATATTTATATTCGAGATTGTGTGTTCTCCGACCCCTTGAGATACAAAGGGGGATAAAAGTCCGACAGGATAGACATAACGTTGGATAAGATGTCTAGGTTGTGCAACAGGAACCGGCCGGACCGGACCGAACTAGCCGGTTTTGGGCGGTTCCCACGGTTGATGGTCTGGTTCCCGGTTCCTAACCTTGGAACCGGTGGCCGGTCGGTCCAGTTCTCGATTCCAAGGTGGGAACCGGATCGAATCGGACCGATCGGACTGAACCGGATTGATCAGACCGAATCAAATTTTTTAATATATAACTTATATACATAGAATTAATAAAATATATAAACATGATAATTTATTGCAACTAAAATTGCAATATGAGATAGGAACTTCTTACGTGGCCAAGAGACCATTAAAACTATTTTTGTTACTCTTTTATTGATAGAAAAAATCTCCTTGTTAGTAATGTAGGCCGTGACTTGAGTTCTCTGTTTTTAGGGTTCCTCGAGTGGTACCAGCAAGTTAGTTATCGAGAGAAAGAGGGAAAGTAAGAGACTCTTTCTTTTTTAATTGATTTATTGGGGATTTTGTGATGAATGGTTGAATGATCCTTGCTTTGTGCTTTGTTCTGCGCACTTGAGGAAATTAGATGATATACTCTTTAGCGAATAAGATTACAATTTTTTTGACTTTTAGTGATTAAAATGTCCCCACGTTACTTGTTTATAGGATTACAATTTAAGCCAAGCCCAACCTTTAATCAAATTGTTCATGGCCTTTATGGTTAAAGTTAAGTGTGAAACACACGAAGTGTGAATCACACAAGTGAAGTTAGAATATTTTGCACGCGGGAACATGTGTGATTAGTTTCGTTGAATCGCTCGAGAACCGAATTGGAATGATTGGTCCGAAGCGCGGTCACTCTTTGGTGCAAAAAAGTTGGTCACTCTTTAGTGCAAAAAAGTAGAGCCGATTTTGTTGGACCGGACCGGAACCGATGGTCCAGTCCGGTTCCTAGTCCTAGGACCAAACGGTTTGGTCCATGGTTTGCAATTTTGGGAACCGGTGCTCCAGGTCCGGTTCCAGGTTCCAAGGTGGAACCGGATCGAACCGGGAACCGATCACCCCTAAAGATGTCACATTTTTATTTGGCAATATAACTGGAAAATGAGGTAGATACTGCAATATTTGTCTAAACTGGGTTGGGATCGCTTGGATATGAATTGAATAGGATCTAAAATCCTTTGGATATGAAGCTAGCCAAGATTACCTTAGGTAAAGTTAATATTTTGTACAGTAAAGGACTAATCTTATGACATAAACTTGACATTGATGGCAATAACGCACATGTTGGATTCAATTGACCTCTAGGGTTAGCCAATAACAATCCAACCTTATGATTTTTCTAGCCAGAATGTGTCTGTTCATGTAAGGGTCATACTCTCCTTCATGTATCTCCTTTATCAATTGATTGGCTTCTTTAGCGTTTACATACTCCAGAAAGATTGAATCAAAGGATCTTTTATAAAGAGTATCTTCGCTAATAAATAACTTCGATGCTAACTACATCAAATATTTTCTTCCTATTATAATTTGTTGATATGTTCATGATGAGGTGCGATTAAGATACCGGTTCATCTTGATATGATGTGATTAAGAATGCACTTTTTGAATGGGTATGAGCAGTTATCTTTTAAAGGAAGTATAAATATGATGACTTTAGAAGATAACCGATGAATGACAATAAAACGGTTGGCAAAAAGAATGCTCTTCCTTTCTATCTCTCTCGCTTCATCAAAGATGAACAAACAAAGGTTTCCATATCTATTTTGAGAAGACAATCGGCGTTAATGCTATGGAATATGAATACTTTTCTTGTGATTGTATTCGTATCGTCCATTGTTTGCTCGTGATTTAACATACGTTCCTAAGTAATTAATTTATTGCACATTGAAAAGGTTAATCGTTTCTTTCACCGACTTTCTTCCTACATTGGTATTAGAGCATGTGTTGTGATCTTTACCTTATTTTTTTGTCGAATTTTGTCGCTTGCTATTTGATATAGAGATCAAGAGGATGGATTTCATATCGTTTGGATATTCATTGCTCGGAAATTGTAACATAAATTGTCGAAAAGAACTGAAGTGAAGAATGGGTTTGAAGGTCGCGGATGACTGTATTGTTTTGGCCATTTTTTTGGAATATTTTTTGGGCCAAAATCAAATTTTGAATATATAGGGTACAAGTACTTGTTTAGATGATCAAGACGACAGGTGGCATGCCGTTGGATGACGCCAGATGCGCCCACACGCGTTGGGATGTTAGGATAGCCTAGTGTGTGCGTGCCATGCACATTTTGACGAATCAACGCGTGTTGACATCAGCGATGACGTCAGCCAACGAACAGTAACTAACCTAGTGACGTCATCGATGATGTCACTCATTGGCCGTCTGCCAGTTGACAACTTGACCTGACCGATGACTTGACCCGGCCGAAGACCCATCCCGAAGACTCGACCTGGTTGATCAGTCAACAGTTGGACTGGTCAAAGTGGTTGGACCAATTTGACCATTGGATCAATCGGACCGGCTAGGAGCTTTATTGGCTAGTTGGCATCGCATACTTAGGTAGCACGTGTGGGCGTGTGCGGGCTCTGATTAGTGTGTGGTTGGTGGCATTTGGTTTACATTGTGGCATGTTTATATGACATGTTTGAGACTTTTAAAGGTATAAAAATGCGTACGGAACCCTAATTACACATATTGTTTTGGGGTATAAATGTATTGTTTATTCCTTTTAACTTGTATTTCACCATGGTTTTGGAAATATAGAAGTTAGCATACATGTAGATGACCACATGTATGTTGTGTAGAGCTTATTTCGATGATATCATGTATATGGTTTAACATGCTTGTAATTTCCTAGTTTCGAGCAAATTTGAACAATGGTTGGAGATCTTTGAATTTCGCTTTCGGTTATAGTTGCTGCATGATTATTTACATCATGCTATGCCTTTTAATATTAATAGAAAAATGTGGAGATTACATAAGGTCATGTAATTGTTTTTTTCTAGTGGGAGTTCGTAGATTAGTAGAATTCGAATGAGTTCTTGTTGAGAACTTAAAATTTGCATAAATTAAACTAGTTAATGATAGTAGAACAATAATACATAAAAGCCGATTAGAAACATAATGAACTTTCGTTTCGATGTTTTTCATTGAATTATCATTAATTTAGTTTATCATTATTGCAAATTAAATATGTGTGTTACTTTGCAAAATGTGTTAATATTCATTCCACGTTTATTATGTCAATATACCGAAACTATAATCAATTGCTACGACACATTGACTAATAAATGCAGAATCAATATTAACACATTTTACAAAGTAACACACATATTTAATTTGCAGTAAAGATAAACTAAATTAATGATAATTCAATGAAAGACACAGAAATGAAAAATTCAATATGTTCCCAATCGGCTTCTATGTAATATTGTTCTACTATCATTAGCTAGTTTAATTTGTGCAAATTTTAAGTTTCATGTGAGAACTCTTTCGAATTCTACCAATTTATGAATCCCACTAGAAAAAACAATTACATGATCTCATATAATCTCCACATTTTTCTATTTATATTAAAAGGCATAGCATGATGTAAACCAACGTACAAAATAATCATATAGTAATCATAATCGAAAGTGGAATTCAAGACGTAATGAAAAGATCAAGGATTTCCAATCATTGTTCAAGTTTACTTGGAACTAGGAAATTGCAAGCATGTTAAACCATATACATGCTATCATCGAAACAAGCTCTATACAACACATATATGGTTAATTACATGTATACTAGCTTCTATATTTCCAAAACCATAGTGAAATACAGGTTAGAGGGAATAAATAATGCACTTATACCCCAAAAAATATATATTTAAGGTTTCATACGTATTTTTATACCTTTAAAAGCCTTAAGCATATAAAATAACTACACTATAATGTAGAACATATTCATACGAACAAAACACTACCAACCATGTGCCCATTGGAGGTTGCACGCACCCATATGCGCCGCCTGAGTACACAGCGTGTGTGGCACACGCGCCAGAGAGCCAATAAGGCTCTTGGCCAATTCAACCAATCCGATCGATCAGACTACTTTGACAGTTGATACAATTCAAAGGAGTTTTCACTGAAAACTTAAAATTTGCACAAATTAAACTAGTTAATGATAGTATAATAATAGTGCATAGAAGCTGATTGGGAACATAGTAAACTTTTGTTTCTATGTCATTTGTTGAATTATCATTAATTTAGTTTGTTTTTGCTGTAAATTAAATGTGTGTTACTTTGGAAAATGTGTTAATATTGATTCTACGTTTATTATGTTAATGTGCAGAAGCAATTGATTATGGTTTTGGCATCTAAAACTATTGTAACCGATTTCAATAAGGGTGAGAAGCTGAACGGTGACAGTTATGATATTTGGCATCGAAAGGTTTAATATATATTTGAGGAGTAAGAGGTTTTGAAAACCCTTTGGTAAGATGAGATCGTGCCTTGGGCATGAATGAGCAAGTCACGCACTATATCGATCCATGACCTGAACAATACATTGGTATTCTCGCGTCTAGCGGTGCGGATGCGACCTCGTTCGATGACTCCGTGTGTTCCTCGAGTTCTCGTGCTTGAGGAGCTACGGATGAGTCAGCTTGGTTTGTTTCCAGTGTACGCGATGGCGTGTGAGAGATGATAAGAATGCGTGCATAGGCAGGATCTGTGCTGGTGCATCGAACTGCTTCCCTCACTTTCGATCGGTTGTTGCTCCACGAGCTAAACGTTGGATGCAAGATGTGGATTCTTGTGTTGCATACCTATTGCGACGGAAATGTGTGCCTTCGGTCGTCCCTTCCATCACGGCGTTCTCTCGGATGCTTGGTTGGACCGGATAGTGGGGCTCGTGTTCCACGAACGTCGTCTCGTTCAATTGTTTGGATGGACCACGAGTGCCTACTCATTCTCTCGGATGTGGAACTCTCATAATGGTGTGGGGTCATTGGCCCTTGTTCCCTAATCGTTAAGCATTTATCGTTTCACCGAAATGACGATCTTGCCTTGTCCTTGATCACGCAAAGCCCTCAGGCATCGCAATGGATCATGCTCAGCGGACATCATGAAGGAATGTTTCGTGGTTGATCCTGCCAGTAGTCATACGTTTGTCTCAAAGATTAAGCCATGCATGTGTAAGTATGAACTAATTCAGACTGTGAAACTGCGAATGGCTCATTAAATCAGTTATAGTTTGTTTGATGGTACTTGCTACTCGGATAATTGTAGTAATTCTAGAGCTAATACATGCAACAAACCCTGACTTTTGGAAGTGATGCATTTATTAGATAAAAGGTCGATGTGGGCTTTGCCCGTTGCTCTGATGATTCATGATAACTTGATGGATCGCATGGCCATCGTGTCGGCGACGCATCATTCAAATTTCTGCCCTATCAACTTTCGATGGTAGGATAGTGGCTTACTATGGTGGTGACGGGTGACGAAGAATTAAGGTTCGATTTTGGAGAGGGAGCCTGAGAAACGGCTACCACATCCAAGGAAGGCAGTAGGCGTGTAAATTACCTAATCCTAACACGAGGAGGTAGTGACAATAAATAACAATACCGGGCTCTTTGAGTCTGGTAATTAGAATGAGTACAATCTAAATCCCTTAACGAGGATATATTGGAGGGCAAGTCTGGTGCCAACAGCTATGGTAATTCTAGCTCCAATAGCGTATATTTAAGTTGTTGCAGTTAAAAAGCTCGTAGTTGGACCTTGAGTTAGGTCGACCGGTCCGCCTCACGGTGTGCACTGATTGGCTTGTCCTTTCTACCGGCGATACGCTCTTGGCCTTAACTGGCTGGGTTGTGCCTTCAGTGCTGTTACTTTGAAGAAATTAGAGTGCTCAAAGCAAGCCTATGCTCTGTATCATGTGATAACATCATAGGATTTCGGTCCTATTGTGTTGGCCTTCGGGATCGGAGTAATGATTAACCACCGGGACATTCGGGGCATTTGTATTTTATAGTCGAGGTGAAATTCTTGGATTTATGAAAGACGAACAACCCAAAGCATGTTCCTTTAAAAAAAAAAAAAAAACAACTGCGAAAGCATAGATTTTGCCATTCTCGGATTCTCGGGTTACTGTTCACTTTTTGCTCTCTACTAGGCGTCCGAAGCACTGTAGCTCGTCTTCTGGTGTGCGAGCTGTTCCGATCGCTTTGGCCATCCGTTGGGCGAGATTTTTGGAGGGAAGCCTCGCCTCGCCTCCTCCCCCCTCAAATCCTCACCGAAGCATTTTGCTGGGCATGGCCTAAATCGTGAGATCTCTTCATTCTCCGCTAGGGTTCTGGTGCGGAATCGGTCTCGATTCTGTCTTGAATCGAACGGATCGGTTTTGCCAGCCTTTGGCCGCGAGCTTTGGAGGTAAGCCTCGCCTCTCTCCTCCTAGGAATATATCTAAAGCTCTTCCCCTGCCATGGCTCGTATTGCTGGTTCCCGTTAATGCGGTAGGGTTACGGTGTGGTGTCGGGTTTGTTGGTAGTCGGTGGTATGGCCTCGACGAGCAACGATCCTTTGGGCCGAGGAAAGGCAAGCCTCGGCGTCCAATGGTCGTAGTCGGAGCCGTGTGAGATATGCCTCTCGAGGCCGAGAAGGAAGACATCCCAATGCCATGAATCGGGATAGATCAAAAGCTCCTCAGACCCGCTCATGGGTTAATGTTGCCAGTTTTTCTGCTAAAGGCTATGGTTTAGACTTTGCCTCGCCTATTTCGGTTGGGAAGAAATCGGTTGTGCGTTTATCTGATAATGCAAAATTCGCCGGTGATCCAAAGTGGAACAACCGCTGCAGTAGGATATTATGTGGGGAAGAATGTGCCGTTTAAGATCACCGAGATGACTTTGAAACAGGCTTGGGGATCGCATCTCGGAAGTGTTGGCCAACGAAGATGGGTTCTATTTTTTTATCATCCCCGATGATGAATTCGGGAAGAGAATTCTTGGATGAAGGCCACATCACAAAGGTGGCTAGAGTCCCTTTGGTGCTTAAGCAATGGCACCACACTATGGAGCTGAAGAAAGAACTCCGGTCATCGGTTCCGGTTTGGATTCCGCTAAAGAACATCCCGTATCCTTATTGGTCCGCCCCGGGTATCGTGAAATTGCAAGTGCGGTAGGGAGGCCATTATATGTGGACCCATTGGCAGAGAAAATGAAACGCCTATCGTTTGCTAGACTATGTGTAGAGATTTCTGCAAAATTGGAGAGATGCGAGGAAGTTGAAGTATTGGTGGATGATAATTCTTTCTCTATGCCGGTTCTCTATGAATGGAGACCAAATTCGTGTTCGAAATGCTGTGCGTTTGGACATAATTGCCTGGCAAAGGAGGACCTTAAGCAACCTCCGGCTGCTGCAAAACTCCCCGCTTTGTTGGTGCAAATCCCGTTATCTCTTCGCCTCGGATGGATGGAAGCAAGTAACGAATAAGAAGAAGAAGCAGCACCCGGGAAAGGAGAATGTGAACTCCACTCCTCCAATCTCGGCTTTGAAGGCCAAACCAAAGATGATATGTCTACCCATAATTCAGTTGAAGAGCATAACAACCTGGAAACAGTAAATGATAGAAACTCAATGGCTCTGGTAGTCTCTAATCCGGGCGAAGCCTCGTTAGCTCAATCTTCTGAGGAAGATTCGGAGGATGATGTAAGTGCAGTTAGTAGTAGTAGCAGTGAGGGAGAGGATCTTGTTGCTACTGCGCCAAGCCATCTCGATGATCCGCATCCCGGCCCAAGGGCTCCCCCTCTCGATGGGCACTCCTAAGGCTTTGTCAAGGCTACTTCCTATAATGCGGATCCCTGGTGCTAAGCGCCTAGTCTTCTTGATGATCCCCATCCTATCCCGAAGGCTCCCCCTCCCGAGTCTTGGCTTACGCTATGGCTACTCCCTCCATTGCTCCGAATAAGGGTCGAATAGGAGGAAGACCACCAAACGCGGTAATGTTGCCCTGCATCCTTGTTTTTTGATATGATCATTGGTATTTGGAATATTAGGGGCCTAGGTGACCCCGTGAGGCAGGCCGAAATTAGGAATTTTGTAAGGTCCAATAATCTCTGTTGTGTTGGAATTGTTGAGACTAAGATTAATCTTTGCCGCTGCTTTTAATTCGATTACTTCGGTTTTATTACTTGGCTGGATTTGGGTTAATAATTATAATCACTCCCATAAGGGGAGAATCTGGGTGGGTGGAACCCCGTGAGGTTGATTTTTTGGTGAATACCTCTTCGGTGCAAGCAATTCATGGGAGGCTTCTCTGGTTGGTCTCTGGTAATGTCCTTTTTTTGTCGGTTGTTTATGCTAAGCACCGTTTTGTCTCTAGACGACCTTTATGGGAAGATCTTATTCAAACCAGTGGTATTCTCTCCCCTACGCCTTGGATTGTAGCTGGAGATTTCAATGCAATTCGAGACCCTTCGGATAGAATTGGTAGCTCTAATGCATGGATCCTCGCTTTTGATGAATTTAGAGATTGTCTGGGTCCAAGCTGGCCTAGATGATTTGCGTTACACTGGGTTATAGATACACTTGGGCTACTTCGTCGGGGATCAATCGAAAACAGAGGAAAATAGATAGAGTGTTGGTCAATGCTCGCTGGAACTCGGAATTTTCCTTCTCGGAAGCCTCTTTTTCTAGCTTCGGCATATCGGATCATACTCCAATGGTTATTAAGATTATGCTGGTTCCCAAATCTTCCAAGCCGTTCAAGTTCTTCAATTATTGGATGACTCATCCAAGTTTTTCCAGAATGGTCTCGGAAGCCTGGGAATCTCCCTTTCATGGTACATCGATGTTTACCCTCTGTGCAAAGCTTCGCCTCCTTAAATGCAAGCTAAAACAACTCAATAAGGAGTCTTTTTCTAACCTGTCTATGAGAACGGCGGAGGCTAGACGGGCTCTTCAAGCAACTCAAGATGCTATGCAAGTTGATCCTAGGAAATCCCTTTCTTGCCGAAACGAAAAAAGCATCGATTCAAGCCTTTGCGGACCTTCGGCTCCAAGAGGAATCGTTCTATCGGCAGAAATCCAGGGTACGTTGGTTGAAAGATGGAGATCTTAACACTAAATTTTTCACCAGGTTGTGAACAAAAGACACCTCCCGAGAATAGAATCATCTCGGTGACTAATGGAGATATCACCACCTCGGTTCCGGAGGAAGTTCAACAGATTTTTGTTGATCACTTTCGCGAATTACTTACGCTTCTCCTACCTCGATTTGCCGCCCGCCAAGGAGGAGATCCAAGCGGTGCTCAAGCATGCTCTGGATGAGGAGCAGGTTCGTTTCTTATCCTCCCTTGTCTCGGATGATGAAATACGGGATACTCTGTTTTCTCTTGCAATGGGAAAAGCCCCAGGGCCCGATGGTTTTAATGTTGAATTTTTCAAGCATTCTTGGGATATTGTTGGTGCTTCGGTAACCTTGGCTGTTAAGGATTTCTTCGTTACGGGTGAGCTGTTGAAGCAAATCAATACCACCATTATTGCCTTAGTGCACAAAATCCCCAATGCCTCGACTGTCCATGACTTCAGGCCAATTGCTTGTTGCAATACTATATATAAATGTATCACTAAACTCATTGCTAATCGTCTATCCCGTGTGCTGCCATCCATCATTAGTTTGCCCCAAAATGCGTTTGTTAAGGGGAGGCATATCAGTGATAATATCTTGCTGGCCCAAGAGCTGTTTAGCGGATTCCAGCATGATCCATACTGAGCTAAGTGTGTCATTAAGGTCGACTTTAGGAAGGCCTATGATACGGTAAATTGG
Organism: Eucalyptus microcorys; assembly: GCA_014182515.1. Lineage (NCBI taxonomy): Eukaryota > Viridiplantae > Streptophyta > Magnoliopsida > Myrtales > Myrtaceae > Eucalyptus > Eucalyptus microcorys. The sequence continues at coordinate 15,401,228 of CM024563.1, forward strand.
GAATTCATTGAAGTCTGTCTACAAGCTTTCGGGTTTCCTCAAGTATTTATTGAGCGTGTTATGACTTGTATCCGATCCCCTAAATTCTCCATATCCTTAAATGGGGAGCTTCATGGATTCTTTGCTAGTGGGAGAGGTATCCGACAAGGCGATCCAATGTCTACATATTCACTCTTGTGATGGAAGTTTTTACTTGGATTGTTGGATATGCGAGACCAACCGCCCGATTTTGGATTCTTCGGAGATGTAAATCGACTAAGTTGTCCCATTTGTTCTTTGCTGATGATGTCCTCTTATTTTTGGAAGCTACTTTGGCTTCGTTGATCTCTTGAAGACAGGAATTGATTCTTTTCAAGCTGGAGTGGAATGGTACCGAATTTGAATAAGAGTGAAGTGTTTTTGTCCTAGGCGGATCGTCTAACCTTCGGAATGAAATCTTGAGCAAGCTAGGATTCCAGGTTGGCTCCATTCCCTTTCGATATCTTGGAGTTCCTGTCATATCCGCTAGACTAGGGAAGGCGGATTGTGTAACGTTGGTTAATGTGATAACAGCTCGGGTTCAATCTTGGACCCATAGATTCCTGTCGTTTGCCAGTAGACTTCAGCTCATTAAGTCCGTGCTATACTCTATTCAAGTTTTCTGGGCGAGCGTATTTTTTCTGCCGTGTGCTGTGCTTGATCGTATTGAGAAGATCCTCCGCCAGTTCTTATGGAAAGGACCGATGATGGGTCCGGGGGGGGGGGCCAAAGTAGCTTGGAGCAATGTATGCCTCCCGAGAGAGGAGGGAGGACTCAGAATTCGGACTTTGAAGGAAAACAATGTGGCCCTAATGCTCAAGCATATCTGGAAGCTCTTCTCGGACAAAGAATCCCTTTGGTGTAAGTGGATTCATTCCACCTTTTTAAATCACAAAATTTATGGGTTACTTCTATTCCTACCTATTGTTCTTGGGCTTGAAGAAAGCTCCTTCGCCTTCGAGGTGTTTACCAGCAGCATTTTAGATGGAAGATTGGCAATGGCAGATCTGTGTCATTCTGGTTTGACCCGTGGCACCTTAATGGACCGCTCAACCGCATCTTCTCCAACCAGGAAATCTATCGTTCAGGCATCTCACGGGTTGCCTCAGTTGCTGATGCTTTCTCTACGCCCCTGGGTTGGTACGTTATTAATATTATGGCTAATTGGTGGGATCCCTTACCTGAGTTCAATCAGCAAGAAGACCGATTCCAATGGATTCGGCATCCCTCGAGGCAATTCTCGACAGCGTCTGCGTGGGAGCTTTTCAGACCCAAAGGTAATGTGGTGCCTTGGTCCTCGTTCGTGTGGAGCTCCTCCATACCGCCGAGATACCAAACCCACCTATGGCTTATCACCTGTAACAGGTTGCCAACTCAGGTGCTGCTCTTCTCCTTTACTTCGATTCCAGCAGCTACCTATCCATTTTGCTCAAGCAGGCCTGATTCGGTGGACCACCTCTTCTTTGCATGCCGAACCCCGGGTAATCTCGCCTCCTTTTGGGCTGGTAAGTTTAATATCTTGTGGCGAAACAAATCGTGGCGTGAGAACCTTGATTGGGCCTCTAAGCGCTTCTCGGATAGGAGCTTTTATCACTCTCTGGCTCGGTTCAGTTTTGGAGCCCTTTGCTATATTATATGGAAAGAGCGTAACAATATCATCTTCCGGAATCAGACTCTTTTTATCCCGTTGATGAAGATGCATCTCCGCAAGGCAATTAGAGACAAAGCGATGACTTTACAAGCATGTCATGGATACCCCAAGAACAAGAAGGCTGCAACAGAGTTGGGACTTGAGTCCTTCTATCTTTGAATGATAGAGGGTTTTTAGTTTTAGCTTAGCTCTTTGCTTGTTTAGGTGTTCGGTGTTTTTGTCTTTGTTGATCGTTGGGTCCCAAGGCACCCCTACACTCTTCCCGACTTTGGTCCGCATCCGAGTGTCGGTTTTGTTGGTGCCTGGCTTCCCCCTCCTTGTAATCTTTTGCAAAATCTATTATATTCTTACCTTTACCAAAAAAAAAAAAAACAACTGTGAAAGCATAACCACCGATCATTGCAGCGTGACGGGTAGATCCTTTGTTCTCCCGGTGGAGGCCCAGTCTCGAATTTCTCGTGTGGTGACTTACGTGTGGCGCCGGGGTGGTGGTTTCCCCGCTACATTTACGTGGCGGCTCGGCCAAAGCGGTTCCTCCAAAGCACCAAAAAAAAAAAAAAAAACAACTGCGAAAGCATAGATTTTGCCATTCTCGGATTCTCGGGTTACTGTTCACTTTTTGCTCTCTCCGGCGTTTTAGCTCGTCTTCGTGTGCGAGCTGTTCCGATCGATTTGGCCATCGGTTGGGCGCGATTTTGGAGGGAAGCCTTGCCCCTCCCTCCCCTCAAATCCTCACCGAAGCGTTTTCTTGGGCATGGCTTGAATCGTGAGTTCTCTTCGTTCTCCGCTAGGGTTCCGTGCGACTGGGCGTGATTCTTCCCGAATCGGCCGGATCGATCTCAATGGCTGGCCATTGGCCGTGAGCTTTGGAGGTAAGCCTCGCCTCTTTCCTCCTTCAAATATATCTCGAAGCTCTGCCCTTGCCATGGCTCGTATTGCTGGTTCCCGTTATCCGCATTAGGGTTCGTGCGTGTGGTGTCTTGTTGCTTCCTTTTCGGTTTATGGCCTCGACGAGCAACGATCCTTTGGGCAGAGGAAAGGGCAAGCCTCTGGCGTCCAATGGTTGTAGTCGAAGCCGCGTGCGATATGCCTCTCAAGGCCGAGAAGGAAGACGTCCCAATGCTATGAATCGGGATAGATCAAAAGCTCCTCAGACCCGCTCATGGGTTAATGTTGCTAGTTTATCTCGCTAAAGGCTATAGTTAGACTTTGCCCCACCTATCTCGGTTGGGAAGAAATCGGTTGTGCGTTTATCGATAATGCAAAATTGCTGGTGATCCAAAGTGGAACAACCGTGCTTGGTAGGATTTTATGTGGGGAAGAATGTGCCGTTTAAGATCACCGAGATGACTTTGAAACAGGCATGGGGCTCGCATCTGTTGGAAGTATTGGCCAACGAAGATGGGTTCTATTTTTTTATCATCCCTGATGATGAATTCAGGAAGAGAATACTGGATAAAGGCCACATCACAGTGGCCAGAGTCCCTTTGGTGCTTAAGCAATGGCACCACACTATGGAGTTGAAAAGGACCTCCAATCTTCGGTTCCGGTATGGATTCGGCTAAAGAACATCCCTATCCATATTGGTCCGCCCTGGTATCGGTGAAATAGCAAGTGCAATAGGGAGGCCATTATACGTGGACCCATTTGACTAAGAAAATGAAACGCCTATCGTTTGCTAGAGTATGTGTAGAAATTTCTGCAAAATTGGAAAGATGTGAGGAAGTGGAAGTTCTGGTGGATGATAGTTCTTTCTCTCGTGCCGGTTCTCTATGAATGGAGACCAAATTCGTGTTGAAATGCTGTGCGTTTGGACATAATTGCACAGGCAAGGAGGACTTTAAGCAGCCCCCAGCTGCTGCAAAACTCCCTGCTGTTAGTGCAGATCCTGTTATCTCTTCGGCCTCAGAAGATGGCTGGAAGCAAGTAACAAATAAGAAGAAGAAACAGAACCCAGGAAAGGAGAAGGTGAATTCCACTCCTCCAATCTCGGCTTTGAAGGCCAAACCAATAGATGATATGTCTACCCATAATTCAGTTGAAGAGCATAACAACCTGGAAACAGTAAATGATAGAAACTCAATGGCTCTAGTAGTCTCTAATCCTTGGAAACGCCTCAATTAGCTCAATCTTCGAGGAAGATTCGGAGGATGATGTAAGTGCGGTTAGTAGTAGTAGCGGTGAGGGAGAGGATCCTATTGTTGAAGCCTTCTCGATGATCCCGGCCCGATCCCCCTCCCGTTCACGCCTAAGCCATCGGGCTGACTCCCTCTAATGCGGATCCCGTTGTTGCTTTGCGCCTAGCCTTCTCGATGATCCCCATCCCGGCCCGAAGGCTCCCCCTCCCTTCATGGCTTATGTGATCTACTCCTTCTAGTGCTCCTCATAAGGGGTCGAATAGGAGGAAGCCCCCAAACGTCGGTAATGTTGCCTTTTCATCCTTGTTTTTTGATATGATTATTGGTATTTGGAATATTAGGGGCCTAGGTGACCCCGTGAGGCAGGCCGAAATTAGAAATTTTGTCAGGTCCAATAATCTCTGCTGTGTTGGAATTGTTGAGACTAAGATTACTGCTGCTGCTTTTAATTCGATTACTTCTGTCTTATTACTTGGCTGGATTTGGGTTAATAATTATAATCACTCCCATAAGGGGAGAATCTGGGTGGGATGGAACCCCCGTGAGGTTGATTTTTTGGTGAATACCTCTTCGGTGCAAGCAATTCATGGGAGGCTTCTGTGGTTGGTCTATTGGCAATGTCCTTTTTTTGTCGGTTGTTTATGCTAAGCACCGTTTTGTCTCTAGACGACCTTTATGGGAAGATCTTATTCAAACCAGTGGTATTCTCTCCCCTACGCCTTGGATTGTAGCTGGAGATTTCAATGCAATTCGAGACCCTTCGGATAGAATTGGTAGCTCTAATGCATGGATCCCTGCTTTTGATGAATTTAGAGATTGTCTGGTCCAAGCTGGCCTAGATGACCTTCGTTACACGGATAGATACACTTGGGCTACTTCATCGGGGCTTAATCGAAAACAAAGGAAAATAGATAGAGTTTTGGTCAATGCTCGCTGGAACTCGGAATTTTCCTTCTCGGAAGCCTCTTTTTTAGCTCCAGGCATTTCGGATCATTCTCCAATGGTTATTAAGATTATGCCGGTTCCCAAATCTTCCAAGCCGTTTAAGTTCTTCAATTATTGGATGACTTATCCAGATTTCTCCAAATGGTCTCGGAAGTTTGGGAATCTCCCTTTCATGGTACATCGATGTTTACCCTATGTGCAAAGCTTCGCCTCCTTAAATGCAAGCTAAAACAGCTCAATAAGGAGTCTTTTTCTAACCTTATCTAAGAGAACAGCGGAGGCTAGACGGGCTTTACAAGTAACTCAAGATGCTATGCAAGTTGATCCTAGAAATCCCTTGCTTGCCGAGACCGAAAAGCAACGAGATTCAAGCCTTTGGACCTTCGGCTCCAAGAGGAATCGTTCTATCGGCGAAAATCCAGGTACGTTGGTTGAAAGATGGAGATCTTAATACTAAATTTTTCACTAGGTTGTGAACAAAGACACCTCCAGAATAGAATCATCTCGGTGACTAATGGAGATATTACCACCTCGGCCCGTCGGAAGTTCAAAGATTTTTGTTGATCACTTTCGCGATCTTCTTGCTTTCCTCCTCGATGGTTTGCCCAAAGGGAGGAGATCCAAGCGGTGCTCAAGCATCCTCTGGATGAGGAGCAGGTTCGTTTCTTATCCTCCCGTCTCGGATGATGAAATTAGGGATACTCTGTTTTCTCTTGCAACGGGAAAAGCCCCCGGGCCCGATGGTTTGAATGTTGAATTTTTCAGGCACTCTTGGGATATTGTTGGTGCTTCGGTAACTTGGTAGTTAAAGATTTCTTCGTTTCGGGTGAGCTGTTGAAGCAAATCAATACCACCATTATTGCCTTAGTGCCCAAAATCCCCAATGCCTCAACTGTCCACGACTTCCGGCCAATTGCTTGCTGCAACACGATATATAAATGTATCACTAAACTCATTGCTAATCGTCTATCCGTGTGTCTGTCCATCATTAGTTTGCCCCAAAATGCATTTGTTAAGGGGAGGCATATCAGTGATAATATCTTGCTGGCCCAAGAGCTATTTAGCGGTTTCCAGCATGATCCTTACCGAGCTAAGTGTGTCATTAAGGTCGACTTTAGGAAGGCCTATGATACGGTAAATGGGATTTCATTGAAGTCTCGTCTGCACAAGCTTTCGGGTTTCCTCAAGTATTTATTGGGCGGGTTATGACTTGTATCCGATCCCCTAAATTCTCCATATCCTTAAATGGGGAGCTTCATGGATTCTTTGCTAGTGGGAGAGGTATCCGACAAGGCGATCCGATGTCTCCTTACATATTCACTCTTGTGATGGAAGTTTTTACTGGATTGTTGGATTTGCAGACCAACCGCCCTGAATTTGGATTCTTCTGGAGATGTAAATCGACTAAGCTGTCCCATTTGTTCTTTGATGATGATGTCCTCTTATTTTTGGAAGCTACTTTGGCTTCTGTTGATCTCCTGAAGACAGGAATTGATTCTTTTTCAAGCTGGAGTGGAATGGTACCGAATCTGAATAAGAGTGAAGTGTTTTTGTCCGGCGGATCGTCTGGCCTTCGGAATGAAATCTTGAGCAAGCTAGGATTCCAGGTTGGCTCCATTCCTTTTCGATATCTTGGAGTTCCTGTCATATCCGCTAGACTAGGAAAAGCGGATTGTGTAACGTTGGTTAATGCGATAACAGCTCGGGTCCAATCTTGGACCGATAGATTCCTGTCATTTGCCGGTAGACTTCAGCTCATTAAGTCCGTGCTCTACTCTATTCAAGTTTTCTGGGCGAGCGTATTTTTTCTGCCATGTGCTGTGCTTGATCGTATTGAGAAGATCCTCCGCCAATTCCTATGGAAAGGACCGATGATGGGTCCGGGGGGGGCTAAAGTAGCTTGGAGCGATGTATGCCTCCTGAGAGAGGATGGGGGTCTCAAAATTCGGACTTTGAAGGAAAACAATGTGGCCCTAATGCTCAAGCATATCTGGAAGCTTTTCTCAGACAAAGAGTCCCTTTGGTGTAAGTGGATCCATTCCACTTTTTTAAATCACAAGAATTTCTGGGTTACTTCTATTCCTACCTATTGTTCGTGGGCTTGGAGAAAGCTCCTTCGCCTTTGAGGTATTTACCAAAGCATTTTAGATGGAAGATTGGCAATGGCGGATCTCGTGTCATTCTGGTTTGACCCGTGGCACCTTAATGGACCGCTCAACCGCCTATTCTCCAACCAGGAAATCTATCGTTCAGGCATCTCTCGGGTTGCCTCAGTTGCTGATGCTTTCTCTACGCCCTTGGGCTGGTATATTATTAATATTATGGCTAATTGGTGGGATCCCTTACCTGAGTTCAATCAACAAGAAGACCGATTCCAATGGATTCGGCATCCCTCGGGGCAATTCTCGACAGCGTCTGCGTGGGAGCTTTTCAGACCCAAAGGTAATGTGGTGCCTTGGTCCTCGTTCGTGTGGAGCTCCTCCATACCGCCGAGATACCAAACCCACCTATGGCTTATCACCCACAACCGGTTGCCAACTCCGGTTCTACTCTTCTCCTTTACTTCGATTCCGGCGGCTACCTATCCATTTTGCTCAAGTGTAGGCCCGATTCGGTGGACCACCTCTTCTTTGCTTGCCGAACCCGGGTAATCTTGCCTTTTATTGGGCTGGTAAGTTTAATATCTTGTGGAGAAACAAATCGTGGCGTGAGAACCTTGATTGGGCCTCTAAGCGCTTTTTGGATAAGAGCTTTTATCACTCTTTGGCTAGGTTCGGTTTTGGAGCCCTTTGCTATATTATATGGAAAGAGCGTAACAATATCATCTTCCGGAATCAGACTCTTTTTATCCCAGCAATGAAGATGCATCTCCGCAAGGCAATTATAGACAAAGCGATGATGTACAAGCATGTCATGGATACCCCGAAGAACAGAAGGCTGCAACAGAGCTGGGACTTGAGTCCTTCTATCTTTGAATGATAGAGGGTTTTTAGTTTTAGCTTACTCTTTTGTTGTTTAGGTGTTACTTTATTGTCTTAGTTGATCGTTGGGTCCCAGGCACCCTCTTTTTTGACACTCGTGCCTATACGACTTCGGAGTCCGTCTATCTTTGATTGATGTTGTCGGTTTTTGGTGGCACCCTTACACTCTTTTTTGACTTTCCCCCTCCTTGTAATCTTTCGCAAAATCTATACATTTCTTACCTTTACCAAAAAAAAAAAAACAACTGCGAAAGCATATATAGTTTTGGCCATTTTCGGATTTTCGTGGGTACTGTTCACTTTCCTCTCAAACTGGCGATCGAGCTACTGTGCACGCGATTCTTCCCTCGGCTGATTCCAGGAGTTTGAACCGTTGGTTGAGGCTGAAACTTGGCAGCGAGAGGCGCCTTGAGCCCTTCTACAAACCCTTCCGAAGCTTTTTCCTGGTACGTTTCGTTATTCGACTGATTATGGAGAAGATCGGTTAGGGTTTTTCCCGTTTCTGCTGCTGTCTGTTTGTAATATTGCGGCGATGGCCTCGGCTTTGGCTAGGGCCCATTGCCTTGATGAAATGCCGAATGCTCCTGCTTTAGATTTCCAAGAATAGGATCGTTATTCGGTGGATGGATCGCTTATGAAAGGAAAAGGGCGCACGCCCTCCTACTCCCCTATTCTGATAAAATCTGATCACCTGGGCTCTGCTCAAGCTCTTGTTGGGTTGCGAGAAGGAAATGATGATCGTTCCTCATCCAAGGACATTGCAAATGAGAATATGGGTGGTGGTTCCCATGCGCCTGAAGTTTTAAAGGCACCTGCTGATCATGCTCGCTCAACTCGGACTAGTGACCGTCAGGGCAGAAGCAGAGGAAGGTCGGCCTCTAAGAGACCCCAGCGAGCCTTCTCAAGGAGCTCGAATCTTCGCTCTTGGGCAAATGTGGCAGTAGCTAAGGTAGCTTCAAAGGGATATGATCTTGAGTTCATCCCTTCAACTTATGTTAATAACCGGCCGGTTATTCAAATGACAGAGGAAGATCTCCAAGCTGCAAATTCGAAATTGAAAGAATGTCTAGTGGGATATTACATAGGTAGGAGAATACCTTTTGTTGTTACTGAAGCTGCCTTTAAGAAGGCCTGGGGGCCTAACTTGGAAAGAGTTATGGCAAATGGAAATGGGCTGTTCTTCTTTCATATCCCTAATAGGGAATTCCGAATGAAGGTGATGGAAGGAAGGCCTATCACCGTATCCAAAGTGCCGCTTGTTCTTCAACCGTGGAGACCGACGTTGGAGTTGAGGAAGGATGCATAGCTCACGGTTCCTGTATGGGTAAGATTTATAAATCTTCCTGCTGCATATTGGTCTGCTCAATCCATAAGTAAAATTGCGAGTGGTGTTGGGAAACCTTTGTATGTTGACTCGAGGACAGAACAATTGCAAATGCTTACTTATGCTAGAGTTTGTGTAGAGATTACAGCTGATCAACCTCATTGTGAGTGTATTGAGCTGCTGCAAGAAGGAAAATCTTGCATAGTTGATGTGGAGTACGAATGGAAACCCATGGCTTGCGCTGGTTGTGGTATTTTTGGCCACAAGTGTAGTTCAATGGCCAAACCTGTTGCTGCTAATAACCGTCCAGGATCTGATGCAAATGTTGCCCTTCATAATGTTCCGGAGCCTTCTTCTTCGTGGCCTCAAGGCTTATCAAGCCCGCAATGCATAAATATTCAAGCCACTAAGACGCATAATAATCCTTTGTTTGCTACAAGGTCTGATTCTGGAAATTCTCCAAGAAGGGGAAATGATTCTGAACTGCAGAAGACTGCAGGAGCAGACGCTATGGATCCTCGGATCACAAAGCCTTATGAAGGCTCTGCTGTTGAAGGAAGATTGGAAAGGAAGACTGATGACCCTTCTAACGTCCTTCAATTGGAAGATTCGCAATGGAAACAATTCAAAAAGAAGAAAAAGATTCTGCCAAAAAAGACTGCCTCATTTAGTTTAGCCCCTCCTGGTGAAGGTGACCAAACTCTAAAATTGAAAGACTCTGTCTCTAAGAAAGCAAAGGATTTGCTGGTGCAGCGCAAACCTTTTGGCATGGGTGTAGCCTCCTCTAAATATGTACATGAGCCTGCTGATACGTCAAGAGGAAAGGCAGCTGCTGCTCAACCGTCTATTCCAGATGACTCTGATGACATTGTAAACCCCAGTTTCCAGGTGGAGACAGATGACGAGGACCTGCTGTCGGTAGATTACCCTCCGAAAGGCCCAAGTGTTACTGTCCTGCCTCAATCTATACAAGACAAACTGTTGATGCTATGCCCAGATCCCCCTCCAGCTGCGGTGCCTCCACAGTCGGTGGGTCGGACTAAGGGATCCAAAAAGAGGTAATCCTTTTCCCTCTCTTTGTAAATATGTATATAGCTGCCTTTTGGATCCTATTAGATGGGCTGAAGTTTGTAAGCTCGTCGTTTCGCATAATCTGTGGTTAATTGGCCTCATTGAGACCAAAGTTCCTGAGGATGCTTTTGATTCCCTTTCCTCATTTTTGCTAAATGGTTGGAAATGGACTGCAAATTACAATCATTCCTCTCGTGGCCGTATATGGGTTGGTTGGAATCCGGATTTTATAAATTATGATCCCATCTCGATTAGTGATCAATCGATCCATGGCCGTGTGAGGATCATATCCACTTCAAAGACTTGCTGTGTATCTATTATTTATGGGGAACACTCGCTTATTCACCGTCGCCCTCTCTGGGATGATATTATTCGGATGAATTCTCTCATGCAAGACACGGCCTGGTTAGTTGCTGGAGATTTTAACGCCATTAAAGATTCGTCGGATCGCTTTGGTAGTTCCAACACTTGGATTCCATACTTTGATGAGTTTGGCAACTGTTTAGCTCAAACTGACTTGGAGGACCTTAGATATGTTGGTCTTAGATTTACCTGGTCCACCTCGGCGGGTGCAAGCAGGAAGATGAGGAAAATAGACCGCGTCTTGGTGAATACCAAGTGGAATATGGATTTCTCTTTCTCCGAGGCTTTGTTCCTCAATTCGGGCATATCTGACCACTCTCCGATGGTAGTCAGAGTTATGGACCCGATTCCTAGGAGAAGACCTTTCAAGTATTTTGATTTTTGGGTTGAGCACCCTAGTTTCTCTCTCATTGTTCAGCAGGTCTGGGATGCTCCAGTCCAAGGTGTTGCTATGTTCAGACTTGTCTCCAAACTTAAATCTCTGAAGGGTAGACTGAAACTTCTAAACAGAGAAGTGTATTCTAATATCTCTCTGAGAACGGAGGAGGCAAGACAAGCTTTAAAAACTGCTCAGCTTGATCTTCAAATCAACCCTAATGATCCTGCCTTAGCCATTGCTGAGAAGATGTGTCGTAAACTCTTTGTCAATTTGCGTAGAGATGAAGAATCCTTTTATAGACAGAAATACAGAATTCGTTGGCTCAAAGAAGGGGACCAAAATACAAAATTTTTTCATCACTTTGTCAAGAGGAGGCAGCTTAGAAATAGAATCCTCTCGATGAAGGATTTGTCGGGTTCCCTTATTGATGATCCGGAAGTAGTCCCACAGGTCTTCGTTTCCTATTTTGCTAATCTGCTCTCCCCTCATTCTGGTTTGTCCAGACCCCCTGCAGGAATTGAGGAAATTTATTCGTAATACCTTGTCGGTGGACTAGGTTGGTAACTTAAATAGACCGGTGCTTGCCTCTGAAATTCGGGAAACTGTCTTCTCCCTCGTAAAGGGCAAAGCGCCGGGTCCTGATGGCTTTACTGTAGAATTTTTTAGGCGGTGCTGGGATACTGTTGGCTTGCTTGTGACGGAGGCCGTTCAGGAATTCTTCACGTCGGGCAGGTTGCTGCGAGAGGTGAATAACACTATACTGGCCTTAGTTCCCAAAGTGTCTAATGCGTGTGCTGTTTCAAATTTTCGCTCTATTGCATGCTGCAATACCATCTACAAGATTATTACTAAAATCTTAGCCAATCGATTAGCTACTGTCCTCGGAAACTTGGTTGATTGTTCTCAAAATGCCTTTGTTAAAGGAAGAAGGATTAGGGACAATATTCTTATGGCTCAAGAATTATTTGCTGGGTTTCATTTAGAGCCACATCTTCCAAAATGTGCAATAAAAGTGGACTTCCAAAAGGCATACGACACCATCGATTGGGATTTTCTTCAATTAACTCTAATGGCGTTTGGCTTCCCTGAGGCCTTCATTCGGTTGATTATGGCTTGCGTATGCTCCCCGAAGTACTCCATCTCTATCAATGGAGAGCTTCATGGTTTCTTTCCAGGAGGAAGAGGCCTTCGCCAAGGCGATCCGATGTCCCCGTATCTGTTCACACTTGTGATGGAGGTATTCTCGGGAATCTTAAACTCCCAAACTTCTCTGGAGGATTTTAAACCCTACTGGAGGTGTAAGGCCACTCGGTTAACTCACCTTTTCTTCGTGGATGATGTATTTCTCTTCGCCGGCTGATTGGGCGTCTACTACCTTATTGAAGAAGGGCCTTGATATGTTCTCTTCATGGAGTGGCTTAATTCCAAATAAAAATAAGAGTGAAATCTTCATGTCCGGAGTATCTCCTTCTCAAAGTGAGTATATCCGAATGGCCTTTGGATTCCAAGAAGGGTGTTTACCTGTGAGATATCTTGGGGTCCCTATCATTTCCTTTTGGCTTCGGAAGTCAGACTGCATTGTGTTAATAGACCGGATTACGGCTAGAGCCCAGTCTTGGACTCAGAGATTTCTGTCCTTTGCTGGAAGATTGCAACTCATAAGGTCAGTCCTCCATTCCATTCAAGCATATTGGTCGAGTGTGTTTACTTTGCCGGTGTCGGTTCTGACTAGTATTGAAACGATTTTGAGACGGTTCTTATGGAAAGGCTTTGCTCTTGGTAAAGGGGGGGCTAAGGCTGCGTGGGATGAAATATGCCTCCCAAAAAATGAAGGAGGCCTTGGTATTAGAAAGCTAAGGGACTGTAACAAAGCTGCTATGCTGAAATATATATGGATCCTTTTTACCGACAAGGAATCGTTGTGGTGTCTTTGGATCCATTCCAATTTTTTAAAAAAGGACAATTTCTGGAATTCCTCGACTCCTTCTATCTGTTCTTGGGCTTGGAAAAAGATATTGCAATTAAGAACAGAGTGTAGGCTTTGCTTCGCGTGAAGGATTGGCAATGGATTCTCGGTTTCCTTATGGTATGATCAGTGGCTCACCGATGGACCTCTTGATCTGGTACTTACAAACTCCATCATTGAAATGTCGGGCCTCCCTAAATATGCTGTGGTTGCAGATTTGTTTTCCTCTCGTGGTCGTTCGTTTCAAATTTTACTTGAAAACTGTGGCTTCTCTATTCCGGAACAAGTAAGTACGCCGGACTATTTCACCTGGAATCGACACCCATCAGGATCTTTTTCTGTGGCTTCGGCATGGGACTTCATTAGAATCAAGAAACAAAGAGTATTCTGGGACTCTCTAATTTGGAATTCTGATATTGTCCCAAGATATCAATTTAACTTATGGTTGATCACTAAAAACAGGTTACCTACACAGGAACTTCTCCTCCACAATGGCAGAATTGACTCGGGTACTTGTGCATTTTGTAATGAGATATCGGACTCTATTGATCACCTGTTCTTCAACTATCGTATTTCAGCTTCTCTTGCATTCTTTTGGGCGACAAGATGCAATTTACCTTGGAGACCAAGGCCTTGGAAGGACAATCTTATGTGGGCTGTCAAATTTCTCTCTGGTAATGATTTCTACCACAGGATTGCGCGCTTCTCTTTCGGTGCCTTATGCTATTTGATTTAGAAGAAAAGAAATGATATCACCTTTCGTGGGGAAACACTATATGTCCCTGCTTTGAAGAACCACCTTTTGAAGATTGTTAAAGATAAAATGGCTACTTTTACTAGTGTTCCGGACATTCCCAGAAACAGGCGCCTCCAAGGAAGTTGGGATCTTGATCCTGCTATCTTCTCGGATCGTATCGTGCCTTAGTTTTTTGCTCTCTCTCTCGCCCTGCTACTACCTTCAGTATCTCTCCGTTCTTCGTTGCTTTGAATGGTTAGCTGAGGTTTGTGGGTTGTAGTAGTTTTTGTGTTTTCTTGTGGTCTTCTTTTCGGTGTATTTGCCTTTGGCTTTTTCACGGCTCCCCACTCTTTGGTTCATCCTTAGAGTGCAAGCTTTTGGCGCCGCCTTTTATACATTTGTCCAAAGCTATAAAATTCTTTACTTTCACCAAAAAAAAAAAAAAAAAAAAACAATGCGAAAGCATATGATTTTGCCATTTTGCTCCTTTTGGGTTACTGTTCATGCATCCTCTCTATTTGGGCGACAACTTCACTGTTCCTGCGATTCTGGCCTTCGAGTTGCTGTGGACATTAGACTGGTGGTTGGCCGTGATTTTTGGAGGACAGCCTTGTCTTTTCCCTCCTCAAATCCTATCCGAAGCATTCCACCCGGTATGGCCTGAATTGTTGATTATGTTTAATCTCCGTTAGGGTTTTTGGTGCGATTGCTATTCTTTGTTTGTTCTTGCCGATTTTATGGTTTCGTCTAGTAACCCTGTTCGCCCCTTGGGCCGGGCTAAGGACAAGTCCATAGCTGGCCATGGGCGTAGCCGTAGTCGAGTCAAGTCCACTTCTCGCGGCCCTACTGCGACGAGGCCTCGTACTCTGAACCGCGAAGAGTCTAAGGCCATGCATACTCGTTCCTAGGTTAATGTGGCTAGATTATCTGCTAAAGGATATGATCTGAACTATGTTCCTCCTATTTCGGTTGGAAAGAGAGCTGTTGTTCGTTTATCTGAGAATGTTAAACATGCTGCTAATCCGAAATGGAACAATTGTCTGGTGGGATATTTTATTGGGAAGAAAATGGCCTTTAAGCTGACTGAGATAGCATTGAAGCAAGCCTGGGGATCTCATTTAATGGAAGTATTAGCCAATGATGAAGGCTTCTACTTCTTCATTATCCCTGATCATGATTTTCGAAGGAAAATTCTCAATGAAGGTCTCTTAACGGTGGATAGAGTCCTTCTTGTCCTCAAGTAGTGGCACTTGACCCTGGAGCTGAAGAAGGATCTTCAATCTATAGTCCCTATGTGGATCCGTTTGAAGAACATTTCATTTGCCTACTGGTCTGCCCCTGGGATTAGTGAAATAGCGAGTGCAGTGGGTAGACCACTCTATATGGATCCGCTAACTAAACAGATGAAACGTCTCTCCTTCGGAAGGATATTTGTGGAAATCTCTGCCGAGCTGGAAAGATTCGAAGCGGTTGAAGTGTTAGTGGATGATGAATAATTTACTGTTCTGGTCCTTTATGAGTGGAGGCCTGATTCTTGTCCTAAATGCTGTGCCTTCGGCCACAACTGTGTGGAGAGAGAAGCTCCTACTCTACCAGCTGAGGTAACTGTTAAGCCCCCTGCTGTTGGTCCTTCGAAGCCTCTAGCTTTAGCCCAGGCTTTAAATGTGGCCCCGAATGACCAGCACCAAGGCTGGAAACAAGTGACAAATAAGAAGAAAAAGCAACAGGCAGGGCAAAAGGAGAAGGAAAAGGCCTCTACTCCTCCCATCTATGCTCTGAAGTTCAAGTCCAAAGCAGAGGCGCCTCGTCCCCCCTCGACCAAATCGGTCCAAATGGATCAAGGAATCCTTAAGCCTAGCGCTTCTGGATCTTCATCCTCGATGGCCCTAGTGATTTCTCACCTTGAAGCTGCCTCGATGATGGCTCTCTCTTCGGATGAAGATTCGAATGATGTGGCGAGTGCGGTCAGTAGTAGTGCTGATGAGGAGCTTGTCCCAGATGCACCAAGCCCTCGTGGTGATCATCAACCTGGACTGGAGGCCCTCCCCATCCAAAGGATGTTCCTCAAATCTGCGTCGTGCCTACTCCTTCGGCTAATCCTCCTAACCAGGGGACTAATCAGAGGAAGCCCCCCAAGCGTCGGTAATGTCTTCTTGCCATTTTTTATATTACATCTATCTATATATATATATATATATATATGTGTGTGTGTGTGTGTGTGTGTGTATGTATGTATATAGGAGTATGGAACATTAGGGGTTTGGGCAACCCTGTGAGACAAACGGAAATTAGAAAATTTGTTCGGTCCAACAATCTTTGCTATGTTGGAATTGTGGAAACGAAAATCTCCATTGTTGCTTTCAATTCGGTATTGGCTGTATTATTACCAGGTTGGAAGTGGGCTAACAACTATAATCATTCCCATAAGGATAGAATCTGGGTGGGTTGGAACCCCCTATAGGTGGCCTTTACTGTGAGTTCCTCCTCTGAGCAAGCTGTGCATGGTAGATTAGCTTGGTTGGCCTCTAGCAAGGCTTTTTTCTTCACGGTTGTCTATGTGGAACACACATTTGTCTCGAGACAACCTCTATGGGATGATCTCATTCACTCCAGCTCTCTCTATGGGGCTTCTCCCTAGATTGTAGCAGGGGACTTTATCGCTATTCGAGATCCCTCGGATAGGGTGGGAAGCTCAAATACTTGGATCCCAGCCTTTGATGAACTTCGGGATTGCCTCTTTTAGGCTGGTTTGGATGATCTTAGATACATTGGCCACAGATTCACTTAGGCCACTTCTACGGGTCCCAATCGCAAGCAAAGGAAAATAGATAGAGTGCTGGTTAATGCTTGCTAGAATTCTAAGTTCTCCTTTTCGGAAGCTTCCTATTTGGCCCCCGGTATCTCGGACCATTCTCCGATGGTTATTAAAATCTTGCCCATTCCCAAGTCTTGCAAGCCATTTAATTATTTAATTTTTGGACTACCCATCCAGGCTTTTTCAGCTTGGTTTCACAAGTATGGGATTCTCCGTTTACTAGGACACCAATGTTTATTTTCTGTTCCAAGCCACGTCTTCTCAAGTGTAGGCTAAAACAGCTCAACAAGGAGTCCTTTTCAGACCTTTCTGCTAGAACAACTGAGGCTAGACATGCTTTTCGCACCACCCAAGATGCTCTCCAGACTGATCCCCTGAATCTTCATCTTGCTGAAGCCGAAAAGCAGCAGCTTCAGGTCTTCTCTAACTTGCACCTTCAAGAAGAGTCTTTTTACAGACAGAAGTCTAGGGTGCATTGGCTGAAAGAAGAGGATCTTAATACAAAGTTTTTTCATTATTCAGTTAATAAGAGGCACCTTCATCATAGGATTATTTCGTTGACTGATGGGGACGTTACTACTTTGAATCCTACTGAAGTGCAAACCATGTTTGTTGATCATTTCCGTGAGTTGCTTGCTGCCTCACCTCCTACGGTTTGTTCTTCCATGGAGGAAATCCGTGCGGTTTTAAGCCACACTCTAGATGATGATCATGTATGCTTCTTATCTAGCCCTATCTCTGATGTGGAAATTCGAGATACCCTCTTCTCCCTTATAGTGGGCAAAGCCCCAGCACCCGATGGCTTTAACGTTGAGTTTTTTAAACATTCATGGGAGATTGTCGGTGCCTCGGTAATCTTGGCAGTCAAGGATATCTTCATGACAGGCAAGTTGTTATGAGAGATCAATACTACCATCCTTGCCTTAGTACCCAAGATCCCTAATGCCTCTAATGTCAACGACTTTCGGCCAATTGCCTGCTGCAACACAGTTTATAAATGTATCACAAAACTTATTACCAATCGCCTCTTCCGTGTGCTGCCTTCTATCATTAGCTTACCCTAAAATGCTTTAGTTAAAGGCAGACACATCAATGATAATATTTTGCTTGCCCAAGAACTCTTCTATGGCTTTCATCATGATCCTTACTAGCCCAAGTGTTTTATTAAGGTTGATTTTCGGAAGGCTTATGACACGATGGATTGGGATTTCATTAAAGTTTGCTTGCAAGCCTTCGGTATTTCTTTGGAGTTTATTGCTCAGATTATGATTTGCATACGGTCACCCAAATTTTCAGTATCTTTAAATGGTGAACTCCATGGCTTCTTTGCGAGTGGAAGGGGTATCCGTCAAGGCGACCCGATGTCTCCCTATATATTTACTCTTGTGATGGAAGTCTTCAAGACTTTCTCATCTTTTCTTTGCTGATGACGTACTTCTTTTTGCGAAAGCTAGCATGGCGTCCATTGATCTTTTAAAGGCGGGGATTGATAAATTCTCTAGTTGGAGTGGGCTGATTCCGAATTTGAGAAAGAGTGAAATATTTTTGTTTGGAGGCTCGGCTGCTCTTTGGAACAACATCCTGAACAGAATGGGTTACCAATTGGGGTCCCTTCCTTTCCGTTACCTTGGAGTCCCAGTCATCTCTTCAAGGTTGGGAAAGGCAGACTGTGTTGCGTTGGTAAATGCAATCACAGCCCGAGTCCAATCTTGGACTCACAGATTTTTATCTTTTGCAGGGAGAATCCAACTCATAAGGTCAGTTCTTTATTCTATACAAGTATTATGGGCAAGTGTCTTCTTTCTACCTTGCTCGGTCCTCAATTGTATTGAGCAAATATGCCGCCAGTTTATGTGGAAAGGACCGGTGATGGGTCTGGGTGGGGCTAAGGTCTCCTGGAGCAATATTTGTCTTCCAAAGGAGGAAGGAGGCCTAGGAATTCGCACTCTTAGGGAGAATAACATTGCCTCAATGCTGAAACATATATGGATTCTCTTTACTGATAAGGAATCCCTTTGGTGCAAGTGGATACACTCCACGTTTTTAAATCGCAAGAATTTTTGGGTTGTCCCGTGTCCTACTTATTGTTCCTGGGCTTGGAAAAAGCTTTTAGGCCCCCGTGATCATTTTCAACAACACTTTAGGTGGGTTATTGGGAATGGGTGGTCGGTATCATTTTGGTTCGACCCTTGGCACTCCAATGGTCCGCTTTATTGGTTCTTCTCTAATTAGGATATTTATCACTCGGCTATCTCTCAGTTAGCCTCGGTTGTTGATGGCTTTTCTACTCATATGGGCTGGTATGTCCTTAATATCTTGGCCAACTGGTGGGATCCCCTTCATGTGATCAATCAATAAGAAGACCGCTTCTAATGGCTTCGGCATCCCTGTGGTCGATTCTCTACTGCTTCCGCTTGGGAATTATTACGCCCCAAGGGTGATGTGGTCCCTTGGTCTTCCTTTATTTGGAGCACCTCTATGCCGCCTAGATATCAATCTCATCTTTGGCTTATCACCCATAAACAACTGCCTACTCAGGTCTTACTCATCTCTTTTGGTAGACTTACGGCTGCTACTTGCCCTTTTTGTTCGTGCAGGCCTGATTTGGTAGATCATTTGTTCTTTGCTTGTCATATTCTGGGCAATCTTGTTTCTTTTTGGGCAGCTAAGTTTAACCTTGCCTGGCAAAACAAGTTGTGGCTTGATAATCTTGCTTGGGCCTCCAAACGCTTTACGGATAGAAGCTTCTATTAGTCTTTGGCCCGTTTTAGCTTTGGGGCGCTCTGCTATATCATTTGGAAAGAATGAAATAATATTCTATTTCGCAACTAGACTCTTTTCTTCCCGGCAATGAAGATGCATCTCCAGAAGGCAATTAAGGATAAAGCGATGACCCTTAAGCATATTGTGGATACCCCCAAGAATAGAAGGTTGCAACAGAGCTGGGATTTAAGTCCATCTATCTTTGATTGATGGAGGTCTCTAGGTTTTGTCTGTTAGTCTTTTGCTTTTGGGTTCTCTTCTCTGGTGGTTTCTTTTGGGAAGCTTGGCACCCTTACACTCTTACTTGACTTTTGTCAGCTTGAGTGTATGCTTTTGTTGGTGCCAGGCCTCCCTGCTATATTCTTTTGTGCAAAATCTATACATATCTTACTTTTACAAAAAAAAAAAAAAAACAACTGCGAAAGCATACTTTTGCCATTTCCACCTTTCTCGGTTACTGTTCACTCTGGTGCTCTCTAAGCTGGATTCGCGATTACTGTTCATCAGATCTGGCTATTGCTGGTTCTAGCCGCTCCAGCCATCCGTTGGAGCTTATTTTCGGAGATGAGCCCCCTAGACCCGATCTACACTTTCACCAAAGGATTTCTCCTGGTATGTCTTCTACATTCGGGTATGGTGTTATGTGTTTTTAGGGTTTAGGTTGCTGCGGGATTCGTCTGGTGCGAAATGGCTTCTTCTTCTTTGGTGCTTGATGGCATCTTGGGCAATGCCCATCAAGAGGCCTCTTAGGAAGCTTCCGATCCTCCCCTTTCTTTTCGTCCCCCCTACTTGGTATTCTTCTGCAGCTAGGGGTGCTCACGCCCACAGTGGCCATTCTCAAAGTAGGGGCCGTAGCAGGGCTCGAAAGACTCGAGCTCAATTGGTTGCGACTCCTCCCTTCCAACCTGTTGGAGCAGGCCCAACCTCTTCTTCAATCCCGAATACCTTAGATAAAGGGGTAGCTGTTGGTGGGTTTCCTGCTGCTCCTTCTCACCCGTCCCCTGTTTAGCGTGGTCTAGGGTGTAATGGGCCTTCCCCTGTTGCTATTAAGTCTGCTTTGCCTCAAAAGGTCCACCCCAGTGATGCTCCTCATTCCCCCTTTGGTCTTGGGCTGCAGCTATTAGGTCAGCAACTAAGGGATACAGCCTCTCTTGTGCAAATTTCTGTGGAAGTTTTGCAAGCTGCCCATCTAAAATGGGAGGAATGCCTCATTAGGTATTTTATTGGGAAGAGACTCCCGTTTAAGATGACGGAAGATGCCTTCAAGCATACTTGGGGTCACCAGTTGGTTGAAGTTGTGGCTGCTAATCTTGGCTTTTACTTCTAACACATTTTGAATAGAGACTTCAGAAGGAAAATGCTGGAGGGGGGCCAGATCACAGTTGCTAAAATTCCCCTCATCCTTCAACAATGGCACGCAATGATGGAGCTTAAGAAAAATTGCCACAACTCAGTTTCTATTTGGGTTCGTTTCAGGAATATTCCTATTTCGCTATGGTCTGCTATGGGTATTAGTCTACTCGCTAGTGCCATCGGGAAGCCTCTGTTTGTGGACAGTCGCACTAAGCAGATGACTATGGTCTCATTTGCTTGTGTTTGCATTGAGATTGATGCTTTGCATTCTTTCCCTGAAGTTATCGATTTTATGCTTAATGGTGAATCTTGCTCAGTGGCGGTCCATTATGAATGGGTGCCAACTCTTTGTCCGACCTGCTGTACTTTTGGCTATAGGTGTGCTGCTCCTATTGCTCCTGGCTCTCCTAAAGTTATTCCTACAGCTCCCAAGCCTCCTTCTACTCGCCTTAATGGTGAGTGGCATGAAATTCGTGGGAAGCAAAATTTTAAACCCCCTGGTATTGCCGACAATGCTCCCCCTGCTCGCTTTACTGTCTCCCCTCCTCGTGGAAAAGAACTTCATTCCTCTACACCATAGGAGGCTGTGCTGAAGGTAGCTGCTCCGCTGAAGGTGAGAGAGGAAGGTCCCTCTCCTTCTTTTGAACTCTTACCTGGTACTTCTCTGGGTCCTTCCCAAGCTGGCCATGTCTAGGCACTGGTTTGCTTAGTGCCGGACTTGCCTTCGTCCTCGAATGAAGACGTACTGGATGAGATCAACTCAAGAGGCAGCGATCTTGATTCCCCCCTCGTGGTCGCTTCTTCCATCCCAGAGGAAGCTGCTTCGCCCCCAACTACCTCTTGGACCCATCTTGGTTGTCCTTGCCCGCTAGAAAGGAATTCTTCGATCTGCCTCTACTAACACTAGTATCCCTCTGAGCCCGAAGCCTGTGCCACCCTCGACGAAGAAACGAGGTGGCAAGCGACGGTAATTGCTCTACCTCCTGCTTCTTATGCTTTTTGGTGTCTGGAATATTAGAGGTCTCAGGGTCCCCCTTAAATAGGCTGAAATAAGAAATTTTGTTAGGACCAATTACCTTAGTTGTGTTGGTATTTTAGAGACTAAGATTTCCCCTGCTCTGTATCTTTCGATCTCGGGTGCCCTCCTTCCTAGTTGGTCTTGGTGCACCAATCTTATCCACTCGCCTAGGGGAAGAATATGGGTGCGTTGGAACCCCTTGACCGTTTCTTTTGGCATGTCTGCGTGCTCTTTGTAGGCCATCCATGGTTGGTTGGAGTGCCTTAGCAACGGCATTACCTTTGACCTTTCAATGGTGTATGCAGATCATTCTTTTGTTTTGAGACGACCACTTTGGGTAGACTTGCTTCAGGCTAGCCTCCTCTGCTCGGATACGCCCTGGATTGTTGCAAGTGATTTCAATGCTATTTGTTTTGCTTTGGATAGGGTGGACACATCTAACTATTGGATTCCGACTTTTGATGATTTTGGCGGCTGTCTTATGTAAGCCGGTTTGGATGACCTCAGATATGTTAGCCTCAGGTATACTTAGGCAACCTCCTAGGGTTCCAATCGTAGGCAAAGGAAAATTGATAGGGTTTTGGTTAACTCGGCATGGAATTCTGTTTTCTCCTATTATGAGGCTTCTTTCTTGGCCCCTAGAGTCTCTGATCACTCTCCAATGGTTGTTAGGATTTTGTCTACCCCTAACACCCATAAGCCCTTTAAGTTCTTCAATTTCTGGATGTCTCATCCGGCTTTCTTTGGCTTGATGTATCAGGTTTGGGAATCCTCCTTCTCTGGTACGCCTATGTTTGTCCTTTGTTGTAAGCTACGGGCTCTCAAGTGCAGACTTAAACTTCTGAACAAAGAGGCATTCTCAGATATATCTGCTAGAACCGCTGAGGCTAGGAGAGCGCTTTCAGTTGCTCAGTCAGCTAGATCTTCTTAACCAATTGCTGGCCGATGCTGAAAAGGAGCACCTACGGGTTTTCTTTGATCTCCGCCTTCAAGAAGAATCTTTCTTCAGGCAAAAATCTAGGGTGCGGAGGCTTAAAGAAGGCGATCTCAACACTAAGTATTTCCATCATTCAGTTAAGCGTAGCCACCTCCGGAATATAATTCTTTCGATCTCTATCTAGTTACGGTTCCTTCTGAAGTGTAACAGCTCTTTGTTTCACACTTCCAGAATCTCTTGGTGGCTTCTCCCCCATCCATTATGCCCTCGATTGAGGAGATCCGAGCGAACTTGAATCAAACTCTTGATGATGAACAGGTTCAATTCCTCTCACACCCTATTTCTAATGAAGAAATTCGAGATACTTTGTTTTCTCTTGCGAGTAGTAAAGCGCCAGGCCCGGATGGCTTTAATGTGGACTTCTTCAAACAATCTTGGGGGATTGTTGGCCCCTCGGTGTTGCTAGCGGTTCGAGATTTCTTTTTTTCTGGTCAGCTTCTCCGGGAGATTAATGCTACCATTCTTACCTTGGTCCTGAAGATCCCTAATGCCTCGACTGTCAATGACTTCCGGCCCATAGCTTGTTGCAACACAATCTATAAGTGCATTACCAAGATTTTAGCCAACAGGTTAGCCACCATGCTTCCTTCTATTATCAGTCTACCTCAGAATGCTTTTGTAAAATGTAGACGTATTAGTGATAACATTTTGTTAGCTCAGGAGTTGTTCTGTGATTTTCATCATGAACCTTATCGGTCGAAATGCATCATTAAGGTCGACTTTTGCAAAGCCTATGATTCGGTAGATTGGAACTTCATTGACTTAACCTTACTAGCATTTGGTTTTCCTTCTGACTTCGTTAACCGTATTATGATTTGCATTCAGTCTCTCAAGTTTTCCATCTCCTTAAATGGTGATTTGCATGGTTTCTTCCTGAGTGGTCGGGGTATTCGTTAGGGTGACCTTTGTCTCCCTACATCTTCACACTCGTTATGGAAGTATTCACATGGATCCTCAATACTCAAACCAGGATGCTAGATTTTGAGTTCTTTTGGAGATGTAAAGCTTCCAAGCTCTCCCACCTCTTCTTTGTAGATGATGTACTCCTCTTCTCGGAGGCTAATATGGCATCTTTGCGACTTTTAAAAGACGGGATTCATTTATTTGCCAACTGGTTTGGGCTCACTCCTAACCTTAACAAAAGTGAAATTTTCCTTTTGGAAGGACCCACTTCTTTGAGGGACGCCTTGGTAAGCACTTATGGCTTTCAATTAGGCTCCCTTCTTTTTAGGTACCTCGATGTGCCTATCATCTCTTCTAGGTTGGTCAAGGAGGATTGTGTTTCCTTGGTGAATGCTATCACAACGAGAGTTCAATCTTGGACCAACCATTTCCTCTCCTTAGTGGGCGGGCTGTAGCTAATCAGATCGGTTCTCCATTCTATCCAGGTATACTAGTCAAGCGTCTTTGAAGGTGGTTTGGGGATCCGCTCCTTTCGTGAGAGCAACAAAGCTGCCATGCTCAAACACTTATGGCTCCTCTTTACTGATAAAGAGTCGTTATGGTGTAAATGGATTCATTCCACTTTTTTAAAGCGAAAGAACTTCTGGATTGTCCCTAGGCCTACATTTTGCTCTTGGGCGTGGAAGAAATTGCTTAACCTCTATGATTTTATTCAACAGCAATTTATGTGGCGTATTGGAAATGGACTTTTAGTCTCATTTTGGTTTGATCCCTGGTACCCTCGTGGCCCGTTCAACAAACTCTTCTTTGATCGGGAAATCTATTGTTCTGGTATCCCACAACTTGCCTCTATTGTTATTGGTCTTTCCGCCTTGCCCTTCCCTTCTTTTGCTGCGACCACCCTAGCAAGTTGGGATGACCCTCTTCCGATCCTCAATGGTGAAAATGACCGTCTCTTATGGCTTGGTCACTCTTTGGGTGTGTTTTCTATTGCCTCTGCTTGGAGTTTATTGCAGTCGAGGGGTCTTGTGGTTCCCTGGTCCCGCTTCATTTGGAGTCCCTCGCTGCCTCCTCGGTATCAATCCCACCTGTGGTTGATTACCTGCAATCGCCTACCAACCCAGGTATTGTTGCTTTCGTATGAGAGAATCCAGCATGTTTCTTGTGCCTTTTGTTCTACTAGGCCAGATTCAATCGACCATTTATTATTTGGTTGCTTAATAACTAGTGGCCTTGCGACTTTCTGGGTGGCAAAGTGCAACCTACCTTGGCAGAATCGATCTTGGAAGGACAATTTATTGTGGGTTGTAAAGCACTTATCCAATGCAAGCTTTCACCATTCTTTGGCTCGTTTTGCCTTTGGCGCCTTATGTTATCTCATTTGGAAAGAGATGAATAACATTATCTTCCACGATCAAATTTTATTCCTCCCGGCTTTAAAAGAGCACATTCTTAAAGCTGTTAAAGATAAGGCCTTAACCTTTACAAAGGTTCCGGATTCCCCTCGTAATAGAAGATTCCAACTGAGCTGGGGAATTCATCCTTCAATTTTTGAGTGATTGTACTGGTCTTTATCTGGTTGCTGCCTGTGACGTCTTCACCAGTGGCCTCGCACATGCTTCTTCATGTGGAGTGTTTCTTTGGAGTGTTTCTTTGGAGTGTACTAGGAGGTACCCCCCCACCTCTCGCTTCTTCTTGGAGGGTCTCCCTCCAGTTGCGCTTCTGGTTTGGTTGATTGGTGGAGCTGGATTGCTTGATTGGTGGAGTTGCTGTTGACCTTCAGAGTCTTACCTTGGTGCTTCCATCTCCTCTGTACTTCGAGTACATTGGCCTTGAATTAGGTCCCTGGTTCGCTAGTGCTTTGGTGGTTCCCTTCGCTGGAGTGGTTTCGGGTATTCGCTGTTGGAACGGCTTCGGTTCTTCTCAACCTCGGATGGGTCGGGTCTCTTGACTCTTAACTGTTGTGTTGTCTCTCTTGTTGCTTGTTTCTTTTTCTGTTTTGTTGTGCGGGCCACAACTGTTTTCGTGGCTCTTTCCCCCCCTCTTCTTTGTTTGCTGGCCACTGTTTTGGCTCTTTCATTGCTGCTGTTTTTGCTTGCTTTGTATCTTCTTCTGCAGCTTGTTCTTCCCCCGACACCCTTCCACTCGTTGTGACTTTTTGTCTTAATGAGTGTAAGCTTTTTGGTGCCGGGTCCCTTTGTATAGCTTCTTGGTTCAAAAGTCAATATATTTCTTACTTTTTACCAAAAAAAAACAACTGCGAAAGCATTTGCCAATGATGTTTTCATTAATCAAGAGCGAAAGTTGAGGGCTCGAAGACGATCAGATACCGTCCTAGTCTCAACCATAAACGATGCTGACTAGGGATCGGCGGATGTTGGTTTTAAGACTCCACCGACACCTTATGAGCCTTGGAGAGCAAGTTTAGCCAAACTATTAATTGCAGGATGACTCATTACACATGTGGCCCAATGAAAAGAATGTCAAGTGTCTTCTAAAGCTTTAGGGTGCTGATTCATCAAAGTAGGCATGCCACCTCTTTAAGATAGGTTCTTAATTAAGGTAATGACTCATGACTAGGTGGACCAATAAGAAAGACACAAATTAAACTCCAATCGTTTCTCTAGAATTCTAGGAGCCACTTAATCAAGATAGGTCACCACCTCTTCTCAAATAGCCTTGCCACCCAAAGACAAATTATTGGACCATTTGGAAAGGCCATCGAGGTTTGGCTTATAAATAGAAGCACCACCCCCTCAATTCCCTAAACCTTGGCTCATTTCTCCCATTCCTCCCTTCTCTTGCATGCCTCACTATCTCGGTTACTCTTCCTCTCTCTCGAACACTTCCGTCCTCGTCACTCGCCCGTGCCACTTAGCCACCACTCGGCCATGGCCACCGCTTGAGCAAGTTGTAAGTGGAATTCTTAACCCTTGGCTATGGTGATGTGTTATGTTGTTGGATTTAGTCATGTGGTCGCTTGTGTATAGTCTTGTGCATGCTAAGGATTGATTTTATATAGTTTGCTCATGTCTTGTATTCATAAGTACAATCATAGCCTGAGTCACGGACTAATCTTGCTCGGCTCTGAGATCGATGTTGAGACATGATAGTTCAAGCCTTGCTTGAATTTGGATTGGCATTGAGGCATGTCGATTCGAGTCTCACTTAGCTTTGGATCGGTGTTTAGACATGTCGGTTCAAGCCACCGAGTTCCATGCCGTGCTTGGCATATTAGTAGTTATGATGCCTTAGGTCATGGCATACACACTTGCATGAGTATGCCTTCAGGCCTTGTTTTCATCGACTAAGATAAAAACACAATGAACCGGGTTGTGTGATACATAATGTTTGGTCACATAAAGAAAAGATAAATGCCGTCAACGTGTCTTAGCTATGTCAAGGACAAATCCTTGAAGAGGATGGTCCAGGAGCACACCCCCAAGAGGACAATATCGAGTTGGGATGAAGGATGGTTCAAGAGCACGCTTTCACCACAAATGACGTGTTACATTACCTCATTCATGAGAATGGGCTGCCCAATGGATTCTGGATGCCCGATAGATTCCGATTGCCTGATGATTTTGGTTAAGTTAATGAATGAAATTCTATGTGCATGTTTCTATGTCTCGTTTTGATGACTTTGGTAGTGCTTACATCACAAGTAAGCGGAGTTGTTCACATGCACATAGTCAAGGTAATGCAATAGATTTACTATTGATCTGCCATCAACACGCCTTAATGAGGTTGAGATTCCTTGGCTTGACTCAATGATGAGATGTCCTCCTGTCTTGAGGTTAGTGATTTTACTTATTAAGTCTTCGACTCACCTCATTGTTTTTCCTCATATTTGTAGGTATGGAAGTCTTACCCCTTTGGAGCCGAGGCCACGCTAGAGGATATAGGAATCCCATGGCCTACAACTGATAGAAGATTAATGTAAATAAGGAAATGCCTGTAAAAAAAAGGCTTGCAAATATAGTCATGTAATATAGTTGCAATACGCTTTGTGTAGTGTTTTCCTGGCCACTTGATTGTTGTGTTGTTTAGGAGATGGTTGCCATACATGCTTCCGGATGCTTATAAGAACAGTATAAAAGGAAATGGGTTGACGATGTGCCTGGAGACATCGCAACAATAACCCCATTAGATCGTTACATAAAATATAGCCTATTTCCTTACATCCGTCTCACTTGATTAAGTCGCTATAATTTCTAGAATGCAAAACATTCATGCATTATTTGAAGTATAGCTTATACCATTAAATGAAGAAACCCCTCTCTTGATATATATGTTATTGATAAAAATATTGCTAGTTAAAGTATAATGATTTTATTTAATTAATTTGATTTAGTGCAGTAAAAGATATTACATTGAACAAATAAATTCACTTAGTTTGAATAATAAACATTTTTTTATAAAATTATACCTAGCTTATAACACAACTTCATAAATTTTTGTTTTTACTTTTAATTCAGAGGAAATTTGACAGAATAAATAACTCATGTTACTTTTACGGTCCAGAAAAAAATTATTTATCTCAAACTTGCAATAAAACATTTAAATGAAAGTAGGTTAAGCTCCAACATAGTGAAACATGGATAATTTCATGTTTTGTTTAGGTTTATTTTCTACTTTCTTGAATAGATTTATTTCATACACAACTTCCAGTGTCGTACACCAAAAAAAAAAAAAATTATCTATGTTTTACGTGCTGAGGAAGCACAACGTCATAACATCTTTTCTGTGACATATTAATGTGTTAGGCCTTCACCAAAGTTGTGATATTCTTCAACAAAATTATAGAATATTACCATAATATATATCTTATCATTTCTCTTGCATCAGCTAAAAAACAAAGAAAGTTTGGCGCACAGAAGTAATTAATAAAGTTATGACATATTAATGGATTGCTAACAATTCAAAGATATGTGCGCTGAAAGCACCGGCTAAATAATTAATAAGTAGTTAATGTTTGGCGCACAGAAATTTAATGGGGATGACCTTCATCGTTGCCAAGGTAAAGTTCAAAGACTCGCGTCAAATTCCGTGATTAGCAAGAAAAGCACAGGGAAATTTTGTCCATCACTCATAAAGAATTTGACTTTACATCATTTATTTACAACATTCCATATGCTGTGAATTATATGTAAGGTAAAACAAACCAACCTACCAAACCTAGCACAAGCTCTCTCTCTCTCTCTCTCTATCCTAATGTGTAACCAAACAAGCATGATTAAGACCATAACATCACACGCGAGAAATGGGGGTACACTTTTCTTTTAATTTTTCTTTTGTAGCCTAAATCATAGGAAAACCACACTATGATCCATCTCAAATCTCACGTTCTCTCTGCCTAGGTTCGAGGAAACCCCATCGACGATGCTACTCTCTTCTAGGTTGGCGTCCCAAAGGAGACTGTACTCGTCGTCATCGACAACGTTGGAGTCGATGTCCAACATCATATTGGAGACCAGGGGCATGTTTCTTTCTTGATTGTTATTTGAGCAGTGAAGAAGATGAAGGAGAGAATTCGAGTTGTGGTTGTGGGGATGGTCGTGGTGGTAGGTTGAGCTTGAGGATAATGATGAGGTGACTGTTGGGGGATAAGAGTGATGATGATGATAAGGCATGGTTGGGATTGGGTCATTTGGAGGAGATTTGAGAGAAGGTGCAATATTGATGGTGGTGGTGGTGGTGGATGGTGCCTCAAACATGTAGGGTGGGCTTAGTTTGTCACTGCTCTCTGCCTTGCTTCTGTGAAACACTCTGCACAGTACCCAATCCTCCTGTGTGCAATATATATCAAAAGACATGTGAGGATTCTTATTTGAAATAGGGTTGACACAAATATTAACCAGAGTTATTGAATTATTTCGCTATGTCAAAGGCATGTATATAGACAATCATAGTTCGACAAAGAATGAGAAACTTTTTTTTTTTTTAAGAGCAAAAGGTATTCGGATTTTATTCATTTCGACTAGTTCTGGATGCATGATGATCACACTGTCCAAATGTTTAGAGAGAGAGAGAGAGAGAGAGAGAGAGAGAGAGAGATGGTGAGACTTACGTATAAGTTGGTATCCCGAAGAGGAAGAGTGACACTATTTTCAAATAGGGTTAGCCCTAAGGTAGAATCAAGCAATGACTTCTCTGAGACATGATCATGTGACCACTTGGGAGACAAAAAAAATGGACAAGAGGGGCAATTTCCTGCAACTTTCCTGGGAAAAACTCTCTCTCTCTCTCTCTCTCGTGTAACAACGTAAGTGGAGAATCAATAAGAGAATGTCTAAGGTTAGTCTCCTATTTAGAGAACACGATGTTTTCATTTCTCGAATTGTCAACCTCAATCTTATCTACGCCTACCCCCACCACACCCCCCCCCGGGGTTCTCTCTCTCACACGCATGCGTAACTTGAAAGCACCGGAACCACAATGAGAACAATGGAATCAAGGAAACGGTTTTGTATTAGGCCAATGGATGACCATTAGAAATTTCCAACAAACACCCTTGATTTTAGGATTCATGTACGACAAATTGAAAGAGGAATCGAATCTTATGAACGGTGCTTGTGTAAAACATTTTCTTTTGCTCAAGTAGGCATAATAATAAAAGTCCAACAATCGTAGGGAAAAAAAAGAAAATAAAGGAAAGCCTTTGCACCTTAGGAGCCATGTGTGGAGTCTCCAAGCGGAATTCATGCATAATCCACCCTGTTTTGATCCCATTCGGAGCTCGGTTCGTGTAGAACACCAACGTCTTCCTCATCCCCACGATTTCGCGTGTCACCGGATCATGCACCGTTCGATCCTTCCCCGTAGCTTTCCAGTATCCCGTTGTCGTGGCACGATTGGTTCGGAACCCGGTTGCATACTTGCGGTCCCGAAAGCTGAAGAAGTACCACTCACTGGCATTGAGCTTGGCCACATCTGTTGGTCCACATCACAAGTATACGGTAACACATCATCCCCAAAGAAATAGGTGCTCTCAAAATGAAACCGTATTTTCGTACAAATTTATGTATTCAAGAATCAAAATAGGAAAAAAAAAAAATAAATAAATTGCTTTTGCTTGATCTTATCTACTGTCTCTCCTTTCCATCAGTTATAATCAAAGTTATTACCTTATGTAATCATATAATATAATTGGCCACGATATTAAGATTGGATTTCCATAAACTCATAGTAACCATGCTTTGATCATAGTCGATCTCAGTAAGCCCATGTCTTCTTTTTGCATATAATTATTGAGTGCAGATTAATTTAGGACCGTATTAAAGACGAAAATATGCTCCATATGTGAAAGCGATAGACAATATACTCTCTTTCTATATAATTGAACTTTTAGAGCCTATAATAATGTGGCAACTGTTTTGGAAGATATTAATTAACACTACGCAGGAGATGAATCTTGGTTTGCAAGCTCAAGCGGCCTGTTGATGCTTTAGAAAGAATTACTTTTTCTCGACAACTTTTCTAAAAGTTGTTGACCTTTGGGGCTCCTTTTTCTCTGTTTGTAAACTAGAAGCTTGGGCTGAATAAAGGAGACGAAAGAAAAGAAAAAGAAATGGAAAGAAAAGAAAACCAAGCAGGTGTTTCAGACATTTAGTACTATAATATCGTGTCTTACGGTGATTTCATGATAAGTTCGAAAAAATCATGAAACAACCAAATATTCTTCTACACGTTGATATATCCAGATACTTTTGAAATTTTCTGAGTGTTTCATGTCGAATAAAAGATTAGAGTTCATGATTATGGTATTAATATACAAGTATATCGATATAGATACCTTGTGTATATATGCATATTTCCCCCAGAAGCCCTCTAAAAGACAGTGCCTAAAGATGCTAAAGAAAGATGACAATAAGAAAAACAATTTGCCATAGGAGTAAGATACTGAGATGTACACCATAGCAGAAAAGAGAGAATATGAAGATATATATACTGTCTAGCGTACATGTTTCTTTTCTCTGTTCTGTTTGAGTTTACATATATAATAAGGGTGGAGTGTGTGTGCGTTTCTGGCAAACAAAATAGAGATACACAGGTCAGTGGTTCCTTCACATCCGAGAATAAAAAGTTCATCATGAAAAAAGAAAAACAGGTGATTATTATAATGACCAATAATATACAGCGTCTAAATCCAATTATCCTCAGAAACCTAACAATTTCTGTCTCTGTCTCCCTCTCTCTCTGGGGTGAGGTTGTCTGTGTGTCAGCGCATTTCGAGGGCAAAAAACCAAAGAAACAAGGCAGACATGTGGGCAAAAGATTTCAGAGGCCTTGAAACCAAGCACATGCATGCATGTCTCGAGCTTATCCCACCGAAGGAAACAAAAAACAATAATAGAAAGAAAAAAAGAAGAAGAAGGAACCGATACGAAAAACCACACAAGAAGGAAGTACCAGGAAGCTGCCATGGCTCACAAGTGTGCAAGTCAATCTCGACCAAAGTGCCCTTCAAGCTCTGCTCATTGGCGATCTTCTTGTACAGATAGTGACACACCAACTCCTCATCACTTGGGTAAAACCTAAACCCAGGAGGCAGTGTTGCTCCAATGTCTCTCAACCCCATTAATCCAACTAAATCCTCGCTTTTCTTTTGTGGGTATAAATTTGGTGATTGCAGATGATGATGTGGATGATGAAGATGATGATAATAAAAATAATAAGGAAGCTATAAGGGAGGGGAAGTTTATACTTCTTTTGGCTCTTGGGATTTGGAAATATTCTAAAGAGCACAAAGCGATGGCCTTTTTATACTGCAAGGTCGACGGTGCATGCCTTTGCCTATAAGAAATTTTCCGCATTATTCTATTGAGAGAGCATTTCTTTATTTATTTTTAATTAGGGCATGAAGTCACAAGAAAAACCAAAGTTACAAGAAATCTCCCTCGAGAGAGAGAGACAGAGAGACAGAGACAGAGAGGGCACTGTTCAGTGGTGCAATTGATGCAACCTATGTACAAAAGCCAAGCCCAATTTTTATTGAGAAACCTTCCAAAATACTCCTTTTCATCTACGTAGTGAATTATCGGTTATATTATCCCAAAAAGATTATGATCTCAATATTTGTCAAGCGCCTTAAAATAACATGGATTTTTCTGTGGACGATAATTCGCAGGCAGCATGCAAAATTCCAAAATATCTTGCATGATTTTGCTATTCTTTCTTTCGCCTCCTCTGATCAGCAAACAAGTTTGCAATCATGTATGTGATTAATTTCTCCATTCATACTTTAGATAAGTTCAAGTTTTGGATCAGCTTCTTCTTTTCAACATCCATTCTTTTTGCTGTTAACTTATATTCATGCAAGAAGATCAATGTACAAATTAAAGAGCGTGGACATGAATGGTTATTGCTATGTTTAAACACGTCCAAGACCCACCAAAAACACTAGAAGTACTCTAGCCCATGATGTGCCTCTTCCTAACATATTTTCTCAAAGAATCACATGCTTAAACAAGGAAAAATCCAATAGCACCTATTGGATTATACATGTTAAACCTTTGTGGTCCTCAGTACAATTTTTATTTTCCATTTTTATCTCTATCAAGCGAGATATAATCAATCTTTTGGATAGCGTCCCCAGCTACAAAACATAAAAACAAGAAAAGTAATAGGAAAAAGTTAGCTAACACTTGAATCTTGTAAGGGATTGAAGTGGCTGCTTATTCTATATTGGTGGAAAATCTCCTAACCCGTTTACATTGTTGTCGGACGTATATGAAGCTTGGTGTTTTTATTAGGCCAAATCAGAATTAGAAAAATTGGTTATTAGTTTCTAAGTAAGTCCATGATTAAAGTTACATCACAAACGTGTATTTGATAATCAATTAGTCTGGCCATTCTTATGGGGGGTCCCATCTTCTCGTCGACAATACGTTTGTCCAAAGGAATATGGTCCTGAGGCTCGTGAACCATTTGATCTGAGCTGCAACAGGAACGACCATTAACGGAAACAAATCATCTTATACGCTGTAAAAATAAAAGTGATTATAATACGATGGAATTAGAATAACCTCACGTCAGCTCGATTTTTCAATCACACAAGGATAATCGAATCAGTCTGATGTTAAGGCGCAACCATCCTCTTCGATCACCCATCTCCGGGCCCACCTCATGATCTACTCTCTCTCTCTCTCTCTCTCTCTCTCTCTCTCTCTCTAGGGTGTTCATTTTCATTGGTGGTGAGTACTGTCTAGGAGGCAATAATAATGAAAGTATGGACAAAAGCATGGTTGTCACACCTATGTATCATCTCATGATAATAATTAGGACACATATACTAAGGATGATGACCCGACTGGGGTCTCTATAATCAGAACAATACATAGTCGGGGAAATAATTGGAGCTCAGTTCGGTGTGTATGAGCGTGACAGAAACGACCACGCGATATAACTTTGCTCTAAATGATTTTCAAGGAGGATCGACATGGAGCTATATTAGCTAGGTTGGTGGCCCCTGCGGACGTCGTATCCTTTTCATATCGTTTGTAGACAGGTGTGCATTATGGAACTTGGAAACATGTAGCTATCGTCGCAGTTGCTAGAATAGCATATTTTCTTCTTTTTGATTTCTGCCTTTATTTCTGGTAATGACAGGGATATAAGGAAATAGTATATGCTGTAGCTGATGATTAATTAGTATATTCTGCACGAATGGATGTTATGAATCTGATAGTGCTAAAGGGGCCGAATAAAAGTTGCAGTGGTCTTTTTGTTTTTTCTTTTCTGGGTCACACGTATAAACTAAATGATCACAATATATAAGTTGAAAATAATTACCTAATAACAGAAGCGGCATACGGTGCGTGCATGTATGATTCAAGATTCTTTCATTTTCTTTCGTTTGGCTTGGGTTTGAGTCCTGGATAGTTCTTGATCAAGTTGACACTACACTACAAATAGATCAAAATTCAGAGAGAGAGAGAGAGAGAGAGAGAGAGAGAGAGAGTCATTTATTTGGTGATAATTATCGGTTATCACCATGAAAATGTGATGATGAGAATTAAATTCATCTGCAAGATAGCGATGGAAAAAGTAACCCATCATCCACGGGAGTTTAACGCGCCGGAAGACCAGCTATGCATATGAGCAAGGCTACACGTAATCGGAAGGTGACGAATGTGATAATAATCTAGAAAAAAGGATGAAATGAAATGATTACGTACAGCCCAATCCCATGAAAGCGAATTTTCTTCATAATGATTGATGGTTTTGAAAGGGTAAGCGTTGCATTTTTTTTTTTTTCTATTATTTATTTGTTTATTTATTTATTTATTTTTTGCCGTTATTAGCTGCTGTGGATGATGTTAGAGAATGAGTGACGGCTTGATATTCTTCTCTCTCTCTCTCTCTCTCTCTCTCTCTGTGACATCGTTTTTGTTATTTGATCACTTCCATGAGTTATGGGCTCTGATGTATTGATGGCTCTTGATATGTTTAATAATAATTGAACTTAATCTTTCAAATTATAACTGCACCCAATTCTAGTTTAAATGGAATCATGAAGAACTTAATTTAACGCATGAATGCTATCAGAGCAATTGCTAAGCAATCGTTGAAAGATGTTTCAACCATCCATATATTGATTCTCGTGTTATAGATAATAACACTTTAAAAAGTGAAATATTGATTGAGAACTCCCATTAATTTGATCCTATTTTGAGGAGCCTCTTTATATATATTTGACTTGATCCACCTCCTCAACTTGATTAAAAGTAGTGCCGCAACTAAATCAATTTTGACTATTGATTATTGCAATGAGATTTACACAATCTCCGCATTGTCGATGTAAAATCAACTTTCGGCAGGTAATCATCTTAGGTAAGTGAATCGGAGAGAATAAAATCGAGACCCTGCCAATCTCATAGATCGAGTAATATGTGAGTTGAAGTCTGAGTGGGTGGCACAAACATGAGATTGCACTACACTCGCTGTTGTGGAAAATAAAAACCCACGTCCCACATTAAATCAATATACATCCATTCCCTAACAATTAAAACATACGCAAAGAGGGTTTATTCATATAGGTGTTGATGTATGTAAGCACCATTTTATGCAGGTCAAAAGTGTAGGTCATCTGACCAAGTTAGCATCACTCGTTTGTGAGAAATTATGCTTTAATGACTGTACAATTGGCTATGGTTTATTATGTGGTTGTGCCTATACACACGATAGAACCCTAAATCATCTCAAATTTTCAAGTACTTCCATTTATCCAGAGTGCGCCCATTGCATCCCCCAAGAGAGCATAAGACTGTGCAATTGGACCCACTTACGTGGAGTCCGCCTAATCAAATGTCGTAAAAGGCCACTTGGTATATTAAGAGCTTGAGTGTAGCATGCGATGAGAAGACAACATACTTAAATAATTGGGGGAGAGATGTACAAAAAGATGGATCGTGTCGAGGATTATATCCTAAGATCTCCCAGCAAGTTGACAAGAATGTTTTTTGAGTGTTTATGTTGTTTCTTTGTTGTGCTTTCAATTAACTAACAAAGCTGGTTTAATTTATATCACTGTCATAAGATTTCCTCCTCCTCCCACTTCTTCTTCATAGACCCCTAACTTAATTACATCTGGAAACAAATCAATTTCAGAACATTAAGTAGATTCGAATTATGGGTAATGTCATAAATAGCGTTACTCATCACCAAATACAAGGTAATTATCCCGAGAGAGAAGGTGGGGGTAGTCTCAAGCCGGGTGTCTATGTATTGACGGCCTTTCAATTCCGTTCAAATAAGCTGGTAATTGACATTGGTTTTTTTGGCGTTATATTCGCATGTGTTGGTTTTTAGAAACTTTCGTCGTGTTTTTAGCCTGAAACCTTGTGTGGACACCTCTATTACTTTTCAACAAAAGTAGGCTATTCGCTTTTAGACTTCTTTAGGCAAATGTGAAAATCCAAGCGGAGATGAGTCCCATGCCTCATTGGAGAGCGAATCTCACTTTTGAAGGAAATTTCTATCTAATGTTTTATGCAAGATAAGATGAACGCTTGCATCATCAACATAATCCGTTTAATCAACCCATATAGTTTAACATATCTTTTATAAAGTGACGGTCTCCTAGAAAGACAATAATTTAATTATCTATGAATCAATAAAAACAATTGGGTTCGTGAAAAGTTTTAGGGGTAGAAATACTAAATTTGAGATGATTGCAGTGCAAGTCTTAAAACTTGTAGTTTTCAAGTAGTTGAATTATGAATCTTTCATGTCGTGAAATTAACTCCTAAACTTGCAATTTCAAATTACTTGACTTCTTCCATTTACTCCATCCATTTCAAATTGAGGGAGGACTAAGTGCAAGTTTGAAGACTAGATGAACAAAATAAGTTTTAAGATTCAAGTGCATGAAATTTACAAGTTTTAGTATTTACACTGTTATTGTACCTTTAATTTTCGAGTGATGTCTCCCTTTTCTTTTACCCTCTTTCTTCTTCCCAACCAAAACCTTCTTGAAGCTCACCACAAGCCTTTATTGGCGCGGAGCCACCACCAACTCTCTCTCTCTCTCTCTCTCTCTCTCTCTCCCCCGCACACGCGAATATGCAGGTCTCGACCTCTTGCAGGGAAGTCATCAAAAGGTTCCGACGACAAGCAATGGAGGGAAGAATAGAGAGAGTGCATGATTCTTATAAAATATAAGGGCACTTGGGTGATGTGATTTCATCTAGATCCTTGATTTCTAATACGCCAACTTTTTAAAGATAGTATAATTAAGATGTAACTTAGACCCTTCATATTAAAGAATCTCTATCTTCAATGAAATTATTGCGAATAAAATAACTATTTATGTGTATAGAAATAATCTCGCATTAGATAATAATTAATGATGGCTAGAGCAATTAGTTTATTAACGACAAAATTCTACTCTCGTCTTTGAACTTACGCACGTTTCCTGATCAAATCTTTTGACTTTTCTAAACAAATCCTTGCACTTTGCAAAATTTTTTAATCAAGTTGCTCCAGCTTCGATTCCGGTTAATTTGAGCCCATGCGACGGTCAGACCATGTTACGGGATGAACATGGAAAAATGATTTTCCATGGTGTGGCTTGTCTACGGAGGCCAGAATTGCGGTTATTTTGCATGATCGTTTGTCTAGGGAGGAAAAATCTTTCTCCACATCATACTTTGACATGGTTCAATAGAGATTTTACGCAAGTTTAAAATTTTGATTAGAAAATTGAAAGTTCAGAACTTAATCAGAAAGAAGTGCGTAAATTCAGAGATGTAAGTAAAATTGTTCCTTCTTTTAATTTACTCCTAATCAATGGCTCCAAGTGTTTTTAGAGGCATAGAGAGTCATGCATCGAACAATAATTGATGGATATGGTTAGATACAAATATATCACATCTTATAAGTTCTCTCTCTCTCTTCAGTCGTCCTTTCTAGCTCTTTTTTTTTTTTTTTTTTTTTGTTTTGTGTTTCTTAATAATTGAAGGCAAGCATCCAAGGGTAACTTTTCTGTTTTAATTTGACACTTAATTTTTTATGTTAAAGTATCTAATTTGTAATCATTAGATCGCAATAATCTTCGTCAGTCTCTCCCCATTTTTCTTGGAATAGAACTGCGGGTAGTCGTCCATTTTGTTTTCAAATTTTATCTATATATTGAAAAGACAAAGGGAGTCCTTTTGGCTTAGAACCTGATTATATTCGTCAGTTAAATTGGTTCTTTTAAGCATTCATGGAAAAGAGTTTCGAATACGAATTACAATTGGGAAAAATTGTTTGAAACGTCCTAAACTTGTTACAATTTTGCCTATTCATCCCTAAGTATTTCAATTGTGTCAATTGATTCCTAAACTTTTCATATTTTGCCAATTGAGTCCACTCGGTTAATTTTGACAAGAAATCGCTGACGTGAACATTAACTAGCTAATGTGGCATGACTAGCACAAGACGGTAGGTGCTAATATGAATCATTTTTAATAATATTTTAATATTTTTATCTTCACTTTTTTTCTTCACTTTTTTTTTTTTTTAAGGGGACAAGGCTCGGCAAGCCCCCAGGCCACTGGGCACGAGCTTATGAAATCTTGTTGGTCACGGGAGAATGCTGCATCCCTTGCCTAGTTGTTGGTGAGGGCTCGCTGCCCTCACACACGATTGGCAAGGGCTACAAGCTTTTGCCCAGATCTAAGCAAGGCCGCGTGCAAGGTTAGTGAG
This sequence comes from Eucalyptus microcorys, assembly GCA_014182515.1. Taxonomy (NCBI): domain Eukaryota; kingdom Viridiplantae; phylum Streptophyta; class Magnoliopsida; order Myrtales; family Myrtaceae; genus Eucalyptus; species Eucalyptus microcorys. Next base: position 15,439,841 of record CM024563.1, read on the forward strand.
CCTTTGCCAACCACTAGGCTAAGGTCGCAACCCTCGCCCAGCTATGAGTGAGGGCCGTAAGGCTAGGCCTTGGCCAGTGTCAATGACCCCTACCAACCCTTAACAAAAAAAAAAAAAAAAAAAAAGAGTAAAGAAATAATAAAATAAAACATAATTTTAAAAATATTCAAATACTATTAAAATTTGTTCACTTCGGGTCCGGCTGTACTACATAGGACAACCAATATCAACATAGTGATTTATGACTAAAATTGACCTAATGAACTCATTTGGCAAAATGACAAAAGGTTCGTGCATTAATTGGCATAATTGAAATGTTCAAGACTGTATTGACAAAAGTGTAATAATTTAAAGATTTTTGGGACCATTTTCTCATATAATTGAGGTATGTGGAATCAAAAACGTTTTCCACTCTTCAATCGGAGCGATCGCTCGTTCTATTTCTGCACCCTCTTTGAATTCATGGACTAACCCATGAATTGCAAATAAAAATTAGAGAATAGAACTTGGGGTAGCTCTTGAAATCTGTTCTAGAGTGAGGGACTATCGGCCTATCACACTTAGTGAAGATTATTAGGTGCATAATAAATTTCGACTGCCTGATTTTGTTGAAAAAAAGTGAGCCTATGTATTTGAGATTGATATGGCATGTGAGGAGAAGAGTGCATAGAACGCCAATTTTGGAAACCCCTAAGAATATAACGACAATAATGCATTATCGCCGGTTCAAAATATAAGTGGCGAGAATGATGGTTAAGACACGGACGCATGTTCTCGGAATGTCTTATCTTAATTACGCGTTGCACTTGATGTTATCCAGAAGACCCTTACCAACTCGGCGTGACACGGAATGCATTAAATTTTAGACTTGCAGGTTACCAATTTCACATTGTATGTATACACGCGTCTTAAAGATCTTCATCACTTCAATTTGATCGTGTTTCCGCTTTTGTCAACAAAGTTAATTCTGATAGTGGTCAAGGCTCCATAAAGAATGTAATGATGCAGCTGGACAGTAATAACCCACAAAAAGCGAAAAAAGCTTGTTAGTTTGCGTTCATATTACCTGTAAAACAAAAAAGGAAATTGGAAAAGAAAAAAAAAGATAATCTGATCATTTGGATAATTTTTCAGCATGTCAAATAGCACAAGCATTGCAATGCATTGAGGAAAGGAATATTACAAATTTCATGATTTTTGTATGGTGTTCACTTGAATACTAGAATTTTTGTACTATATTCATTTGAGTATCATAACTTTTTAATTGATTACTTGAATGCCATAACTTTTTAAAAAATATTCAGAAATCCAATCTGCCATGACACTTACGGTGAACGTTTATTAAAAGTTATAGCAATCAAGTGATTGACTAAAAGTGATGACACTCTAGTCCACAATTTTAAAAAACTTGTTACTCAAATGATCATTTAAAAAAATTATCAGATTCAAATGAGTATTGTTGAAAATAAAGACATTTACGACATCCTTATCTTTAATGCGTAGTATACATCCCTATCTAGAAGGAATATTTAGCATAAGTAAAGTTGAGGCGGATTTATATAAAAATAGTAATCGGAATGAATAAATGACGTATCCGCAAAAGAAAAAATAATAGTAAACTTTATGTCCTTGTCAAAGTAATTAAATTTGGGAAAAGGGTCTCCATATCAGAAGATTCGTGGAATAACTTGTGAACATGGAAATGGTGTTCTACAAGCACAAGCATCATTGGACACGGAGGTGTGGATGTTGATTGGGGAATTCATCTTTGAATTAAAGCAAATCCCATCGGACGACCCGAATTTTTCCCTTCAAGGCGATGCGTCAACAGTTAAAAAGCAGAGAATTTTCCCGGGAAAATGTTGCCGAAGATTTGCAGCTTTTTCTCTGGCTTTTCCTATTCAATAATGGAGGAAGGAGAGAGAGAGAGAGAGAGAGAGATACAGTTTTTTCTGTTTTTTATATGTCGGCTGAAGCGGAAAGGCAGCGATGTACAGTGATACGGAAGAAAGGTTGGTGAATGATTAGTGGAATTAAAAATTAAATTCGGAAAAAGAAAAATAAAAATTTGGAATGTGGCAAATGAATGGGGAGAGACAGTACAATAATTAAGGCTGGGTTGGATGTGACACGTAGGCAATCATGTGTGACGTTGCAAGAGCCTGGGGTTGCGGGAGCTTGAAAGTGACGGGAGGGAGGGGAACGTGACGAGAGGGAGAAGGAGAGGGAGGGGGAGGGGGAGAGAGAGAGAGAAGAAAGCGTGTATGGAAGGGGTGCGACGTTGGAGGTAATGTGTTACATGCCAAACTAATTCAATCGCGCCGCAATTGCCGTTCAACCCCACCTAAGCATAAGAGAGAGACTAGACAGCAGTAGAAAATTAGGAAATGTTTGGTTTCCCTATCGAAATTGCTCCATTTTTTTTTTTATTTTTTATGTTGAGATTTCGTCGATACTGATATATGGCCAAAATGATGACGTTTTTAATCATCCGCACGTAAAAACTAACCAAAAAAACTTAATATGCATTTCGAATAAGCCCGTTGCTCATCCAAACTCACGTCTCTGCCCTCTCTAATTGTCCACTCAATGTCATTGCACTACCCATGTCTCCCTCCACTTGATCTATCTTGTACTTTCTCCCTCTCCCCCTCATCTCTCTCTCCCTCTCTCCCTCTCTCGCAACAAAGCTAGTTGGCTCTATCTCATTTGATGAAATGTTGAGATTTGGGTTCAATATCGGCTTTCGTGTTGCGTCTGGTTCTGCCCGCGGTGGCAGAGACGCATTTGACTTTGTTAGCGGTGGTGGAGCCAGATCTGTCCTGCCATGGCTTGAATCTGGGTGGCACGCCCCCACACACACATAGAGAGAATTATGATTGGTTTTTAGGGCTTTTTTGGGACTTTAATAATACACTGCCAATGCAAGTTTTATGCTTTGAGTTAATGATGATGTAAAACATAATATATTTGGCGTTGAAATGAGCCATTAACATGCTTCTTTGGCTCCTTCCTTTAATGTTTAAACTTTTGATCGAGACAAAAATTGTCATGACCCTAACACCATTTCCAAAGTCATAAGTGACAAGGGTTATTTTCGCGACGTCCCAGACTTGTCACCGTCCCGATTCTTTTATATTGTTGTCATGCACATATGGAAATGTGAATAAATAATTCCCCAGACAAATAACAGCTGGAAGACTGGGATATATATCACACATAACACACTGATTTATATTATGATAAGATTTTTACAAGCCCTTTCTTTATGGGCTATCTTTTCTTTTTGCATCACACTACAAGTTTTCCATAGAGGCCAAGAGAATTCCTATCTCCTCTAGCATGACTGTAGCTCTCAACACTGACATGAGACTTCCATACCTACAAGACTAAAAGATAAGGGAGTGAGTTTTGGGGAAACTCAGTAAGTAAAATTCCTAGTTTTCTACTAAAAAAGCATTTCATCATCAAAACTTAGCAAGTAAAGCACTTGGAAACAATGTCAATGGTAGATCGATGTCAAACTTTTTGCTACCCTTGACTACATGCAAATGTACATTGCAACATGCTTCACTGTATACTTACCTTTGGCTTATCAATAAATATATCAACATATTATATTTATGCATATACTGGCACTCATGCAAATTCATTTAGCGTCATCCTGGCTCAACTAGACCCTCCTGGCTTGACCGGGGCTTCCAGCTTCTTGTTGGGCTTCCTGGCTCAACTAGGGCATCTCGGCTTGACCGAGGCTTTTTGGGACTAGCTTCTCGAGACTTCTAGGTTCAAGACCTAGGCATCCTAGCTCAATCAGGGTATCCCTGCTCAACCGAAGCATCCCGTTTAATAAACAAGGCATCGCCGCCAACATTGTGTGGCAACAGGCACTTTTTCCTCTTTAAGTGCACGCATGAATGCATCATACAAGTCGGTTTTTATCTTCTTTCTTAATCAACACATGCATGGCCTGAAGGAGTGCTCATTCATTCGTGTGTGTCATGAGTTTCTTATACTCCACTAACAAATATGTTGAGAACGATCTTTGGTTCGTAACTTGAATCAATCACTTAGCGACGATCCCCATACTAGACAAGCCTCAGAAATGATACACCTCAATACCGATCCAAGACCTCGAGGCTTGGGTAAACCTCGCTTTAGTGATGATCCCAAGCTTGATGGACCTCAGCTCCATCTCGATGTGAATATACATGTATCAAGAATGATCCTCAACTCACAGTTTCATTTAATGCCAAGCACAAAATCCCTGCGCCCATTTGGACTATGGAAATTGGCATGCTTGGTGCCTTACGAAGATCTCGTGGATTTGGGTGATCCCCGTACCGATAAAAGCATAAGATCGACACGCCTCAATGTCAATTTAGGACCTTGCGGTCTTTAGCGGTTTCCGCACCAAGCGAGACTTGAACCCAGCATCTTATTTATGCCAAAACCAAGGCTTTATAGCTCGGGTGACTTTGCCTTGCGATGAAATCAATCCGAACGAACCTCGATTTCATTCCAAACATAAATGACTCGAGCACATGACCATGTCCCATAGTAAGCAAGATTAAACAAAAGACATTGCACACTACCCATAGCTTGACAAGTGAGCACTTAATTAGTCTCAATAATGGGATCTACTTCCTTAGAAGAAAATGAGGAATCTTAGGCTGTGCATGACAACATTTCTTGGCTGGGGAAGAGTTTTTTTTTTCAGAAATAGTTCTTTTCTATTTCTATTCCGGGGAATAATTTATGAGTAAATTAAAGTGTTTGGTAACTACACAAAATTTCCACTCCAGAAATAGAAAAAGAATAAAAATGCGTTTGGTACAAAACAATTTCTTTTTTGTATTTATTCGTTTTTAATTTTTGCTCACGAATCGCCGACCGTCGACTAACAGTCGCTACCAACCGTTGCCGCCGCTGCACGACCGCCGGTCGTGGATCATCACCGCCGACCGCCGGTTGTGGACCGTCACCGCCGACCGCCGCCACACAGCCCATCGGCCGCCACCAACCGCCGGCTGCCTGTCCACCTTCGGCCGTTGACGGCCAGTGGTCGTGTAGCGGCGACAGCGAGCGGTGACAGTCAGCGGCGATGATGAACAGAGGCGGCGGCGGCGGCGGTAGGTAGCGGTGGTGGCGGCTGCCGGTGGTCGTGCAACGGCAACGGCAGTGACGGTTGGCGGTCGGCAATCATGCAATGGCAACGGCCGACAGCGACGATCGGCAATGACGGCAACGGCGGCGGCGGCGGCGGCGGTCGGTGGGGGCGGGCGGTGGCGGCGGTCGAAGGCCGGCGACCAGCGCGATGGTGGCTCCGGGCGGTTGGAGGTGGCTTCGGGCGGTTGGAGGTAGCCGCGACAAAAAAGAGGAACAAAAGAAAAATAAAAAGGAAAATTGGCTTATTTATAAAAATTGAAAGAGGAACAAAAGAAAAATAAAAAGGAAAATTGGTTTCTTTCTAAAAATTGAAAGAGGAACAAAAGAAAAATAAAAAGGAAAATTGGTTTCTTTCTAAAAATTGAAAGAGGAACAGAAGAAAAATAAAAAAGAAAATTGGTTTATTTCTAAAAATTGTTCCCGAGAACAAGAAGCTACTTTTTTTTTGTTTATTATTTCTGTTCTAAAACTGTTCCCGAGAACAAAAAAATAGAGAAATTGTTCCCGGGAACAAAATTTTTACCAAATGGATTTCTGGTTTTTTTTTTTTTTTGTTCCAAGAAACAAAAAAACAGAAATTGGGAAAAACATAAACATTGTCATGCAGACCCTTACTTACCTTGACAAACCTCTAGAACTAACTTGAATAGCTTGAAGGGTTAGTGATGCAAGGCCGAGGGAAAGGAAATGGAGGAGGAAGGTGGGCGTTCAAGAGGAGGAAGGAGGAGAAAGTGGATGTCAATGGTGGAAATGAGGAGGGATCCTCCTATTATACTACTCGGCGCCATAATTACCAAGCCAAATGGTCCACTCTAATTTTTCCAAGTGTTCCGCCTAAAGTCCTTAGTTGGCAAGCCTACTTGTCCAATAATTATACCTAAAAGAATGAGGTAGCATAACTAAAAGATCTTGGTTGGCATTCTAGCTTATAGACGTCATCGATAAGGGCTCGCTTTTCGCCATTTCATTGGGCCACTTGTACCCCACATTTAATGAGTATTTAATGAAGTTTGAGGATAATGCTATCAAGATTGCCAACTCGGCGCCTAGGTTCTTAGGTCATTAATGAGAGGCTTGGGTTTCGCTCTTCAATTGGTCCATGTGTACGCCACCCCTTTCTTGCCCATCAAGGATATCTACAACTTCATCATTATTTTTGAAAAGTCAAAGGACACATCACCCCCTTCATTAATGAGGGTGTCCTATAGTTTTGTTTTATTTTGTCATTTTCTTCATCAAGAAAGTGGTCTAGAGAATTCCGTAATCCAAATTGGTTCCAGGGTCGGAAAAGGCATTATTAGGTATACCTTGAAAAAACCGAATCACGTATACCTAAGAGTTGGCCATCGTACCCCACGCTTGGCCAAACCGTTCCTTTGGACGATAGGTTGGCCTAAAGGGCAATCCTTAGTCCTTTGGTTGGTCAAGGCCAATCCTAAGGCTGTCCATGGCTTAGCACTAAGCCAATGCACTCATGGATCTTAAAATCAGTGATGGAATAGCCAGGTCTATCCCGAGGCTCATTCCGATGGCACCCGATCCATCCGTATGGTTCATGGTCGGTGCATTACCGATCCACGATCGGACATCACCAATTCAAGATTCATTTCCAATCACTAAGAATTAAATAGGGAATGATGCATTTTTGGTTGAAACATGATCATATTTAATCAAGTTGGATCATCCGTGCATCGGTGCATAGCCGGGCGGAATCACCCACAGCCGAGCACTATGACCGGTCGGATCTACCCATGACCATCCGCCAATCCAAAATCATCTCGTGATCATTCTTGTGATCAAAAAGTCATCTTATGAGCTGGTGATCCTATCCATTGGTATGGTCGGTAGAAAATTCACGGCCAACACCTCGACCAATTCATGGCCGATCGGTTGGTCAGTCGGACCATGACCAATCCTTAATTCCTTACCGATCGAACCAATTGATCCCATGGCCAATGGCCCATGGTCAATCCATTCAAGACATTTATGGCTGATCCTTACGGGGTTGGAATCGAGGGTATTATAAAAATGCAACAGAAGTTCTAAAATTTATTTGTGAGAATATAATCAAGTACTAAATTACTTTAGTTGCATTCTTTTTTCAATGAATTTTTAGGACTTGATCGAACAATTTACAAAATTCTGGACTAGCTCGCACATTTAGTAAAGGTTTATTCTTTAATTGAATCAGCTAAAAGGTTTTAGACTCCATTGCATTCAATATATAAGATTTTTGGACTTGTGGTCCAATTTTCTCTTTTGATTGATAATATTGATCCCGGTAAAAGTCAAGGCTTGAGGTCTCTCTTAAAAATCTCTCCATGATAAGATATAGAAATCTTGCTATTCCTCATTACAAGGGTAAAAAGATTTCAAGTTCCATTCTCCACACTATAGTCCATTTCATCATGAATTAATTAGGTAATCCCCTTGGATTTCACCATATCGAGAAAATTTTTGTCTAGACTTAGAGGTCCACATGGATCGATCGATCATTACGGTTTCTAGCAGTGGATGAAATATGTGAAGTAATACTGTAATACAAGGTAATTTAATAAGCTAATGTAATGAATCTCAATAGCTATTATACTCCCGGTGTTCTTATTTTTTCTCCAATTAGTATTCTTGATTCGGGGTAATTATTCAAAAAAATTTAAAACCTATTATACGGCACTCAATCCAATCTCAATATTTCAATTTGGTCAATTTAATCATAGACCTTTTGACAATATGCCGATATAGTTCTTTCAGCCAAAATTGGTTGGAAATTACTGATGTGGTTGCTGGTTGTCCTGCATGGCATGACTAGTACTAACATAATGATTTTTACAATTTTTTTTAACTTTTAAGAACTTTTGATTTTTTAATTATTATTTTTTATTTTTCTGTTCATCTACCAAGAAATTTGGCAGGGGTAGATGGGGCCTTGGCAACGGTTGACGACCCTCGCTAGCCAAATCTGGCCACTGCCAAAGAGGACTTCATAGGATGGCTAGTGGCCACGGTAGCTATTTCCGAATTTTGGTTAGAAATACTATATTGACGAATTGTTAAAATATTTACGACCAAATTGGTTAAAGTGAAAAGTTTAGTACTAAATTAATAGTTATATGGTAAGTTTAGGACTTTATGGATGATTTTTCATTCTTAATTCATTCACTGTCGTAAAATGAAATAGTATTTATATAACTTTTTTCATGTATTTCCTTTTATCAATCTAGAAGTACAAATATCATATATATTCTCAAGAACATTCGAAATAAATCTAGCCATCTGCTGACTTATTTAATATATTAATTAAAAATTTTCATTCCTGCCCTCCACGGAGGAAAGGGCCATGGCGGCACAGAAAGCTTTTGGAGCTGGAACAAGGAACGTAGTTTGAATCTTGTCCCCTACCCATGCTCATCCCTTTTATTGCATGGATATCTATTTATTACCTAAAGGATCACGTAAAAGCTATTACTACGAGCAAAACACCCTAACCGATAAAAATTAAGCTCTAGTCACCTTAGGTTACTCAAAGGTGACAATTAGCGACAAATCATAAGTTTTTCGCCCCAGGTAAGCTTTTCATCTAGAATCATACCTAAGGCTGCAAAATCAGAGTTTCTCGCCTAAAGTTAAACTTAAACGATAAAAATTTATACTCTATCGCCATTATTCAATCAAAGGTCCAACAATTTTGAACCTACAGAATAAATATGAATTTGTTGCCCCCTTACGTTAGAGCTAAAGTGACCATCAAGGTTTTGTTGCCCTAGGTTGGACATAAAACTTACAAATGGTTTTGACCTTGCGTTTTCCGTTGAGGAGGGAAATTTCAAACCTTCACCACAAATATGAAATTTCTTAGCCTTACAGTACATTGAAGAGCAACAAAATCATTTCTTTTTTATGTCTTTGGGTATGACAACGGTGACGAACTTGGGATTTGGCCAACCTTAAGGCAACAAACCTAGTACTCGTCGCCATTGTTCAATCCTAAAGCGATAAACCTAAGAGTTTGCTGCCTTTTGTTAATCCTAAGGTGACAAAAAGAAAAATTCGTCACCTTTGAGTATGCCTAAGGGGACAATCGTCGACAATGACTACAATTTAAGTTGACAATATTGATTCCTTCTTGTCAGCTTTGGAAATCTGGCGATGGAAATTTTGTTTGAACAGTACATAATATAGTATCGCATATTAAATATGTAGGTCATGTAAGTGGTATGAATTGTCATTGTCATCCCCGACAAACATTTGATGCTAACACATAGATTACAAAGAATAATTCAATATTTTATTTTTTTTACTTTGTCAACAAATACTACAACTGCGGCATCATTAGTGAAATGTAAATATTTTGTAGAGTGATTGGATATATTACAAGTGTAATTATTAGTAACGGTTAAACCAATCACTAAGATATATAAGTAAAGTTGGAATAACTATTAATTTGTATAATCAGAAATACTAGTGCATTTTTAACAATCATAGGTCAGACAGACAAGTTTTGAGGTTATTTAAAAACAAAATCAATCAAATGCATAAACTTCATTTATTCATCCGAGAAGATTCTCTTCACTAGATTTGCAAGTCGATTATGATCTTCAAACATTTCTTTAAACCGGGTTATAGGTCTGCTGTCATGTTTCCATTTCTTACATATACATCTTTCTAATAAATTAATGAACTTTGTTCTCGTAAATAAACTAATATTGCTTTTTAATTAACCATAAAGAAACATGGAAATGCTATTATAGGTTGCAATAGTACTTGAATGATTATTTCAATTTTTTCAATTAATACCACACGTGGTATATAATAATAAATCAAATATATATTACGTAATCTAATTGAAGGCAAAAGAAAAGAAAATTTTGTTTTATAATTGAAATTATTGCATTCTAATGATCAAATTAAAAAGGTAAGATATTATTAATGTTATACCAATAATCTTCATAATAAACCGTGATTTTGTCCATATATTGTTATGCACGGTTATGGTGTATATTAAATACATGCATTGATTGTTTATTGATTTTTCTGCAAAAGTTTAAGATTGATGATCATTGGCTTTGATTAATTAATAATATAGATAACTAGTTATTTAGTATGAAAATCTTAAAATAAATGTTTTTGAAACAATGAAAAAAAAAATGTTTGCCTAAAAAAAATGAGAAGAAAATTCCTGCCGTTTGGGCCCAAAAATGAAATGCGGGGGATTTTTCCCGACCATTGTATTGCAAAAAGAAAAAAAGAACAAATACTCCAGACCTTTCCCCTGTTGAGGTTGGCCTTTGGGACCGGGGAATCTCCAAGCAGCGGAGCAGAAAAAAGTAATGGAAAAACTTGATTTTGGACATTGGAGGTCAAGAAAGGAGGGATCTCCAAAAGAGAAGAACGTGTATAGACAATTTCCAAGAACCCTTTCCCGGGATGAGGGATGAGGAAGGATTTTTTCGCCAAACAGGGAATAGTGATGAGCAACATCACATGAGGGAATTCTACTCCAATGAAAGCCAATAATGAGAAACGCGAGGGATTTCAGCAAAATAATTCCTGACCCACAAATCATATCACGACATCGAAGTACCCCATTACAGCTCGGCACATACGTGGAATGCCATGCCACCACCTGAAAATGCTCGGTTTTCAATTGACATCGTTGGAACCGTCGATGGGAACGTGAACCAAACTAATCCCAACACACAGAATCCAGTCTTGACGCGTGATGGGGATTATCCTTTGAGTGACAATAGGACTTTTGATAAATAATGATCACCACCAAAATATAAAAGTCACGTCACGAATAAAGCGTAAATATCAATAGAAATGAAACTTATCATTAAGGCTTAACGTAGCACCACCCGCTAATTACAAGCGGTTTCAAGAAAAAAGAAATTCACTTGATTGAAGAAAATTTTACTTATATTCAAACCCATTTACGTACAAATGAGATTTCGTTAAACAAAAGAAAACGACTCTTGAAATTTTATAAACTGAAATGACTCTTGGAGTATTCATGTAATTAGGACTCGAAACTAACATCATAATAAATACTCATAAAAGAAATAGATATAAATGCATTTAACCGAGACCAAATACATGGAACTAATATTAGACAATATAAATTTGCACACTAGCCTTGGAAGCCAAATACCACCTTGGAAGATCAATTGACAGCGATGGAAATTGATCAAAATAGCATCTAATTGCTAGTTAGTCGATTATGAGCCTTGTAGTCGACACCAAACATGTAAATTGATATATTGGTAGTCGATAGGTATCAGATTAGTCAATTGAATCGACAACTTTTGATATCTTCAACTTTGAACAAATGGAAATACTGAAATTGGCTTTTGCTTGCAGAAGCAAGATTGAGCTAGATCAATCGAAGAAACATGATTTGAGCTTCATAGTTGTTCCATCAAATTTGATGTTCTCGCATCAAGTCTAGACTCTACTTAACATTTCATACACATATATGTGTTCAAGATATTTTTTTTTTCCTAAACTTGAAGCTCTCCAGAGAATGAATTAACCAAAAAAGCCACACTTGTTTTTTTATCTTAATTCTCTCTCTCTCTCTCTCTCTCTCTCATCTGCGGTGCGTGAAATACAACTAAGTCGAACTGTAACTTCAAAGTTTAAATTTGTTGTCCGGATTTTGCTTTCTTGTTAATCAACGGTCTGTCTTAAAATAATGCAAAGATACTTCCTCAAGCAAAGTCCAATCTCCTTCAAACCCTAGCCCTTAGAAGTAAGTACTAACTTTCGAAAGCTATTTCCCACCTAGGCAATTTCCCTTTTTCCCATTATAATTAACATGTTGTTTTCACTCCCTGCTTTTTAGGCTTTCGAGCCGAATTTGACCAAATTTCTTAGGGGTTCATTTCAATACAATAATGCAAGTGAGGCTGCTAGCAACGTTTGCTGTCAATATTGGTGATGTGTGAGAATCCGTGATCCGCAAGTCAACATTTGTCCAGCTCCAGTACTTTAACGCAAAAGATAACTTCAGCTTGTGCCACACTGAAGGGACAATTATGTCGTATTTGGTCAGTTGTTTCAGACACGTTCTCTTTTTATTTTTCTTTTTGTCTTAGTTTTGACACTTCCTTCCAGAGAGGACCCGCGTCATTTGCCCCATGGTTGGAACATGAATGTTTCTGACAACGAACGTCAATCAATGGCTCATATTGAGCTCTCTCAAACAAACTCTGAAAATCTGACAAAAAAAAAAAAAAAAACTAACTAGAAAGATTCTTAGATGGGGACTTATCCAAGTCAGTCTTGTTTCCTTTTATTCTACTTCTTTATGCTAGGTTTCAATTTAATTGGCTTTCTGGGGACCCAAAGTCAAAAAAATTGGAAAAAAAAAAGATCTCAGATTCGTCTCCTCATCAATGGCTTTCTAGCACTCAGAGGCTACGCGACAGCGTTTCAGGAAGCCAAAAGGAAAGTCGATAGAATACACATAGGGTATAGGAATTTCTTGGGTTGCTCTAACTTGCCTCGCACAGTATTGTGGGTGATACACTTTGAACCCAGGAGAAAATTTACCATTACAAGAGAAGTATAATGGCAGATCTGTAGAAGTGAAAGCGTGCCTCCAGAGGTATTTATCATCTGGATACTTATCATAAGTGTAGTCTAGAAACTAGTTTGAGGCTAGGTACAAACTAGAAGAAAAGACACAATCGAAAGCCATAGAGTCTTCTTGAGTCGAAAGAAAATATTCTAGGAAAAAAAAAAAAGGGAGAAAGGGGGGACAAATGCTGCTTTAGAGGCTTACAATGAATTGTGATGGTATCCTCAAAATTCAACCCTATTTGGGAATGCGCCATTAGCAGAGTTAGACTTTGGGTGAATGCTTGGAATTCACCCTCCTTTGAGAATTGGTGGACTTTGTACCGAGATATTCTATTTGCTGCTAGCAAGCTATTCTATCTATGGTGACCAGAGTTCACCCTCCTTAGCTTTGTAATCCCTGTACTACTCGGGGTGATGACCAACCTTATACTTCCGGTAAGTACATCCATTCGCCTTCCTTAGGCTCCTTTCCCAGGAAATTTTGGTTTACTGAATGGGCATATATGCAGCTATGCCTTTGCATCATGCCGAGTCTTCTTGCTTCAAGTCCAATCAGAGTAGGAGCAGGACTAGTACTCCTCGGAATGATGGTACTAGCCCTTCTTTTGATGTCCTGTCCTCGCCCACGGATTCCAGTGATTTGGAGAAGTGGAGGAGATTGTCCAATATCCTATCTTATGGATATCCCCGTATAATTTCCAATCCACTTCTGATGTGAGAGTTAATTATTTGTTGTCAAGCTTAGATCCCCTAATAAACTCTATATCATGTCTTATTTTTCAGCACATATATGGGGACTTATCCCTTTCCATCAACTCCGCTCTTGAGGTTTATTAGGACAACTGCGTCAAGCTTGCTTCTGCTAAGGCACTCAAAGTTGAGTATCTACACAAAGAGTTAGAGAAGGTTGATCTTCAGGAGGAACTTGCAATCAGGATGGAACAGTTAGATGCCAATAGGCAAGAGGCGTCAGCACTTCTTCCATGCATCAACCCAAACAGCCCATCTTCGGCTGATCTTCTGCAACAAATGGAGCTAATCGAGGCGTTTGCTAGACTACTAGTTCAAGACATTCACCGATTCGAGGACGCCATAGTAGTCCTTGCTCATGACTATGAGGGACTGAGTATAACCATTGAGCTCAAGCTTCCTGAAAGACTCGATATTGTGTAGAGAACCTGGCGCTGGAGTGGTGGCTTAGAAGCTTCATTCTTGCCTTATGTCAACAATTTAATTTTTGACTGTTTCTCCTTTAGCCCTTATATTTGGTCTAGTTTTGTAAATATGTCTCCCACTGTATGAAATGTACATATCTTTTAATGTGTTGTGTTAATGTTGTAACATATAAGCATCGAATTACTTTGATTTTCAGAAAGCCTTAGAGAAGGAGCTAGACCACCTATTCGAAAAGGCCTACAAGATGCACCCATCGGTAACTCAAAGCAAGCAGGCCAACTCCCACATGGAAGGACATATGAGGGACTTCCTAATAGCGATTAAGAGGTAGCTTGCGTTCGTTCCTATCGCCAATCCGTAACCCTTGTTGTATCTTGACCCTTTTTCACAGGACCTAGATGTGAAACCCTTTTTGTTTAGGACTTGACGTATGCCCGCTGTTAGGCTGTAGATGCATTTCCCCTTTCTCCTTTTCTTTTGGTTGTAGGGACGTGGTGTTAGTAGTCTTTTGAGAATGCATAATGGTTTGGACTTATATTTCTGCTTTCCATTCCTTCATTTCCCACATTGTCAGGTAGAACAACTTAAATTATTCTCCATTAATAGAACACGGTAACTCTTCCACCTCCAAGCTCATCAATTAGTAAGCGTTGCCGCTTAAAACATTAATAACTTGATGTAGTCCTTTCCAAGTGGGGGACCACTTACCAAATATTTCGATTCTAGTGTGGAATGGGAGAACCATCAAATCCCTAATGGCAAAGGACGTAGCCTTCACGTGTTTGTTATAAGCTTTCGCCACCCTCTTCTTTTGAGCAATCACATAGTCTAGCGCTGCTGATCCTACCTCGTCTAGTTCATCCAATCACATGTACGTCACTTCATTATACTCCTCCGGCAAGATCTCGCTTTGGAGTCTAACCCTCAATGATTGCATTGCGATTTCTAGTGCAAGATTGGCTCTTGGTCCTAGATCAACAAATACGGGCTCGTCCTTATTACCAATCTCTTCGACGTGCGGTATGCCCACGACACAGTCGACAAAGTCATGTCCCATTCCCTTGGGTTTTCTTAGAGATGCTTCTTTGTCAAGTTAATAATAACTTTGTTTGACGCCTCAGCTTGTCCGTTGGCTTGTGCATAATATGGTGTCAAGTATACCATCTTTATTCCCTTTAATTCTACGAAGTCAAGAACTTTAGTACCCATGAAGACAGTCCCTTGGTTAGCCGTAATGGTTTCGGGAATGCCAAAACGATATATGATGTACTCTTTGATGAACTCCCTTACGGTCTTCTGGGTTATGTTTTTGTATGACACTGCTTCCACCCACTTTTAAAGTAATTAGCGGCCAGAAGTATGTAAGAATGTTTCTTGCTTAACGGCGGGTATATCTTCCCGATGATATCTATCCCCATCCCCTGAAAAGTCATGGCTTCACTATCGGTTTCAATAAGGTAGCCGGGACATGCTAGATCGGGCCATGTATTTGGCAATGCCTACATCCTTTCGCATAGTCTATACAATCTTAGGTCATTATGGGCCAGAAATATCCATGATGTCTCAAAAAAGTGATTTCATTTTAATGCCTGCTAAGCTCCACAAATCCCTCCGTGGACTTCGATCATTGCCAACATCACCTCCCTTCTATCCAAACATGTTGACAATACTCCCTCTATGGTATGCTGATATAGCTCTTCCCATAATAGTATATATTTTAGTGCTTGCTTTCTCAGCTTGTTGTCTCGAGATTGGGGATTCTTCAAATACTCTATTATCGGTATCCTCCAGTCTTGACCATCTCCTATCACACTGGCTTCAGCAACTATAGTAGTTGAGACATAAGTGGCAATGTTTTTGTCTCAGTTATTAAAGTGTAGGCCAACCTCTTTGTGATATGGTAACCAAATGCCATTTGAGCGAGCTCGTTGGCTTCCGCATTCTGATATCGCTATGTGTATCAGTTCCGAGTCTGGGAATTTAGCTAACAATTCTTTTGCTTTGTGGTAATGCCTGACGATATTTTCATTAAGACACTGGTAGTCTCCTCTCAATTGTTTTATTATCAATTGCGAATCACCCATCCTTTGACTGATTGTACACTCATTTCAGCCAACAAATAGAGGCCGACTATAAGCACTTCATATTCGGCTTGATTGTTGGAATATTTAAAATCCAACCTAAATTGGGACTTCGTTTTATATCCCCTTAGAGACACAATCAAGAAACATACTCTTGAAGTAGCCGACGTGGAGGAATCATCAAAGTATAATAACCATGGAACCAACTATGCATAGCTTTCATTTATGAGGTCTTCAACTTGAACAAACGGATACTCTACGAGAAAAATAAGCTACTACTTGTCTCTTTACTGCTTTTATCGGTACATACACTAAATCCAACTCGAATAATGCAAAGGACCATTTTGCCACTTGGCATTTTACTATAGGCCTTGTAAACACATATTTAAAGTCCGTTCGTTTCACGGAAAATGAGTCATTTCCGGAAAATATTTTCTAGAAAGTCATTTTCTAGGAAAATGTCTATATTTTCCGGTATTCGGCTGAAACCTGAACTTTGAGTGGAAAATATTTTCCACCGTTCGTTAGCTAATTTAATTATTTGGAAAAAATTATTGAAGAATTGAATTTTAATATTTTTAATTGACCAAAAAATTAATTTGATTATTTTTTATATTTTTAAAAAAATTGAATTTTTAATTATTTATATTTAAAAAACGAAATTTTTATTTTTATTTTTTTTTTTCTTTCTTTTTAGTTTTTCCTTTTTCTTTTCCTTCCTCCTTCCGCCTCCTTCTTCCTCCTCCTTCCTCCGCGCCACACGCACGCCGCCGTTGTGGCCGGCAACCGGCCAAGGCTAATAAGGAAGAATTTTTTTTTTTTTTTTTGGTCTAAAAGGAAGAAAGATGAAAATGAAAGAAAGAAAAGGAAAAAAAGAAAAGGAAAAAAAGAAAAAGAAAGCATAAAAATAAAACAAAAATATGTTGGTGAAAAGAAGCAAGGTGGAAGAAGTTATGGAAAATGTTTTCCACTTTTGAAAAGTGGAAAACATTTTCCTCATCTTTGAAAGTTGTTTTTCTAATGATGGAAAATATTTTCCTTGAGTAGTTTATTTTTCATAAAACGAACACTGGAAAATCTGAAAAATATTTTTCTGGAAGTCATTTTCTATGAAACGAATAGACCCTTAATAATATCGATTTTACATGTTACATGAACGACACCTAGTAACAGATAATCTGCAATTTTGTACACGCAAAGTATAGTGACAAATTGATCTTTTCAACAATAGTATCTCCCTTTTGAGCATCATTCAGCGTCCTATTGAGGTTGTATACCGCTTGCTCTTTGCCTTCGTTATTCTCTTGTGCCAACATGCTATCGATTATCGTACTGATGGCCGACACGTAATGTTTTAGAGGCCTCCCTACTTTTGGCAGCACCAACACTAGAGGACTAGTCAAGTATGCTTTTATCCTCTCAAAGGCACGCTAGCGCTCCTCTCACCAGACAAATTCATCCTAATTTTTTAGTTTCAATAAAGGAGAAAACACCTCTATTTTGCCATATAGATTATTTTTCCAATTATCATTTGTAATTGTTTCTTGCTAGTTGGAGGAGATAATTCTAATAAAAGAGCAAATCAACCTCTATGTCTCTATTATTGACCAAAAATCCTAGAAAATTCTCAACTCTTATCCTAAATGCACATTTAAGAGGATTCATTTTTAGTTGATATTTTGCTATCCTAACAAAAGACCGTTCAAGATGATCGAGATGACTTACCTCTTTTGACTTGACTAGGATGTCATCAATGTACACTTCCACAAATTCCCGATCATGTTGTGGAAGATAAAGTTCATTGCCCGCTGATAGGTGGCTTCAACATTCTTTAAACCAAAAGGCATCACTTTCCAAGCAAATGTTCCTATGGCTCCAGGGCACCTGAAGGTTGTCTTATGGACATCCTATTTAGCGATGAAGATCTGATTGTATCCTAAATAGCCATCCATTAGGGACATCATTTCGTTCTCAGCTATAAAATCCACCGGTATGTCAGCAACTAGCATTTGATATTCATCTTTTGGAGTCATAGCATTCAAATTTTTCTAAATTCTATGCAAACTCGCAACTCCCCGTTCTTCTTCTTGATTGGGACAATGTTGGAGAGCCATTCAACACACCAAGTGATCTCGATGAAACCAAGCTTTAACAACCTTTTTATTTCTTCTTTTATTTTTGCATTTACTTCGGGAGCAAACCTCCTTGGAGATTGTTTATGGGGCCTCCGACCTTATTTTATTAGGAGACGATGTTCAATGATGTCTCTACTTAATCCTGGCATCTCATGGTAATCCCAAGTGAAACAGCTCGTATGCCTCTGTAGGTGTCACGCCCCAACCCTCGAGCACGCGGCGTCCCTCGATCTCTTTGGTCATGGAATTGCGACGTCCTAGGACGCGTCGCCGATCCATTCAATTCATCTTTTGATTATACACAAGCGAAAGCAGAACAAACATCTCCCAACCATTAACAAACAATAGGGATAGTAAAAGGCATACATCATAACATGTGCATCTACCGTCAAACATAATCTTTCCTTACAACAAAAGCTTAGCCATTTATACGTCCGCGTAGCGGATTCCTTCATACTTGTCCAAGAATCGGGATATGTTTTAACCTAGCACCTCTATTCTACGAGGGCGACCACACCAAGTGGTATCCCCTACGCGTCTAGTACGCGTCCACCTCAAATTACTTTGGCTCGAGCTCGGATAGCCATGATTAGGGCTTGAAAAATGTTAAACAACGAGGAATGAGATAAACTCAGCGAGTAGACTCCCTAAACCTCGTGTAGGAGGGTTCTTCACCTCGGAGATGCCCTAAACATGCAACTTATCTATCGATGGCAGATCAATAGCAAGACCTTTGCTTTGCATTATCTATTAACAAGAATTAGGCCACTCAACATGCAACACTCTATCACGTTTCCAATTATAGTATAATAATCACTACGTGAGTGCACCATTCCATTAAGCATACGGCGTTCACAATATAATAATCCAAGCATGAATAACAATAATTTCGTGTACCATGCAGCATCTTAAATCTCTTGAGTCCTAATTCAAGGCGTACAAATCCACAACCTCATCCGCGCCTTTCTGACTCAAACATTGACCTGCAGGACTTCCTCATGTCTCTCAATATATAATTAGGGTCGATCAAAGCATGCATGTGCCACATAAGTCACTGAAATGACATTTAACTCATGCTCTTTTCTCATGTAACTCATATATCCATGCTACACATGTGCAGACTATGGCATCATTCTCATCATATGCATTCGGCATTCATGGACTTTACACATGTTGACGTCCCAAGAATATCATGGCATCCCATACTACCATGCTATCCTTGAGACCATGCGGTGCAATATAATATAGTCATGCGCCCATGCCATGCAATGATCCGGACCTACTCATATGTCAATCTCAGATCACAAGTGTGCCGACTATAGCATCATTTCTTTAAATATGCATTCATGCACTCATGCACTTTTCACACAACCATGTCCAGATTATTACGGTCACTCAGGACCCAAGGCCAACCCGAAGGTTCGCAGTCATCTGGCATAACCAAGCATCGTCTCGCCCCATTGAGCACGGCAACATCCCGCGTAAACACATCAAGACGGCATTTCTATAAGGACCATTGTTCCGAAATCCATCCGCGAATAGCATCCGTTGACTTGGGGATATTCGAACTTAATTAGGCATCGTCCTGCATAAACGCATTAGGACTAGTTCACTACCTTGCGTAAATGCATCAGGGTCTTTAGGTGATCACACGAGCATACCATCACTCAAGTCCATTGTTTTCTTTCTCATTAGCCAAGTATGAATGCCTCAATGGCGTGCCAGGCGGAGTGTGTCTCATCATCTATCGAAACTGTATCAATAAAATATGCCGAGCACAAAACGAGAGTCCATGGTTTGACACAATACATTGAGCATTGGCCTAAGTCCAATTCGAATCGGAAACAATATACCTCAAAATCACACTAAGACCAAGAAAGAACCAATCCACCATGACATGATCACCAGCCAAGTACCAAACCTCCCTTGGTGTAGTTGTCATAGGCCAAGTTGCCTTTCTTGGCTAAATTGGTGGCCTAAGGCAAGAGCTCGACGATTGGCCCTTAGATCGACTCCGGTCGGTCAGATTGAATCCTGGATTAGTTGTAGGCTTCATCTAGGCTGACTCCCTATTGCCATGTGACTATTTGAGATTGGTCATATTTATAACCGACACATAGTCGTTTCGAGTCAAATTACAATCATCCACGACCGGCGCATGACCGAGCGGAATCACCCACGACCGGTGCATGATTGTTTGGATTGATCCATGCTTGTTGACTGATCCGTGGTGGTCGTGACCATTTCTCAATCAATCGACTGAACCACTCGGGTCCATGATTGTGGTCATAGGATTGGCCCATGACTGCTCCTTTGATCGATCCATAATCAACATATGGTTGAATCTTAAAACGACCCATGGCTTATCCTTGCCACTAGCACACCGGATTCACAGCCATTTCTCATAGGTCGAAACCGGGATGTCACATAATGACTTTAGGACCTTTTGCCCTTAGGATTACATCCAAGCCCTAATTCTCATTGCCAACCATTTGCACTCCATCACGTTTGTTGTATCATTTTCTAGCCATTGTATTTGAATGTGAAGGGAATGTTGCGACCTTCTCATATAGATTAATGGATTGTTAGGCCTACATCTAACTTGGACTCTCCTAAGCTCATATCTCTTCGCAACTTAGGTTTAATTTCTATTGAAGGCATCAATACAATCCAGAGGGGTGTGAATAAGTTGTTTTGAAAATCTTGACAATCTTTAACGGAAAATAGCTGACACTAAGTAAAGATTTGATCGAGGTGATGTTTCAAAGGTCGTGAGCATGTTATGTTCTTGTGGAAGTAATAAGAGAGAAAAACAGTAGCACACAAACATGCATAGTGGTTCAATTTTATTCCCAAGCTTATATCTACTCTTCAGATTAATAGTTATAATTGGCAAGTGCTGATTTTTTTACACGATGGCTCACATTATCAAGACTCAAGTACCGCTCTTACTCTTGTACACTTAATCTTTAGTGCAATCACTAAGACAACAAGAATACCATACTCAAAGTCAAAAGAGAGTGCTTCGCTTGGAACTCAATGTATAGCAGATTTTCAAACTTTTGCACATGTCTTACTCTGTAATATTTAGCGTCTGAGATCAAGTTAAAGACAATGGTTGTGTCTATGCTGAAGATATTAGGTCACTAGTGATGTTACGGCATCAATCAATTGATGATGTTTGTTAACCCTCAATTATAGTCATTGTAAGGTGGATATGCACAGTAGAAGAACCAAAAGTCAAAAAGAGAATCAGAAAACTAGTTGCCGAATAGACCTATTCGAGCCACAGTGACAGGAAAGCAACAGTAGCTATTTTGGGTGGTCTGCAAATTTGCAGCAAAAGAATTGTATGGGTAGTTCCATCCTTGGACAGTAGCACCAACAAATATCTAACATCTCTCTACTTCTCTAAGACATCTCCAACAAGAAGATTGAAGATTGTTATATAAGAGAAAATCTTTGATGCCAAAACATTAAAGTGAAAGGCACGTGCAATACAAGACTTTGAGATTTGCTACAAGCTGTGTTCAAAGCTAAAAGTTCTTATTCATATATTACTTAATATGTTGTACTCTCGTTGCTTTGTAATTGCATAAAAGATAATGTGTACAAGAGCGCAAGTGCATTAGTTGAATCCTAAGAGTGTGATTTATATTTGAAAAGGATTAATACTTGTCTTTTGTAACTTGTTGAGCAAATTATTAGTGCAATCCAGCCCGACTTACGGCTGTTAGTTAGGAAATACATAGGCTTGGGAATTAAGCCGAACCACTATATACCATTGTGTGCATATTTTTTCTTGCTCTTACTTGCATTAGTGCACAACTTGATCACGTTGATTGAAACATCTACTTGACCTAGTCTTTGCAAAAGTTGCTAATACTTTCCACAAATTTGTCTAAGTTTTCTAAATTCACATCCTTAGTGTATGGTTAACCCCCTTAGGTTGTATATCTTTACAGTATTAAGATCTTCTCATATGGCTAACTTTGGTGGTTTCTTTTCCAATGATGCTCAAGCACCAAATAAGGCGCCTTACCTTGATTGAAGCAATTATGCCTATCGGAAGCAAAGAATGCAATCTTATATGGAGGCAATAGACCTTGACATGTAGGATGCGATCGTAATGGTGTACTTGTACCTGCTCAAGCTCCAACTCGATTAGAAGGACAACAAGTCCAAGCTAATGCTCTTGCTGTTAACACAAAACGAGATCAAACTAGAGTTGCTCATAATGCTAAAGCTAGACGTCTACTATATTGTGTTTTGTCCCCCATTTGAATTTAATAGAATTTCTTCTTATGTCACTGCCAAAGAAATCTGTGATTTCCAAGTGATATTTGAAGGAACTGACCAAGTCACGGAGACAAAGATGAACATTCTTCTGAAACAGTATGAAGACTTCAAGATGAAAATCGGATGAAATAGTGACATAAATGTTCGCCAGATACACTGAAATAGTGAATGGTTTGGCAAACCAAGGAAAATTATTCACTGATGCCAAAAGGTTGACAAGTTGTTGAGAGCATTGCCAAAGGATTGGAACAACGTGAAGACTTCAGTATGAGAAACAATTAAGATCCAGCCAATCACAATGAATGAATTGATTTGAACATTGATAACTTACAAAGTGGAGCACTTAAATGAGGAAAGTAACTCAAAAGGTAGTAAAGTCATAGCATTCAGAGCTGACTATGATGATAAAGGTGAATAAATATCATTAAATGTCAAATATGATGATTAAGATTATTCCCTCATCTGGCATTCAATCAACATGTCGACTACCATGAATAAAGAGAATTTTTAAATGTCAAATATGAGAATGGCATTGTCGAAAAATCGTTTTTTTTCTGAGAATGAGGAAAGTTTGACCGATGTTTGACTGACGATTATTCCCTCATCTAACATTCAATCGACATAATGATTTTTTTTTTTTTTTTTTTTTTTGTGCTTACATTGCAAGTGATAAATATATCTCAAAAAAATAAGTGGTATGAGAAGTCATGTTGTTGAGACATGTGATCGAATTCAAAGAACTTGTTGACATTTTGAAAAATAGTGACCGGTCTTTGAAGGATAAAATATCAACCGTCAAATTTTGGTGGTAATATGGATATTAAAAGACTTGTTTTGACTAGTAGAATCCATTTTTTTTTATGTAAAGAATTTCTTTTGGACCTTGTAGCTCATTGGTGAAACATGGGTCAAATTTTAGTGGACCCTAGATCAAATGATTAATTATTCTAAATCATACGGAAAAATTTAGTGGACCTAAGAACACCCAATTCATGTATCCCGCATCCTATATATATATATTAGTAACTGCCACGAGGCAGGCATTGTGCTCATTATATTGCTTGAAGAATAATATTCTAAGAATTCCAGTCACTAGTGCATTCTATGAAACACCCTGTATACGCTTTTGTCTCTTTGATTGTGGGATATGTCTATTCTCCGTATGCATGCGTGAGTGGAATGGATAGTGCCGTGGTGGAGTTGGCTGGAATCGGGCCTAGCTCGTGGTCGTGAACCGGTGCATTGTGCGAGCGTCGACCCCCATTCGTTCTCTGGACGGACACACATGACAAAAATTATGTGCTAGATCCATGGCACTTAGCTTTAAGCATGACAATATGGTAAGAAATTTGCTATATCATCCTATGAGTGACCAGCTATCTATCAATCCATGCCGAGATGAAGAATGCCAAGCAAGTCACTTCCCTTTCTCAAGGTCCCTCGTCGAGAAGGTTGAGACTCTAGGCAAGGATCGCAGAGTACAACAATGTAACTAGGCCTATCAAATAGGTATGTATGGTCAAATTTGGTTAGGGTAAAAAATAGTTGGACTTAAATTGACTCATTTTTATACATTACAATTTGGTCGACTCATAATTGATCCAACTCGGACCCGACTCTACTTAGGCTTCATTCTTAGCAATTTTTCCCCTTAAATTGTTATTTTTGAAGAGTGGATGACTTTATGGACTAGCCCGCCAAGTCAATGAGGGAGCTCGGAGGTTAGGTTCTAGACAAGGGCGTGAAGGTGGCTATGAGGCGAGGGATGGTATTTGATAAGACCTTTTAAGTTATAAGGCCCTTGCTGCTGCTATACCTTATATTTCTATTACATTGATCAATCCAACTCTTAAGACATTGCTATTTTAGATCTTGTGTTATCAAATCCTTATTATACTCTTTCAATGAATTTTCAGCATGTCATGCAAAATTTGGAATCTCTATGTAGTACACTTTAATTGATGATATTTTCCATCTTCAAATAAGCTTTCAATAACTACATAAACGCTATCAAATTAGGCAATTAATTTACTTGTGTTGATTGCTTGCGATAACCGCAAAAAGGTTTCATAAAGCCATGTTGGGTCACTTCAGATCGCCACACTCAAGCGAGAAACTGAGTTCGAAAAATAAAAAAGAGAGTAGAATCTCAAAGTTGTCTTTCAGTACTTATCTTGTCTTTTCATCTAACACTTCATGTCCACTCTCGCTCTCCACACATGCATTACACCCACTAAACTCTCCACTCTCTCCCCCTCATTTGTCCTTTGTATTTGCCACAACATTGGACAAATTTCCTCACTGATTCGGCCGTAACATGGTCCTCGATGAGATTGTCAACATAAACATATTCCATAACAAATAGTGTCAATCTTGTTGCGCACGTTAAAAGATTAAGAAATCAAGATCAAATAGGAGGTTTAGTGCTCACCAAGGATGGAGATGGGCGAGTCATGGTAGATAGAATCAAAGGGGGCAAGGGAGGACTTAAAAGAGAGAGGAGCGAAGATAGTAAGACCTGTTTACTTAACTACCTATTAAAACCTATCTTTCTTGGGCTTTTCTTTTGGAACCCATCGTGACACATATTTAAAATTTAAGGTGACCCATAAATTACTCATATTAATTTATTTGAGTTGATATATGGATTTATGACCTATTTTGACAACCTAAATGTCACCCGATCACTAACTTTCGCACCATCACTTAAAATTATGGAACTCTTCTTCTTCCCATGAACGAAAGCTATCTACCAGGAGTGTGACTACGTACAATTCTTACCAAATAACCTATCAATGTTAAGCAAGGTCCTGACGACGCAAGCAAAACAAAATACGGTTCCTCTTAGTCAGTACATATTTGGAAAATTTTCAGTTCAATTAACTATTCATTCTTCATTACAATAGTACAAGGCTCCTATAATAAGCGAGATTAATTAAATAATTCTTTTCCAAAGTTTTACCCCGATAAAATTTCCTGCACGACCTAATGGAGGCCTCTCTTGAGCTCCATTAGGGGGTGCCATTGCTGGAGGATGAGCGGGACTTCAGCCACTGTGATAGGCTCTCCAACGAGGATCTTCCTACGGAACTCATGATCCGGGATGTGGAAGAAATAGAAGCCATCATCATTGGCCATAACTTCCAGTAGTTGAGGGCCCCAAATATACTTCAAGGCAGCCTCAGTTAACTTGAATGGCATCTTCTTACCAACATAGTAGCCCACCAAGCACTCCCGCCATTTGGGGTTGCAGGCTTCAAGAATTTCCTCAGAAATCTGTACAACCGGCTTGCCGTTAATGATAGCAGGGGGCACGTAAGTAAGGGCATACCCCTTGGTGTTGGATTTAGCCGCATTTGCCCACGAGCGGTTGGTCCGCCGGCTTGCACCAAGGGAGGACTGGTTTAGGGGCTTTGCTGGGTCTGCCGCAACATCAGTCGGACTCTGCCCAAGTCCACTTTGCTGCAACTGTGCAGGACGACTTGACTCGGGAGGATGCTCAGCTGACTGAGCAACGCCAGCTTTTCCCTTCTCAGAGGCAAGGGTGACCAGGGGATTAGAGGCCCAGCATTGGATGAATCTGATTTACCTCTTGCCTTTGGAGGGCGGGACTTTCTTCCACGGCTACGGCCCCGACGACCAGACGCTGGAGCAGGCAAAATATCTCGCCCAGAAGGAGGGTCATGGACATTGCGCGGTTCAATGGGAGTCACTGCACCTACACTGTGCTGAGGCACCAGCGAGGACTCATATGCAGGCGTATCCATGGTTCAGATGGATAAAAGCCCAACCAAACCAGCAGATAGCAGGAACCCAGAAAACCCTAACACGATTTAAACATTGTTACCCGAAAAGGCGTGCGAGGGAAACGCTTCGGTGGAGATGGAGAGGGGGACAGGAAGTGTCCAGCCTCCAAAGCTCAGCACCAACGGACCAGCGAAGCTCCTGGAATCAGGCTAAAAACCGATCGCCTGAACAGGACAATGATCGCCCAGCTAGAGAGAAACCTGTGAACGGTACCCGAGAAAGCAGTACGCGAGAAAGGGGAAAATGGCTAAAGTCGACCTATAGAATTGGTTGTACAGCAGAATCTCACAATTAAAAATAAAGACTGGGATTAACATATTCACACGGGTGTACAGTGTACAACATCAACACGCCCACACCAAGACTTGCAACGTCTAAATCGCAATTTGTCTGTCCCAAATTATGATTGATTGCAACCCAATTTAATCCTTTTCAACCCCCGAAAGAACCTCACCATCAGTGCCATTGGAGGGGATCAATGAATCATACTTCTGATGTAGAGATCAGTGTTCCCAACTAACTAAAATCGATTTCTCTATAACCAAGAAGCGCCTGACGTCATGTCACCAAATCATATGAGCATATTGCTTGGGTGCTCTCCTGGATATCTAGCTCAAAGATTTATACAATACTGGATAATATTCTTAAAGAGACAATCAGGAATAAGGATAACGGACACGTCGATTAACTCTAAATTTCCTACTTTTCTTGTGTCAATAGATTAATATATTCGGTTTAAGTATATTGGATCGTGATCATCTGGCATAGAATGAAGCTGTTTAAATGATTCCCCTAAAGCATGACGTCATCTGTACATGTCTCAAGTTAGAATATCTGAAAATGAACATGCTACAGTACAGTAGTTCCTTCAAAGAAATATATTACAACGAACATCCTCAGCTGTGGAGCCCCTACCAACCGATAGAAATTCGAATTTTTTAGGCTTATTAACCATATCTTTTCTGGTTTCTAATGAAAAGACAGCAAACCTACCAAGTTAACATACGCATGAAGTTTCTCCACATAATACGCACGCATTGGAGTAAATATATTGTGCGTGCATCACACGAACTCGCTTAACAAGTGGACCATAAAAACGGCGCCAGAAGAACCAGTTGCAAAAACAGAGAATGTACACACAAAAGAATATTGGTGAGGTGAAAAGAGATGCAGATTCAGTACGCCAAGCAATTTGTCACATCACAAATCACAAGATACAGCCGAATAGGGCACTAACAGGCATGCCCAATTTGTCATCTGGTTATACCAGCAAATGGCACAGCCCACAATACTAGTCACTTTCTTCATCTTTGCAAATTGATGACAAAAATTGTAATTGGAAAGAAGGAAAGCCGAGTTATGGTTCAGAAGTGAACTTTTCTTACATTAAGAACACAGTCAAGACAGATATCATCAAGTCCACAAGGCACGATCTTACGGGGACATCCCAACTTCAACTAAAGACAGGTGACTCAAATGATGGTTACCTACATACTATGAGAACAGGACGTGCATCATTGGAAGAGAGATTCTGGGATTCCAGATCGGTAGGATATTAGTCTCAGCAAGCTGGGGGTTGCTCATACTTTATACCCCCACCAATAGAGAAAATTTTGGGTGATCCTGGAGCACATTTCTATCCACAAGCACTTTTTAATAGGTTGAGAAAATGAAATAATGATAAGAAGAAGAAAGTTCATATAACTTGGTCCATGGTGATTTCGTTGGTGGATGAGGATCAATCTGATACCAATTAAAAATCTCTCAGACAATGAGGAAGAGACGATTGATATTTCTTCTGAGCAACCAACAATTCAAGCTCTTGGCCAGCCAAACTTTTCCATCAAGAACTTACTGGTCTCCCCTCCCTGATGGTTTTGACTACCTTCTGGACATCTTATACCACCAGTAGAGCAGTAATAAGTTCTCCAAACAACCAACCAACTACATAAGCTGGTTCCCCACTCTTGACCTCGTCAATCACCATCTGCAGTTATCCTCACCCAGTGGCTATGTCCAGGGAAGGCAGAGAGAGAAACAAAAGTGGCAACTCTTAACCTAAAAGCATTTTAAGATCTTCTCAAAAGCATGCAACTATCTAATGACCTGCTTAATCTCACTACAACATAAGCATCTAACTCGCCCTCCCATTGAAAGCATCAGAAATCACAAAAGAGAAAAAACAAATGACAAAACTAGCGGGCCAAAGTTATTTTAAATTGAACTGCATAGATCTTTGTTGGGTAATCACACAATATGATGCTCTCTTCTTTGTCGAAAATCATTATATTCAACAGAACCATAAATACCATGGGGATGATTTTGACACAAATGCTATGATGCATGTTGGAAATAAAAGACTAAGTTTATGATGTCTGCCAACATCAAATAAACTGTATGCTCAATCCATCAAAAATGAAATCTGTTGAGGAGATCAGAGAAACTTTTCAAATTGAAGTCTGAGTAGCAATCCTCAGAACAAAGAGAGGCATCTTTAATATCACAGTAAGAAGGTATCAATTTCCTGCAACAGTCCGGGACCCTCAGTACATTGACAAAGGGTAGGGTTTATGAATGATGAATAAGGCGTGCCAGTCCAGGACTGTAATGTACATAAAACTGACTATATTGACAGGATGCTAAGAAGTATTTGCCATCATATGTTGAGTAGGCATCACTCATGATCTTGATCAGTGTAGCTTCTCGCATGACAGATTTGCAAGAGCCTTGTGATAGGCGAGTGAATTACGGAAGGTGCCATTTTATGGTTATAAGAACCTTATTTGAGCCATTCTATCAGCTCAATCTGCATACTTTAAAAAAACCTAGGTACATCTTGTTTTGTCAGGGAAGAGATTAGATTTTTCCCTCTTTGCATTTTTCCTTTTTTTAGTGTTTGAGAGGATGCAAGTTATGCTATATCCAAAATTCAAAGTGACCACTTATCTGTAGATCCAAAAGTGCAATTTAACAAGAATATAACACAACACAGGTATACAAAGAGGCACATCAAGCAAAGAGAACGGGCATATTAACTTCTTCTTTTTTAACCAAAAAGAAGTATATAACTTATTTACTTGCAACAACACACCAACAGTTCTATAAAATTCCTCAATCGCTACAATAAAATTTCAATACACTAATGCTACAACTGTGGGGGAAAAAAGAAAATGTAGCACAACACCTACAAGAGGATACACCTACATTGTCACAGCCATTTTGCTGGGACATCCAACTCCCTGAATCTTTGGTCTATTGTCAGATCAGTGGACCTCAAGACTTCCTTTAATCCGGTCATAAGCAGAAAGAACAATTATTAGAGCAACTTTTATTTAGTCATATAAGATCAACTACAAGAGTTTGAGAAACCAAACCTCTTTCCAAATCCTACAACCACCAAGCGTGAAGTGTGAAGGTTTGCCAGATGGTACAAAAGCAGATAACATGCTGCTACAGATCCCATTCCTTTGAAATCCGGACAACTAAGCCACTCGGTGTCTTAACCGTTTTCAGGTGACCTGAACCAATCAGATCGCGAAGATGAAATCTCATATCAAGGGGAGACACTCGGAGTCTCTTTTTCTCCAAAGGTGCCAACATCATTTCTTTGTACCTCCTACGGCTTAACAGAGAAAGGAGTTCCTTCCTCCCCTAGTTCAGGAAAGAAAAAGAAACGAAAAATAATTAGTAAGAGTTTATCTAGGTCACAATCTCTTAGATGGATTTCTTAGGAAAGGTAGCACCTCGTGACCAGTAGTAGAGAAGCTCTTTTCATGTGTCTGATCATTAAAATTCTATTGAAATTAGAGATTGTAATAACCCATTTTATCCAACATTTCTAGGCTAGAGTAAATCCAACAAGAATCACAATGGTTACACTGACATTAACACTCTAATGGATACCTTTAACCAGAAGGCTTTCACCTAGTTCGACCTGGCTGTGACAAATGCTTAAGTGCTCTAAAAGATCAAATTAAATCCCTATCATCGTTTGTAAAAGTCAATTTGAGATTGAGGAATCTGGGTCACCAATTACCTAGAGGATAGCCATTATGTTCATCTAACTGATGGGAATTACTCAAAAAAAAAAGCGTAAAAGAGAGAAAGCAGTCAACATACTCAAAAGTATTTCGGCATTATTTGACCATGGAGAAACCATGTATTAAATACACTTCAGGCTCGCGTTGGAATACTTGGAAGAATTCAGATTAAGATTTGGTCGTTATTTGTGCAGTTAATTGTATACCTACCCTGACCCAAAGGAAAAAAAATCATCACCTATTCTATCAAATAGGAAAAAGAGTAATGCTAGATGTCCTTAGATTAGTTTACTGATATGGTGTACGGCATCACTTAATATACCATAGAAAACTGACATGGTCATGCTTGTTTTGTGTCTCAACATGTAACACCTATTCTATTTAATAGGAAAAAAAAGTAATGCCAGATGTCCTTAGATTAGTTTACTAATACGGTGTATGACATCGCTTAATATACCATAGAAAACTGATGTGGTCATGCTTGTTTTGCATGTCAACATGTAAAATGGAATGGATCATGCATGTGGAATATAATATCTGCACTCTACTTTGTTTCACGAAGAAATCTTCAACTACAAGCACTTCTTCTCTTTTTACTGTGAACAAGAGTATATAATATGCTTAAGTTACTTTTCCACCCTCATTCTATTATCAGGTACCACGGAATCTAAATACACTTGGTCATAAGTTATGTGTGATCATGATCAGTGTTGCAACATGTTGGCACCAGAATGCTGTCAACTGCACCTATGTCCGCCGATTGGAACCAGCTATGAAGTGAAACTAGCAGAGGAGTTGAGAAGATGTGACGTTATGGTGGCGATTTTTAGTAAAGAGCAGGGGTTGGGCCAAAAGAAGGTAAATTGCAGGGAGAAGACATGGGAAGGTATCTGGAGAAAAGATCTCCACAGCTTGAATATTGTGTAGTCTTATAGAACTCGACAAAGCAGAACAGCATAAGAAAATCCACGTAGCAACCCAAACTTAGTGGGAATATACTTGATGAAACTGTAGATTATTTGTGTTCAGAGGGGCTAGCAATGGAGGTTCTTAGAGTGCAAGGATGGAGCTTGCTGTACTTATAAAAGATTGATTATTAACTATTTCATGAAAATAAAAGCACAATCCTTTTGATTTTCGACATTTAATGATCAATTCATGTAATCAATATAGTTTGGTTATGGGTGCCTTTAATCATTTTTAGCCTTTCCCATTAGGCTATTAATTAAACTTTAAAGATGCCAACAATGAAGGAATGACATGTTTCCCCTGTGTACCTGGGAGAGCCCTTTAAGTATTGAACCCACATTTGGAATTGCAAACCAGTACATGCTTGGATCAATAAGTTGGCGAATCTGAAAAGTGACCAATAGCGTCAGAAGGAAACATACTCAAGAAAGTCGGACATTGTTTGAGATTACAAAAATAAATCTAGATGGTGGGATCGCTTTATCTTTTCAAATTTTGCTGAATTTGGCTGTGTTACATGCATGATGCATTCACTATGGAGATATGTACAGGAACAGTAGAAATTTGTGCTCGACAAAGTCATCCACAAGGGACCTCATATTTCTAAATCTAAGAAAGTGTAATATTCAACCAAATTTATCCCAAAATGAAATCAATTTTTCTTGACGGTGTCTTTCCAAAGACTACCCAATCTTATGCATTCTGGTTTGGAATGCCATGATGCAAACAAAGAAACAAGAAGAACAAGGAACTGTGCTTTCTTCCTTTATTTTTTTCCTTTTGTGTGGAATGTATCAAAAGAGAATTACTTGATTACAATAATTTGTGAATAAGACGTACATAGAGAATAGTCAGACATTGTTCATTCAGCATAAGCTACCCTCAGCTGCTGAAAAAGTTTACCATAGAACCAAGGACCTTCCAAAAAAATTGAAAAGGGATAAAACGCAGAGAAATAATTGAGAAGGATACACAGCATTTCTAGCTAGATCGGTTCTGTTTACTGATCACTTCACTTATTTTCACATTGATATAACATAAACCAACAAAAGAGTTTGCAATTGTAAAGAGATGATCCCCATCTGAAAAATGCAACTATTAGCATATTGCTGATGGGAAACCATCAAAAGTTCAGACCTTATTTTTTATGACAAAAGTAAGAACTTTAAAAGCATTTATCAGACAAAGGGGACTTTATGACGATGAAATAATCACCAGTTATCTACTTACAATAACTCCTCCATTAATGAGAACAGAGATGTGATTGTCTTTCACCTTCCCTCCAAGTGACAGAAGCGAACACTGCCACAAGAGATTTTAGAATTATGATCATGCGTGCAGGGTGCATAAACCAAAACTTGACAAAAATCAGGGTTACAACAGCTTGTTCAGGGCTATCTTAATCTTAGTTTCAACAGTCTAAGCCATCCAATTATCTTTTCACAATGAAACAATGCTAATGCACATATACAAGTTGGACGCACATGTTTTACCAAGCACCAGAATTCAATAAAATTCAAGCAAAATAAGAACCACAGCAACTCCACACCAGGCAGCTAACTGGGGCAAAATTTTAGTCTGCTGTCATGCATCATACCTAGCTAGTCATATCCCTTCACTTATAGATAATGGAGGGGGAAATTTTCCTATCATTAAAGAATCAAATTTAACGTGCTAAAAAGCATGATATGTATTTATAAGCACCACTTTAAAATAGGTTTCACATGTTCATGGAACTTCTTTGCATTGGAATTGCAGCTGTGGAGAACCAAGTACAATGTTGACCAGTTTCCAGCTGTGTTTGGACTTTGGAAGCCATTAAATACAAGGGTGTCATGGTCTGGGCTGGTGGCCCAGTTCCAAGGACTGGGCAATACCTATGATCATCAGCCATGAGCAATAAACCAGGCAACTCAATTGTGTAATGCCTCAAAGCTGAGGCGCACGCACACTTTGCAGGATCATTTGTAGTGAGCAAAAATGAAAACAAGTCATCTCAATTATATTAGTCAACAGTACTAATTATCGGGTAGGAGAGTTTGAGTAGTTGAACCCCCTTAAGAACTTCAGACATTATCTATTCTCACAAGAGTAAATGTTACAAGTGCTAGAGATCGCATCATCTATAAATTATGAGAGATAAGAAAAATATACAAAGTCTAAAACAACCCTACCCTATGTTGAAGTGTGTATGAACCAAGGACTCACAAAGGACTTGTGACAACGGAGCACCCTATTAGTTCAGTAGAGATACAAGTTCTGGTGAGTTCACACCTAATAAAGTGCTCTGTTACAAAATAAAACATAGAACTTGTCACATCAATAAAAATTATCATACAGCACGGCATGGACTAAGTATTTAATGCATTAGAATAATTTATGGAACTAATGGGACCAGTCTTGAAATTCATCAAAAAAATGAGATAAGGTCTCTAAAATGACGCCTAAGATAGAAACTGGGTGAAGTTTCAACTTGACACCTGGTGCAGAAATCAAAGCCAGAGACTGCATCTACCACCTGTTTTCAAAAAACTTTTCACTCCATTTTGACAACCAAAAACACTAAAAAGATTGGTGGACCTGATGGAACCAGTCCTCGGATCCATTATGGAAATTTGACATGTTCTCTAACATTAGGATCAACAATGGAAGCAGGGTGTTTTGGCAGGATCTGTAACGTCAAGATCAACACTGAAACAACCACTAACATTTGGTTTCACCAATCTCTTATTCACATTTTTGAGAAAACTAAAGGTGACAGACATATCTCTTAATTTTCCTGAAGATCTATACATGAAAGTAATTACATAAAGAAGGAGGAAAATGATGAGCAGGGAAGAAGAGAAGCTAAACAATGATATGCATGAGACAACTCAAACAAGCTAAAGCTAAAATTGCCAGTTCCCCTTCCCAACTTCTTCTTCAGGCTCATCATAGGTACAGCTGGCCTATGTCCAATTCAACAACTCCCAAGATTAAAAGGATCTAAAACCAGAAATGAAATGACTGAAAATCGATTGACTCACAAGGTCTAGATGTGAAATGTTTGGTTCCAGCCTTGTGTCAATTACATGTATCTTGAACCACTCAAAAACTTCAAGATCATGTCCATTCTTTTCCTCCATTCTTTTCACAACCCTTTCTATCTATAGAAAGCCAAAGATAAAAAGCAGAACCAAAGAGAATATATTAATATGTAGCTTACACATGACTAAATTCAAAGTGCAGCATGCTCAAATTCCACGTGCATAATATAACACTCGACCAATCCAAATCCACCAGCTAGGTGCTTTCAACAACATAAATGACAGAGAGTATCCCTTTGAGTTATACGAGTAAAAGCAGAACCCTGTGCAACTCACCTGATTTAAGTAATCATCTAAGAACATTATGGCATGATCATCTTGTCCAGTATTCAGTTTGAATATGCGCAAAACCTTTGTTCTTCTCAGAGACTACAAGAAGTAATTTATATCAAATATCAATTGAATAAAACTTTGGAAGGCAGAACACGGTTAAAGTGAAGGGACATAATGAATGCAAAGTACAATTTGGTCAAGGTATTGACTACACACGTCACAAGAAAATTGAGTGCATTGAAAATTAAAAGTTTCTTCTATAGTTTAGCTGGAAAATGTCTTAAGGAAACTTATCGACAAGATCCACCCACATGTGCGGTCTTATAAAAAGGCAACTCTTTTATAAATGGCAGTTTCTAACCACAATTCCACAATGTCAAGCACCTAATTGGTTCTTTGCGACTTTCTTTTCCCACCACATATATGCCTTAGCATAATCTTCATCTGTTATGCCACCAAAGACATGCTTATTAAATGACGAGATCAACAGACATTATCTCATTCTGGATAACAATGTGAGGATGGAAATGTGTCTGAGGCAGGAATAAAAGAGAGTCCAAATATAATAACTCCATGTTCCACAAATACAGATTACAACACCTTCAAATGTGTCCGGGTCAAAATCTTAATTACTGAATATCGCTATGTTTATAATCAAGATAGGAGGGAAGGTCAATCCCAGAGAGCCTCTGTTTCTGTCCTACATAATTGCACAATGATCTTATTTGTGATTATCAAATTAGCGTGATGTATTGCCCTATTCAACATTTTCAGTTTCAATTCAACCCTCTCTGACCTCAAAGTACTAACATCCGTGAAGAGAACTCATCATGCAGAAGCTTCCCAATGTAAAAGAATCTGACTGATGCTTCTTCCACAAAGAGTGTTCATCATCAGTCGAATGCACATGACCCTTCGAGCAGATCGCCGTAATTAAAGAGCCATTATTCTCTTTCTTGTTTTCACATATCATTAACACTGCAAGTGACCCATACAAATCAAAAGTATTTTTCTTCACTGGTCCCATTTACTTTCGGACATAGTAAAAATTATGTCCTACCTCACTTCCTACGCAATCAGAGAATCTAGGATCGGGGATTTGATTACACTAATTGATCAATTAGTGCAGATAGAGAGGGGGGGAGAGAGATGCAAGTGTACCTCTAACTCTCTATCCACCTGAGTTCTGTCCACTACGCTGCTATACAACTGTGACCGCAGAACAAAAGGCCGAATCGAGACCTGAAAACGCAAAAGCAACTGCTAAAAGAAAGGAATAACGGAGAACACACACATAATTGTCATGACTTGCGCACGTAACACGATCAGGACGAATCCGCAACCTTGTCGATGCGAGGGAATTGAGCTCGCATCATGCGGAGGGCCACTAGCGTGTCGCTGAAATTGAGACTCTGCTCTGCCAATCAAAATTCACTAAGAATCATCAATCAAAAAGTGGAAACGAAAAACAGCGCAGAATGATCGGAGATTTGTAGCTCACCTAGAGATTCAGATGCTGCGGCAGTTTCAGCGTCATCAGCCGCCGCCGCCGCCACCGCCGCCGCCGCCGCATCCTCTTCGTCCCGTCGCCGTTTCGTTCCCTTCGATGGCGACGAAGAGGACGACGGATCTTGCATGGACATGCGGTTTTTGGTGGTTCGGTTTCCGGAGCTTGCTCGCTATTATTCAGTCTCGAGCCGAGAATTGTGCAGGAAACAGAAGAGAAGTGAAGGCCCTGTTCTATCGTGAAATTACACCTTATTCTTTTTTCCTTTTTTGTAAACTCCACCAGGCTAAAAAACCGAAAAGCCGAACCCCTGTATACTTTTCCAAAACCCCTACTTAAATCTATTAATCCATTTATTCTTGTTTTGCACAAAACTATAAATTTAAAATAATCCATACTTAATTCCATTTATGTATAATATAAATTTTTCATACTTAAATTTTTAGAATTTTTATAAACATAATGAAAAAAAAAAACTCAATGAAAAGCAAATTAAACGTGAAAACAATAGCAATAAAAAAAAGTAAAGAATTTCTATTTTCATGATAGTAGGCTATCATACTTTTAATTTTAAATAAAAAAATTCTGCAAATAATCAGGATTTAATTTTAAATGAAAATAAAAATGCCATTTATTTTTTTAACATCCAAATATTAATAAATACTAACTCAATATTCACAAATTACTTTATTTTCAATATTATCCTAATGGACCTCCGTGATCTGGACTTTGCACCAACAACCCAAATCCGAAAAGAATCATCTATTAGTTGGGATATTACATCAAAGCCTTTTCTCTTTCTCCACGTGTCTTGAAAATGCTTCCCATCAGCCAGTCCAAAATGCAATTACTTTAAAGCCCGAGCTATAGCCTTCTCGTTGTGGTCACAAACGGGTTCTCCAAAGACCCATTAAGACCTAATCTAATTTTACTTTTAATTTTTTGTTTTTTTGCTAAAGCTCTTAAATGAGTTAATCAAATCAAGTTGAGTCATGTCATATCGAAAATAATCCAAATCAAATCAATGCAAAGATTCCATTATCACTTGAATAATAGGAGTGTCAAACAAGAGAGAGAAGTTGAACTCAAAGTTCCATAGCTACACATATTTTTGTTGAAAGTGTTGTTTCTTATAAGCTGTTACATTGGATGGCACAATGAGCCAATAAACTTAAATAACCAATTACAGCTTCTTTAGGATTATTCTTGAAAAACATGACCCTTCTAAGATTATCTCTTATTTCTTGTTCGATACGATATCATCACGTATGAATCTTTCATGAGTGTGTGTCATGCATAGTGTATAATCTTGGATGAATAACTTGTAATGGGTGATCAAGTATTTATCCGGAACTTCCTTTCATTCCACCCTTGCTCGGTTCACTTTTGTTGCTTTATGCAACGTCATTTGGAAGGAGCGGAATAATATTCTCTTCAAGGGTAGATCGCCCTCCCTTTCTGCTATGAAGATACAGTTGGAGAAGATTGTCAGGGACAAGGCTTTGTCTTTTCACCGAATTCCTCCCAACACCACAAATCGCAAATTGTTGCATTGCTAGTCTGTAAACCCTTCTTTTTGGTGGAATTGATCCACCTATTGGTTAGTAGACCTTTTCGAGTAGGGGGTTCTCTAATTCCTTGTTCTGGTTGAGGCTCGATTCGTGCAGCTAAAGAAGGTGCTAGTTTGAATTTTTGGAAGCTTCTCTAGTACAGTTGGCGAGCTGTCCTACCATTCCTACATTTGTATTCATCTCCCTGCACTTGTGTAGTTGTTGGGATTTAGTATTTTTTTGTGATTCCTGTGTAAGATTTTACTTTACCACTATTTGGTTTTCATTTGCTTATGTGCAGTTGGTTTTTTTTTTTTAATCTTGGCACCCTTTCACTCACTTTGATTGTTGTCCTTTTTGAGTGCAAGTTCTTAGTGTCGAGTTTTTGCTGTATAGTGTTCTTGTTGCTTTTGGCTCAAGTCAATATATAACCTTAACAAAAAAAAAAAGAAAAAGTCCTTCGAAAGGAGGGAAACAGCGCCTTGTTCATTACTATTAGTGAGGAC
Organism: Eucalyptus microcorys; assembly: GCA_014182515.1. Lineage (NCBI taxonomy): Eukaryota > Viridiplantae > Streptophyta > Magnoliopsida > Myrtales > Myrtaceae > Eucalyptus > Eucalyptus microcorys. The sequence continues at coordinate 15,478,020 of CM024563.1, forward strand.
TATGATGACTAAAGGGAAAATGAGCCCAAAACTGAAGAGCAGGCCAGGCCCATTTTTGATAAATTAAATGAAAAAAAAAAAAGTCAAACGCATCGGTACCCACTTGACATTGACATGTCGTATCTCTGCTTCGTTTTCTCTTGGTTTGGAGAGTGGGAGGCATGAACAAGGAGGCGGAGATGGAAACGGGGAAGATAGTGATCGAGAAAGTGAGGGGCAAGTCGACGGTCACCAGATCATTCTCCAAATACCCCCTCAAGTTCATCATCCCTCGCAAGGTCTCAGTCTTTTCTTCCTGGTCTTGTTTACGCCAAAATTTAAGACTGAATCGCTTGTTTTCTTCAGGTGGGTCCTTCGCGAGTCGATGCCGTTTGGATCTATGCTCTCACCTATGGCGGCGGCATCGTCTCCGTGCGTTTCACTTCTCACCCTTTTCCTTCCTACTACATTCAAAGCCATTCCCATCTTTTACAGTGGCAATTCAAAATTTTCAAATTCTTTACTAGAAATGTGTGAGAGCATATTGATTAGTGTGAGGTTCGAGTTAGTCATGTCGTGTCGTGTTTGGCATCTCTTCAACGGGTTCGTGTTGCGGTCTCATGATGATTATTTGATGGAGGGCAAAGGGTTGGGGAACACTGTATGTTTGATTGGAATTGATCTGTTGTTGATTTAGGGAGATGCTATTTCTTTTAAGCTTGAGATTGGAGATGGTTGCACAGCTGTCTTAACGACTCAATCTTCCACTAAGGTTGGTTCTTTCAGCTTCTCTTTTTTTGGTAATAATATGTTAGTGGAATCTTGAAGCTATACAGCTTTAGGATGTAGTAGTGCAGTCTCTGTGGATTTCGGTGATACCAATTTTCTTCCAATGCTTGAGAGTTAAAGTTGTTGCAGGTTTATAAGTCTCTGGGATCAAAATGCTCTGAACAGTACCTTGAGGTAATTATGATTTCGCATTCATTGATGTAGCATACTCCTATTTCTAGGCTTTCTTGTTATTACTATCTTGGTTTCCCAGTTGTCACATGGCAGTGCGATTTTATCCTCCTTTGTCAGCTGAAGTGGCAGTGAATTTGTTAAATTAAGGGTAACTTTCAAATGGTGTTACATTCCTATGTGACAGCAGCTATATTCTGCAATGCAGTAGGCAGACATCGGGAGTGACTCCATGTTGGTCCTTATTCCAGATCCAGTGACTTGTTTCTCCACTGCGAGGTACTTCCAAAAGCAGGTTTTTAGGGTGCGTTCGGATTCAAATTTGGTCCTAGTTGACTGGATTACAAGCGGACGGCATGAAAGTGGAGAAAAATGGGATTTTGCGCTTTATAAGAGCACCAACAACATTTTCTTAGAGGGTGATCAGCCTTTATTTCTCGATACGGTAATGGCTTTGTTTCTTCCATAGTTCAAAATCTGTTTCAAAATTTTGTATCAAGAGTACTTTCTGTTTCTAATACTTTTGACCCTATCCTGTCAGTATGCAAAAAGAAAAAGGAGGATAGAAACATGTGAATTCCAATGAATGATGTTATGATAATTGCAATTGGTGTCATGGATAGGTTGTGAAAGAAGCAATATGAATTTACAGCCTCCCTTTACGGCTTATGCATATGAAGAGATTGCTCTTTTGTGACTTCATCTGAATAATCAAATATGTGAACAGGTATTGCTAGAGCATGGAAGTATTGTTCCTCTCGCAGAGCGCATGCAGGATTATCAAGTCATTGCAATGGTTGTACTTATAGGGTAAGTATAGCGGGCTTTAAAGTCCCCATTACACAGTCTTTCAAGTTGTACTGCTGATATCATGTTTATTGACTGCACGAGATACCTATTTGTATATATACCATTGAACCTTTGCTCCTTTGCAGGCCTTTGTTGAGGCATATTCAAGGCCAAATTCAAGAAGATGTAAAGAGGATGATGGCTGAGCAACTACAAGGTTCTCCTGCTCGTTGGGATCGCCAGATGACATCCGATATGCATGATTTTGCCAATAAACCATCCTTAATAGTGTCTTGCAGTGCCTTTGGCCATAAGGTACCATTTTTCTTTAATTGACGAACGGAAAATCAGGGTGCTTCATGGGAATAGGTTTTAGGAACTATACACTGCTAATTTATTTGTTAGGTTGTTTTGGACCCAAGTTTTTCAACACCATTCCTGAGATGAACCTAACGACCATTGAAAAAAGTATTGTAGTTCTACACTGAAATAAGTTGACATTCTTGCTGTTTTCCTGAAATTGGTTTTGAGAAAAATAAAAGCTTGGCATTAGATATGCGATCATTGAACCCTTCAGTGGGCGTCTGAGTTTGAACTTCCATTAAAGATAATAGATGTCACTTTCGGGAGCTGCATTCTGCAATGCTGTCTCAGTTGGTTTGATTGACATATAATATTTGTTTTAGTTGCTCATTGTGCTTTTCAGTATCCCGTCTGAGATCTTTAAGCTTCAGCTTGTTCACTTTTCAGTTCTTACTTCCGCAATTAGGTCATTATTCCAAGAGAACTAATAAGCTTTTTGTACAAGTTATTCTTTGCCGTCTTTATCTTTTATTGCCAACTTATACTGTTTTTTTGTTGCCTTTACTGGTCCTTAACAAGTAAAACTGGATCAATGTCCTGGTGGCTCGATCATTTCCTAGTTAGTCGTTTTGATATCATATTGTAGAAGCAAGTCTGAACCAAATTTGTAGACACAGGTACCACTAGCTTAGGTGTTTTTCAAGGTGCCTCTGATAATGAAATGTTTAAAGCCCGATGGTTCGGTTTGTACAGGGAGGAGGTATCATTGTTCGAGTAGCTTCCATGACAACTGAATCAGTTTATCAATTCCTGAAGCACCAACTAGCTGGCTTGGAGGCATTGCTGGGGGTTTTGCCTTATTCTTGAAGAATGGCGGGTAACAGGAGCTCTCACCCAGCCTTTTTGGGTCCACACGGTAAGTTGTCAGAAAGGTTGACCGACGTTCTTGACTTAGGTATGTGTTAAAAAGGTTGCTGTCTTGGTGATAGAGGCTGTGACTGTTGTTGTACTTGTATATCGTCCCAGCTCCATTGAAATTGTGTTTCGACAGTTCAAAATTTGCTAATTTTCCCAAGTTCAAGTCTTTGATACATTTACCATCATCATCAATCGTCATTGCTGAACATGGAGAACACTCGCCAATTGCCACCAGTCCCGAACAAGAAGCATGTCCAGCGCCAATACTATTTACATAGGTTCGTCTAGACACCATTGGATAGGTGAAACTCATGTTTTTCACATTGATTGAACTCTAAGTTTGTGATTCAGCTTGCGAGTTAAGTTGGCGAGGGTTGCGGCAACCCTCACGCTACATCTCAATGAGGGCTCGTAGGCCCTTGCCGCCGGTCGGCCAGGGTCACCGGTCCCTGGCTAGGGCCCGGTGACCCCGATTAACCCTTCCCTCACTGTCGTTAGCCCTTTTGGTGACGGCAAGCAGGCGGTGGCGAGGGTTGAGCCCTTAGCCCCCTACAATCTTCGTCTTCTTCCTCTTTTTCTGAAATTTAAATATCTAAATATTTAATTAATATAGAAATAAATTTAGTTTTAATTTAATTTAATTAATATTAATATTAATTATCTAGCCACTTTTTTTTTATTTGTTCATCTTCTAAACTATTTGTTCAATGCACATGATTCTTCATAGTCTGATGAGCAAACTGCGGGGACCTTCGATCATCTTATGTTCAATTCTTTGATCGGCTGATGTCAACTATATTGATATGGTTCATGCTTCAAAAGGCACCGATAATCTCAATTCACCACCTCCCTTCTTATCGAATGGTGGATTCTGTCCGAAGACAGAAATTCTGCTCAAGCCAAATGGGCACGGCTCCATAACCGATGAGGAAGGGTTATGAAACCATATGTGGTGACATAGCTGTTGAGGGTGAAATTAAGACTCTCCTTACTTTGCTAACCAAACTGCATTATCCTTTGAAATGTCGAGCTCTTGAGTTTGCTGTCAATAAATTTTCTTTCTCCTCTGGTTCCACTCTAGAGTTGTATAGGGCAAGGCTGAAGAGTTTAGAAGCTATTGAAAAGTTAGAGGAGAATGATTTCTTCCAGAAGGAGAAATATCTCGACTTCGAACCACTTTTGACTATGGGTGTCTAAAAACCTGACTCGACCCGACCCCAAAACACAACCAAACATAAACCGAACACAAAATAAGTTGAGTACATGTTTCGGGTATTTATATTGTTCGGGTAACGATTATAAAACAAGCAAATAAACATGTTTCGGGTTGGGTTAGGGTCGGAACATTGTTCGGCCCTTGGACACATTATTAACTCTAAGCATGTTCTCTTGCCCAAACACTCACTACCCAAACACGTTCTCCTCCTCCCTCTTAGAAGACCCTGTGTCGATCCCAAACACATTCTCCTCTTCCCTCTCAGAAGACCCTGCGATGACCTGATTTCTCCCGACGCTTGCACCTTCCAGCACCTCAACCACCCCAAGCTCGCCCTCCAACGCTCCTGGCATGAATGGCGCCCTTGAGGTCCCTTGGCCGGCCAACGTCACTGTCTTCGAGTTTGGGTCCATTGCTGCCACCGCCGACAAGGTCACCCTTGCTGGGTACTGCCTTGTCTCCGACGACCTTGAGCCCTGCCACTAGGAGGTCCTACCCGTGGCCGGCTCCAACACGCCTTAGTTCCGCGTGGTCTTTTGCGATGGAGGAGGAGAAAGGGAAGCGACCTGCTTTTCGGTGTCCCGCTTTGTATAATAAGAGTGCGAATTGTGGAGATTCTCGTTTGGTGTCTTGATTGAGGGGAAAAAGATATGATTTTGCTTTTATATAGATGATGACTGTTGAGGATGATGATTCATATGATCTTCCTGTTCTGTATCTGGATTGGGAAAGAAATTTGACTCCATGACGATACGCTCTCAGGAAAACGAGCCATTTTCGTGAAATAAATGAGTGATGCTGTGAATGGACGTTAATATTGATGAAATAGCATTGATTCGATATTTGCACTTGCTCAATCCTCATATAACAATCTGCTAGCGCCACCCTGAAATTATACAACTTGGGAGGGAAAATGCACGTGAACTTGTCTAATATATAAAGTTTGCAGCTACCTTTTCACATTGTAGATGTAGAGTTTCTCTTGATTCTGCATCACGAGATTGTAATGTTGTCGAAGTCTCGATCTTCACGATTCATATGTAAACCAGAAGAGAAAATGTAGAGAAGGAGGTGAGAGCTAGGCAAAATTAGCATCCTCCACCATGCCCGCATGGTAACTCATTATGATTCATAATGAGAAGAAGCTCCAAACCAGAACTCGGCATTGTCAATGCTAAGACACGCAAGAGTGGCTCCCGCCATAAGCTCAGTCGCATTCAACTTGATAAGTCATTAGTAGTGCTCGAACGATAATGAATGCTTTTAGAATTTCTTAGATGGATCTCGCACATATCCTCAGTTTTAACATTGAATGCAAGAAGCCTACAACTTAACTCTCACTTTGAGGATTGGATCTGGCAAGGTCAGTCCCTTTGCTGGTTCACGTCTTATGTAGAACGTAAATTCAACAATTGCATGGCTGTTTTGTTAACTAGAATCTCACTCCAAAATTGAGGAACGACTGTTACCTTCATTTGCCAAATTAGTTAATGTCGCAAACCTTTTTTCGCTGCAATAGTTTCTGATCTTGGCCGCTTTGCTACGTTTTACACCTCGTTATTCAGCTGGTTTCTCCTTATACTTTCACTAAACAACTCAATCTTCTCCATTAATATAATGTCCCATGTTTGGGTCGAGTATTCTCTTAACGGCTTTCCAATGTGTCGGTCCTGGATTGGATTGGTATCTACTCACCATTCCAACTACAAAACATATGTCGGGTCTTGTACACATCATAGCGTACATCAAACTCCCAACTGCACTAGCATAAGGAACATGTTTCATTTGTTCCTTCTCTTGTGGAGTCTTTGGACACCGTCTATGGCTCAATCCTTCACCTTTTGCAATAGGAGTGTCTATGGGTTTACAATCTTGCATACGAAATCGTTCAAGAACCTTATTTATATATGTTTCTTGCGAAAGAGACAACGATCTCTTCGAACGATCTCTTGAAATCTTAACTCCAAGAATGTATGCAGCCTCACCCATATCCTTCATCTCAAAGTTGGAAGACAACCAACTCTTGACAAGATTTAACAAACTCCATATTGCTTCCGCAATCGGTATATCATCAACATATAATGATATGATCACAAATTGATCCTTGGATCTTTTTATATATACACAATGATCCTCATCAATCATTGTAAAATCATATGCCATTATGGCATTATGAAAAAGTATATACCATTGTCTGGATGACTGCTTAAGGCCATATATCGACCTCAAAAGTCGACATACCTTTTCTTCTTGGCCTTTCATTATGAAACCAGCAGGTTGTTCCATATATATTTCTTCTTCTAATTCTCCATTGAGGAAAGCGCCTTTACATCCATTTGATGTAACTCAAGATCCATACTAGATACTATTGCCAGAATAATGCGAATCGAGGTAAATCTCACTACAGGAGAAAATGTATCTTCATAATCAATTCCTTTCTGTTGATTATACCCCTTCGCCACAAGGCGAGCCTTATGCCTTTCTATCGAGCCATCAGCCTTTCGCTTTATTTTGAGAACCCACTTGTTCCCAATAGCTCTGCGTCCTTTTGAAAGATCAACCAGTTCCCAGACTCGGTTTGAGTTCATTGACTCCATTTCCTCTTCCATTGCATGAATCCATTTTTTCTTATTAGGGCAATTCAGAGCCTCATTAATATTTCTTGGCTCATCCTCATCTTGTGGAGCAACAATAAAAGTTTCCCCTTCAATGTCAAAACGGCGACGGGGAATACTTTGGCGACTTGTTCGCCGTATGGGAGATTGTACACTTTGCACATCATTCCCCATTATGCTCCCACTTGTTGGTTAGAACACAAACCGGTTAGGACGTTTGCGCTTGGAGCTCGAAGCTCCATGTGAGCTAGAACCAAAGCATGATAGATTTCCAGTCGCCAAGAGGCGGTCCTCTTCCATTGGCGCATTCCTCAAAAGATTTGATATTTTCATTATGGGTCGTGCACCTTCATATGCTCCCAACTGGGAACGAATCACACCCGTTGCTCATCTATGAGGACATGGCCAGCATCTTTCAGCTCATTTATCATGTTTGACATCTTTCTAAGATGTTGCTTCATAGTCGACCATGAGGCTTCTTATAGGAGTCAAACCTAATAGTGAGTCGTTGTCTCGGTATCTAGCTGCCAATGCCTCCCACATTTCCTTGGCATTGTCAAAACGCCTAAACTTTCGCATGACGTCACTCCTTGTTCATTGTCCATGCCATCTATTATTATAAAAAAATCTTAATCAAAAACACGTATTTCTGGCGATAACCATTGTATCACCGATCCTAAAGCACACCACGGTTCGAGCGTACCTTGTTAGCCACAGATTAGACACCGACGCCGAGAAGAGGAAGAAATCTGCCCGTTCGATCCGATGGCACTTTGAATCGAAGAAAAACTTACCGTTTTTTTTTTCCCTTTGAGAGAGAGAGAGAGCGTGAGGGAGGGAGAAGACGTACGTCAGTTTTTGGCAAACGGTCACTTCTCCCTCTCTCTCCTCCCTTTTATATGTCCCTCCATCCACGGGCCCTATTCCCGTGGGCCGGGCGTTTAGGCCCAACATGGGCGGACGGGCCATAAGCCCATTAGTCATATAAAACCATCAACTAGATTAAGGCAAACAACAATCTCAATATAATTATATGGAAAATCACATAACAATCCCAATATAATTCTTAAAAAGAGAGGTTGCAAGATCAATTCTTTTCAATGTGGAAAATTCATCTTTATTGCTTTGAATTATGCATTCGACCTTTTCATGTGATATGTAGTTAAAGTACTCATATCCTTATCCTTCATCATAAGCTAAGATTCATTCGAATCTTTTGTAGTTCGCTATCTTCATCACATTTAACAACCGGTGCTACTTCGCTTATCTCAACCCCTCAATGGTCGTGACACTTTGATAGACAAGCATTAGCTATAATGGTCAACCATTACGTATTTTCGACTGCCTACAGTTATGCACGTTCACCCACTCTTTTATCACGTTAGTTCATGAAGGGTCGTGACTACTCGGCTTCCAAACTCAATCTATAAATAGTGAGGTTTGTGGCGCTTGAAATCGTATCCACCATTTCAGCCTTCAAACAAACTTCTGGTGTAATTCTGCAAAGTTGAAATGGCGCCAAACCCTTCATCTTCCTCTTCCCCTTACTACGATCGCCATATTGTTGCTCTATGGAGGGAAATGCTCTCGTACCTTAGCCTGAACCGCCAAGCTAAATGCCCTTGAGAGACTCAAAAGCTTGGCGACTCATGCTACATCCAAAAACCTCCATGATGGTGATCCCTTCATTACTAACTACGAAGAGTTCATGCTAACCTTCAACCATGGCGTTGAAAGCTTCCAGTCTAACCTAGCGGATATCTCAGCCTTCAATCTTGCGAAGCACAAGTACTAGTGCAAGGAGGAGATTGAGAATGCAGACGCGGTCTATCGTGAACTCAACGGAGGTGTCAGGAACCCTTCATGCTGCTCCTACCTAGCTTTCCAAGTTTCAGGAAGTCGTCTCCGACAAAGCCAAAATAGTGAAAAAGTAGATGAGGAAAGGACTGTGTGCTAGCATGAGGCAAGAATGCGAGATCTACGAGGCCATGCTAGCCAGGTCCCTAACCTTCGTGGACTCCAACATCCAGGCTTCTAAGGCTCTACTCGGGAAGGTTAGTTGGTTAAAGCCTAATTGGTTTTTTTTCCAGCACCTAGAGTAGGAGAGAGAAAACCTCAAGATCGCAATGGATAAGCTAAAGCAAAGCCAAGGAACGAACCGAGAAAGCCAACAATCACCTTGAGTCACGTCTGCGCCACTTTGTAGTCACATTTCGTTAGCACCTTAGCTTGACTGGACTAGGGACGAGGCCAGGAGCTTGGAAGAGAAGGAAGGAAGGAAGGAGGGAGAAGAGAGAGAAAAAGAGAAGCAGAGAGAGAAAAAGTGAGTACGAGAGAGAGAGAGAGAGAGAGAGAGAGAGAGAGATGTAATGGGTGTGGAATGAATGAAGGAAAACATTTTAGAAATTCTCTACAATCATTTTCCTCCCATCTCTTGCATTTCCCACATAGTCAGGTAATATATTTTTAAGAATTTGTCATTAATCAATCGTTGAAACTCTTTTCGATATAATTCCATCAATCGATATGCATTTCTAATAATAACAACATCACTGGCTAAGTATGGACCTTCCTAGGTTGATAATTATTTATCAAATTTTTCATTATTGACACTTGTGGGCAAAATGGTCTTCCAAACTAAATCACCAATGTCAAAGTGCTTAGGCTTCACTTGCTTGTTGTATGTTTTGGCAAACCTTTGCTTTTGGGCGACTAATTTTTCCAACATCGAAGCCATACTTTCACTAAGTTCATCGACATTGGCATATATTAACTCATCATATTCTTCTTTGGATAAGTTGTTATGTAGTTTCATCCTAAGCGACTGTACTGTGATTTCAAATGAGAGGATGACTTTTTGTCCGTATGTTAACATATATGGGCTAACTCCAGTACTTAACCTCTTCAATTTTCGATAAGCTCATAAAACAGTTGATATTGAGGAATCCTATTCTCTTGGATTTTCTTCTAAATGTTTCTTAATAAGATTAATGATAATTTCATCGGAAGCTTTGGTTTGACTATTAGCTTGAACATAATAAGGTGTCGAATAAATCACCTTGATATCTCTAGATTTAAAAATCCTAATAACTCTTGTCCAATGAATACTATCCCTTTGTCAACCGTTATAGATTCAAGATTTCCGTATCGATGGATAATTCGTTCTTCGATGAACTCCCTAACAACCTTCTGTGTTACGTTTTTACATGAAGCTGCTTCAACCCACTTCGTGAAATACTTAGTTGCCACTAGGATGAAGCTATGTTTTTTTGATGATGGAGGGTAAATCTTTCCTATTATATATATGGCCCAACCTCGAAATGGCCACGATTTAATGATGGGTTTCACTAATGTAGCTAGAACATGATGGAGTAGACTATGTTTCTGACAAGGCTCACATCCTTTAGCATAATCAAGGCAATAACCATTTTATTTTTATCCCTACTTGGTGTGTGCCACAAACTCCTCCGTGTACTTCAACCATTACAAGTATCTATTCTTTCTTTCCTTAACATATCAACAACAGTCCATCCGCCGTCCTTCGATACAACTCGTCACCAATTAACAAGTATTTCATTGCCCACCTCTTGAATTTCTTGTTAATACTTGTTATTGGAACTGGTTTTTCCAAGTAATTTATGAATATAATTCTCCAATCCTGTTGTTCATCTTAATTGTCTTTGTTTTCAACCAAGCAATTTTGTACCATCATTACTCTTATCTATCGAAGGTAAGACTTTCGCCTGTGTAATAAAATGTTCTACGAGCTCCTTCGATATTCTATACCCACATGCCATTTGAGCTAATTCATTAGCTTCCGAATTCTCATTTCTCTTTACGTAAATTAATTCAAATTCAACGAAATTGCTCAATAATTCTTTTGCTAGGACATGATGTGATATTATATTTTCATTTAAGCACTAATATTCTTCAGTCAGTTGCTTTATAATCAATTGTGAATCACTTTTGATTCTAACAAATTGGACCTTCATATCGATCAAGATATTGAGACCGACCATCAAAACCTCATATTTTGCCTGATTCTTCATTCTTGTCTTTGGCCTGTATAGTCATTCTGTACTTTCCCTGGACTGATTCTATTGTTTCTCCGTCTATGTTCGGCTTTCTTTTCCAAACTCGGCTTTTAGTTTTATACGATTTTGGTTTGTTTGCCCCAATTAATGCTAGCTTAATCTAGGTAATATGGAATTGATTAACTTGTTACTACAATTGGTGCATTCTTCTTTTCCTTTTGAACCATTCTTTTCTGGGTTCGTGTCATATTACCACTTTGGACCTCCTCTACTTCGTAAGTGGATTATAAGGCACTTTTAGAGTCCTTCGTTGATGTGATTGCACCGTATGTCCATACTCCCTAGCATCATTATCTTGAAATTCCCCCCCCATCCAGAAGGAAGGACTTTATGGGGATAAGAAGGAAGAGGCGCATAACTCACATAATAATCGGACTTCTCACTAGGTTTTCCTAGTGTGCATATAGTAGGATCCCCTTCTTCATATCTTTGTTTGAATGATTTATAGGATTTCGGTGAGGAAGAACATTTTCTACGCAAATAATCTCATCCTCTGGTGATGAGTCCCACAACATGGTCTGGCAACTGGCACTTAGGTAATCGTTGAAAGTGCGATCCCCAATTGACACAGCTATGTGTGCAAATAGTGCGAGTGGCATGCTAGATTGCATTGTAGGCATAACATTGGAGACATTTGTGGCATGTCGGGGATTCTCGTTAAGAGTGAGCAATGCATCTTGACAAGGTTGTTGTCTGCCTATACCATTAGGATCAAAGATGCCTTCGGGATTAAACCCACTAGCTTGAGTTGTCGAAACTGTTTCCCCCCTTTGCGGAATCCTTATAGTCTAAAGGTGGTAAATTCTGTCCTACAGTACCAAAACTTATTGCAAGAGCTAATGACAAAGGGACGTACCTTGTTGTTATGGGAACATTCCCAATCTGTGGCTGAGCTGGTCTTATTGGGATTCCATGTTGCCCTTGAGCACATTCATGATACGTGTTAATTTTCAACGGCCTGACGACATTAGTTATTTGTCTCACCATATAATTAGTGAATTCATTTTGAGTTTCCTCAATGGTCCTTCTCATTGATGAAAGCATGACAGGAGTTATTTCCGCTAATCTTTGCGGTTCCTTCACCTATTTGCCTTGTTTCCTAGTAAACACTATTCCCAAATGAGTTTGAGAACATAACGTTGGAATCTAATCAATGACACTGGACAGTAAATGGACACCTAGTAAACACTACTCCTAGATGAGTATAAGGACACAACATCAGAGTCTAATTGACGACGCTAATCGGTAGGTCAATACTGAAATCTAATAACAATACTACCCGAGATATAGACACTCATTGGAATTGATTCTACAACGAGAATCTTAAGTTACAACTAAACTAGATTAGACTAAGATAAAAGGTAAGATAAATTAGTTTTGTATGTTGCTCGGGGGGCTTCTTTATTGGATTGCTTGTGGTATTTATAGGTTAACTTGATAACTGTCGGTGGTCAGTTTCTCATGGCTTGTTCAACAAGTATTAACTGTCTCTTTTGATTTTGGCGCTCTTTTAAGTATCAACCATTCTCGCCCAAAATGGAAGCATGACAGGAGTTATTTCCGCTCTTTTAAGTATTAACTGTCTCTTGGTGGCTATGTCCTCAGCTCCTGCTGCCGATCCAGAATGGAAGCAGGTGAAGGGGAAAGGTAGGAAAAAGAAAAAGCATGCTGAGAAGGAAGCTCCCTCCTCTTCACTTCAAGGTGGAAGCTCTGATGAAATATGCAACTATAGTACTCAAATGGAATTAAATGATGAAGATGTTTTGTCTGTGGGTTCCCCTTCGCCAAAAGGCTCGGCTCCGAATGGTACTAGAAGTATGCAAGAACAGCTCCTCTTGCTTCTTCCTGATCCACCACCCTCGGTGGCTTCAAAAGCGCTTGCCACAGGCCGCAGGGCTAAGAAGAGGTAGTTCTACCCTCTATCCTTTTGATATGTTTTTGGCTTTTGGAACATTAGAGGCATGGTTAACCCTCTTAGGCGGGCGGAGATCAGGAGATTCGCTGCTGTTAATAAACTTTGCCTGATTGGCCTTTTTGAGACTAAAGTTCCTGAGGAACATTTTGATTCTATCTCGGCTTCCTTAATTAGTGGTTGGAATTGGATTGCAAACTATGAGTATTCTTCTCGTGGTAGAATCTGGGTTAGTTGGAACCCGGAGTTTGTTTCTTTTGTGCCTATCTCTATCAATGACTAGGCTGTGCATGGTAGTTTGAAGGTTAATATGTCTGGTGTGAGCTGCTGCATCTCTGCTATTTATGGAGAACATTCTTTTGTGCGTCGTAGACCTTTGTGGGAGGACCTCCTCCACTTTAATGACTTGATGCAGGATTCGGCTTGGCTTGTTGCTGGTGATTTCAACGCCATTAAAGACCCATCCGATCGAGTTGGAGGTTCCAACGACTGGATCCGTTATTTTGATGAGTTTGCCCAATGCTTAGCACAAACGGGCTAATGGATCTCGAGATATGTTGGCCTTCGTTATACTTGGTCTACCTCGGAGACGCCAAGAAGATGAGGAAGATCGACCGTGTTCAGTTAACAACAAATGGAACCTTCATTTCTCGTTCTCTGAAGCTTCGTTTTTGAACCCTGGTATCTCGGACCATACTCCTATGATCGTCAGAGTTCTTCACCCGGTCCAGAGGAGGAAGCCGTTTAAGTATTTTGAATTTTGGGCTGACCACCCGGACTTTAACTCAATTGTTCGTCAGGCTTGGGACTCCTCCATCATAGGCGTTCCAATGTACATTCTTGTTTCCAAGCTGAAAATTGTGAAAGCTCGACTTAAGTTACTTAACCAAGACGCCTTCTCGGATATCTCTGTGAGGGCGGCCGAAGCAAGAGAGGCCCTTCGAAGCACTCAGGTTAGCCTTCAATCGGACCCTTACAACCTTTCTCTTGCTTTGAGTTGGAAAAATCTCAGGCGTCGTGTTTTTATTGATTTGAGGAATCAAGAAGAATCCTTCTTCAAACAAAAGTCGAGAGTGAGATGGCTAAAAGAAGGTGACAGGAATACTAAGTTTTTCCACCATTCGGTGAAGAGGAGGCAGCTTACTAATAGGATCATTTCCGTTAAGGATCAGTCGGGGGCTATTATCACTGATCCTGTTCTTGTGCCGCAAGTTTTTGTTCGTTTTTTCTCGAATTTGCTCTCTCATCATGAAGCTTTATCTAAACCTTCGCTTCAGGAGTTGAAGACGTATGTTCGTCACCCACTTTCTGATGCTCAGGTGCGGTCCCTGTGTGAGCCGGTTTCTCCCTCTGAGATTAAGAATACTCTATTCTCCCTTGCCAAAGGCAAGGCCCCAGGTCCTGATGGATTCTCAGTAGAGTTCTACAAGACTAATTGGGACTTAGTGGGGCCATTGGTGGTGGAAGCAATCCAGGATTTCTTCTCTTCGGGACTGCTCCTAAAGGAGGTAAATACCACTATCCTCGCCCTAGTTCCTAAAGTCCCTAACGCAAGTGCGAGTCACGATTTTAGGCCTATCGCATGTTGCAATACCATTTATAAAGTCATTACGAAAATCCTTGCTAATCGCATTGCTGCTGTCTTAAATGATTTGATAAGCCCTTCACAAAATGCTTTTGTAAAGGGTAGGAGGATTAGAGATAATATCCTCATCGCTCAAGAGTTGTTTGCTGGATTTCACTTAGAGCCTTATCTCGCCCAAATGTGCTTTGTTAAAGTTGATTTCCATAAGGCCTATGACACGGTTGATTGGGATTTCTTGGAGCTTGCTCTCCGTGCCTTCGGTTTTCCTGAGTGGATTATTTCGCTAATTATGGTTTGCGTACATACGCCAAAATATTCCATCTCTATCAATGGTGAGTTGCATGGTTTTTTCCCTACTGGAAGAGGACTTAGGCTAGGTGATCCTATGTCACCTTACCTATTTACCTTAGTCATGGAAATTTTCTCTGGAATCTTGCTCTCCTGTACTGCTAGCAATGACTTCAAATAATTTTGGAGATGCAAATCTGCAGGTGACTCACCTCTTTTCGCCGATGATGTATTCCTTTTCGTCAAGGCCGATTGGGCGTCGGTGACGTTGTTAAAAAGGGGTTTGGACATTTTCTCCTCTTGGAGCGGCCTCTACCCAAATAAAAACAAAAGTGAGATCTTCATCTCAGGAGGGGATTCATCTCTTCGTAATATGATGCAATGGGCCTTCGGTTTTCAGGAAGGGAAACTGCCGGTTCGCTATTTGGGTGTTCCGATTATTACTACTAAATTGGGCAAAGCAGACTGTGTTGCATTGACTGATCGTATTACTGCCAGGGTTCAATCTTGGGCGCAACGCTTTCTGTCCTTTGCTGGGAGGCTGCAACTTATAAGGGCACGACCCTTGGCCGGGGTGGGGCCAAAGTTTCCTGGGACGATGTCTGTCTCCCAAAGGTTGAGGGCGGTCTAGGCATTCGGAAACTTAAAGATTACAACAAAGCCTCCATGCTTAAATTTATTTGGATTCTTTTCACTGATAAAGAATTGTTGTGGTGTCGGTGGGTACACTCTAACTTCTTAAAGAAAAGAAACTTTTGGATTTCTTCCCAGCCTCGTTGTTGTTCTTGGGCATGGAAAAAAATCCTTCAACTGAGGAATTACTTTCGCTTATCCTTTGTGTGGAAGATTGGAAATGGCCTATCAGTGTCTCTTTGGCATGATCATTGGCTTTCTTGTGGCCCGCTTGATGCCTTTATCCCTTGCTCATTCCGTGAAGGCTTATGTCTTCCTGACAATGTTGTTGTTGCGGATCTGTTTACCTCTATGGGTTGTTTATTTAAATCCTTTTTGGAAAGATGGGGCATATCTCTCCCGGTCCTCTCTTCGGCTCGTGACAGTTTTACACTGGTGCTTTGTGACGCTTCTAGATCCTTCTCTCGTAACTTTAGCATGGAATTCCATTAGAGTCAAGAAGGATCGTGTTGATTGGGCGTCTTTTGTTTGGGACAATGCCGTAGCCCCGCGGTTCCAGTTTAATTTATGGCTTATAACCAAAAATCGCCCGCCGACCCGATGTTGCTTCTTTCTCATGGAAGGATCGACTATAATGTTTGTGCCTTCGCAATGATGTTCCGCAGTTCTATCGAACATTTATTCTTCGGGTGTCGCACCTCGGCTTCTCTCGGCCTACTTTTGGGCCGCCGGGTGTAACCTTCCGTGGCGGAATAGATGTTGGAAAGATATCCTCGCTTGGGCCTTAAAGTTCTTATCCGGTAAGGACTTCTTCCATTGCATTGCGCGGTTCTCGTTTGGAGCTATGTGTCACCCTATTTGGAAAAAGAGGAATGCGATTATATTTCGGGGTGAATCCTTAGTGGTCTCGGCTCTAAAAAACCACATTATTAAGGTTGTGAGGGATAAAGCTATAACATTCAAAGATGTTCCTCCTACCCCGAGGAATAAGAGGCTTCAGCGTGGTTGGGGGTTCGACCTGCGGTGTTCTCTCGTCGACTAGTGCTCCTTAGTTGCTGCTTTGCGCGAGTTGATCCTATCTTTCTTGGCTCTCCGTTCTTAGCCGCTTCCTTGGGGGGCTAAGGGTTGGTCAGCCTTGTTGTTAGCTCTTTCCCGCTTGTTTGTTTTGTTGCTGTGCCCTTGTGGCTTTCTTGTTTGCCTATGTGGCTTCTTACATTGGCTCCCCTACACTTTGTCTCCTTTTGAGGATTGAGTGTAGGTTTTTGGTGCCGATCTTTTGTATATCGCCTTAGCTTTATTTATATATTTATTACCTTTACCAAAAAAAAAAAAAAAAAAAAAAAAAAAAACCATTCTTGCCCAAATTATGCCATAATGCTATGGATTCAATAGCGTCTCTTAACTTGGATACATAGCAATCAACTACTTCATCGTCGAATCATGTATCTCTACTTATAGGTTCATCGAAATCTAGCCCGAAGGCTCTTGAACTTCTTGGCCATCTTTTGTTTTCATGATCACCATGGGCTGGGCTATGAAAATCACAACCCACACGTGATAGTAAGGATGATTTCAAATATCTTTATTCCTCGTAATCAACATGTAGTGACCAGGATATTTTTGGATGTCAGCAGTGAGATAAAACTTTTGAATTGAGCTACATTATATACTAGATGATTAACGTGTTATGCTATAATTGATCATTTGGACGTGATTGATTGCCATAGGCACCCTTTAACAGGCCTATTTTTTTAACATTTCATGTTTTGGGCAAGGGAGTTGTTTCGTATGAACAATATTTATATGTGGCGTGTCTGAGTTTTTATATTTTTTTATTCAAAGTGATTGTTGCAAAATTATTGGACACAATCCCTCTAGTCTCTTCTAATTCAAGCCAATCCTTTCTCCATCTCTATCTCTGGAAACATTATTGCGGTTTTAGAACCTTTACCCATCCCTCCCGACTAATATCCTTAAAGTACATGATCAAGTATATGATTTCAATGATTAATATAAAGTAAAGTCAAGGTTGGATCTTATCGAAAGACCAATTCAGATATGCACCTCGACTATAATATATTTTCTTCCGATAAGCAAACTTTGCTTGCCGACAATCCACAAAATAAGCCAAGGAAATCACTCCACATCCATCAATCTACCATGAGAGTAGTATTAAACAAATTAATCATGCCATGCCTGAAAAGATAAGGAAGTCATTAAATAAATGAAGGGAAGAATTTCGAGCGAGAACATGGAGAACCTATAAATGCAACGTGCATGCAAGTCAGAGAGAGAGAGAGAGAGAGGAGAGAGATTCTCGCGGGAAGGGAAGGGAAAGGAAAGAAGACAAAAGCGAAGAGGCGTCATCGGAGTCATCGGAGCTTCTCTCTCTCTCTCTCTCTCTCTCTCTCTCTCTCTCTGCTCCCAATCCAAGGAATTCGTCGTTGTCCTCGTTTCCACGCTTCTCTGTCTCCGTCTGGTTAAAATTAATCCCCAGAAATTCTTGGGTCCGATCCGTCTCGCTCTTGACTCCTGTAAGTCGATACCCTTTTTGTCTCCTTCGATTTAATCTCTTGTCTGTTCGTCGGTGGGACATCAACCCTGTTCGTTTCGCGCCGTATTCAATCATGGGTTTGATTTGATCCTCCGTGTCTGATTTTTCATCGCCTCTGCCTATTCGTTTTGTTTGTCCTGGATGCGTATGGAATTATTAAAAATTCTGGCCGTGTTTCTTTACAAGGTGTGCAGGTGTACAAATAAAAGCGGTTTTGACTGAATTAATTTAGATATTTGTGGCAGGCAGGCCGGCTTATGTAATTTGGCATATTTTAGTCTCCAGGAACATCATATAATATGCGTTTGTCCATCGGGGGTATCGTGACGGATGGTTGGTAGACTGCGTGACAATAAAAACTGATTCTCTTTTGGCGGGGGCGGATTGAAGTTGAGGGAATGGATTCAGCCAGGAGTTGGCTCCAGAAATTCCAGCCCAGGGATAAGTTGAGACCGAATTCGAAGAAGAAGGAGATGGGTGGGTCCGGGAGAGAGGATTCGAGCACGCACTCGGTTTCGGGAGATGAAGCTCCCTCTAATGTCACCAAGCAGAGGGTTGCAGCTGCCAAGCAGTACATCGAGAACCATTACAAGGAGCAAATGAAGAATCTGCAGGAGAGGAAGGAAAGGTATGGACCAAATCTCAAATAGAAATGCTCTTTTTTTTCTGAATTTGGAATTGTTAGAACAGATGAATGGATGCGGTGGTCCTTTATTGATAGATCGTAACGATATCCGTCTCGGGAAAGGTCCATTCCTGCTTTGTCCGTATCTTGTTATGTTACAGCCATTTCACTCATATGTATATGGGGCTTCTTTACAAGGGTTTTCGAAGTACAAATGTTGATTTTCAATTTCTCCACATTGTAAGGAATTATTTTTGTTTTTTCCTCCAAGTATGAGGGCGACACTTCTTGATTCTACCTGATAGCTAATAGACTTAGGGTTAGTCCATCTCTGAAAAGCTTGAGGGGACCATGTTACAAAAGAAAAATTTGTGAGGGTTCAAGTTATGCTTGACCTGAACTATGGAGCTTGTCTGGACTTTGTTCTCTTTTCATTGTAGATTTCTTGAATTGGCAATACTGATGTTTCTCAGGTCTTAGGAGTAGTGTCATTGACTTTAGCAACTACTTAATTCATTACGAAGAATAGATTTTTCTAAATATATTCTAGTTTTTCTTGCTGTGTCTAAAATCATTATATGAATAGGTATCTCTTGAGGAGTTTACCAATCAAGTCACTGAGAGGGTTCTGATACTTGGGAGCGATTTGATTCTTTCTTTACTCTCGATTCTCCCTCAAGTTGCTTATTAGTAATCTTCACTTTTTCCTCTAGACGAGATTTTTTGGAAAAGAAGTTGGCTGATGCTGATGTCTCTCAAGAAGATCAATACAACCTCCTCAAATACTTGGAGAAGAAAGAAACAGAGTACATGCGTCTTCAAAGACATAAAATGGGCGTTGATGATTTCGAATTGTTGACAATGATTGGAAAAGGTGCATTTGGAGAGGTAATTGTTCTATTCTTCTGTTCTGATTTATGGATTGTGATGATTCCTTCAACTATTTCCTTTCTCAATGTCGTTAGCAACTTTTGCCCCATCTATTTATTTTCAATCGAACATGCTAATTTCATTGACTACTAACCAGAGATCATTTACGGTGCTTTGTAGCTTCACTTATCCCTAAATCAAGCACAGTTATTTACCATTGAATGAATGTTCTTGCGATAGTTCTTTTGATTTCACTTTTTACTTACTAATGTGTATTGAATGTGCAACTTAGGAAACAAATTGAATAGAATATGTTCTCTGGAGGACAAATGGAGTAGTAGCATTAAGTTCATCGATTTTATTTCTCCATAATCAAGAAGGGAACATTATTGCTAGAAACTTATTAGGATGTGTTTGGTAGTCTGAAATTTTTACTAGAAAGAATAGGATAAAATAAGAAGTACCTCAAGTTTCTTGACAAGAGGCAAGAATGAAATATGAGAAATGATGAACGCCAAGACAGCACAGAACGAATGATGAACCTAGCAGAAAGAAACAAATGATTGGTGGATTTCCTTGATAAATTTACCCAAGCTGCTTGGACAATATGGATGGAAACTCCTCTCTGAGATGCTCAATGGTGAGATTCTGATACCAGCAGCACTAAAACAAAGATAGAGCTAATTGGAGAGCCAAATGGCATTACCAAGGATATAAGTAGATGATCATATAAGGAGTGTCCAAAAGGTAAGTTATTAGATTTGGCACAGAAAGCTTATAGGACATAGCATTGTAGAGAAATAAGAAAAAGGAGCAAATAGAATTTGCTTCCAATCATAAAGAATTCCCACAAAAATGGGATTTAAATGAGCAGCTTTAAACTTGCACAGAAACAATCTGATTTGAAAGTAATCTAATCAACTGAATGTGTGTCCAAACTCTTGTTAGTCTGAAGTTATGAATTGTAATCATGCTTTAGTTATACATTTTTGGCAATTTATATTCAATCGTATATTATGGAATTAACAGGCAATAACAAAAAGTTAATTACTCAATTGACTGTGGATAATAAATTAGTTAATTCATTTACAAAGAAAAGATTGTAATTCAATGTTCATCAGGCATTGCTGTCACTCTTAATGCTGTAGATTTGGTTCTTTCTAGTGTTGTGGTGTCCAATAGCACCAGATGCTAACAGTTGTTTGGCAGGAAGTTTTTAATATGTTGAATTGATTATAAAAGTAGAATATTCTATCATTATGATGAGTTGATTTTATTAGAATATTTTGTATCATTAAGAATTTATAATATTGAAGAAAAGGTGCAACTGCAAAAGCTGCATTGACCGGCTGCTTGAAAATCAGCTTTTAACCCCTCCATCTTTCATTTGCTTCTGGTTACTGTAGATTTTTGAAAGCAAAAACTGATAAAAGCAATGCCAAATAGTTATAAAATCAACTTTGATATATTAGGTTATGATAGTTTATCACTCTATGTGAATCCCATAATCATCAACATTAGGGTAAATTTTACTGGTAAATTATGCTGAACTTTATTAACTTTACTATTCATATTAGAAAGAAGTCAATATATTTAATATACAGCTATTACATGTTATGTTTTTTTTTACCGTTTCCCTTCACCTTGTATGTCATTCTTAGCACTTCGGAGAGATGATAGAAAACAGTATTTTCTGCTTTGGATTTCAGGTTAGAGTTTGCAGGGAGAAGACAACAGGTCAAGTATACGCAATGAAGAAGCTCAAGAAATCAGAGATGCTTCGTAGAGGCCAAGTAATGTTAGAACTTATGTCCTACTCTTGGTTTAGCTTGTACTTTCATTCTTATTGTTGTTGAATTCTGTTATTCTAGGTTGAGCATGTGAAAGCCGAAAGAAATCTGCTTGCAGAGGTTGACAGCAATTGCATTGTCAAACTATATTGCTCCTTCCAAGATGACGAGTTTCTTTATCTTATAATGGAATATTTACCGGGTGGGGACATGATGACTTTACTTATGCGAAAGGATACCTTGACTGAAGATGAAGCCAAGTTTTATGTTGGGGAAACAGTTTTAGCTATTGAATCAATTCATAAGCACAACTATATACACAGGTCGGTGTGAGATGTCTTATTTTGCATTTTTGCTGATGTTATACGTGAAAGATAATATTCTTTTATATGGCACAAACATGTGGATTTACCCCCTTCATGTTCTATGTTCCAGAGACATAAAGCCTGATAATTTACTACTAGATAAATTTGGGCACCTAAGGCTGTCAGATTTTGGATTATGCAAACCATTAGACTGCAGTACTCTGGAAGAAAAGGATTTCTCAGTAGGAAACAACATTAATGGATCAAATCAAATTGACGATCGTCCTGCAGCTCCAAGACGTACACAACAAGAGCAATTACAAAACTGGCAGAAGAACAGGAGAATGCTTGTAAGATCCCATAATTGCTCAATTTAATATGATGCAGCTCTGTTCTTTGAACGACAGTAGTAGGGTTTCCCTTCTCGCTTCAGGACTGCTCTTAAAGCAGTCTCTCTTATACTTTCTTGCATTGAAATGGAAGGATGTATGATTCCAGCAAAAGAAGAATTCTGAGCACTAATCTTGATGCTTTGCCTTTGGCCTTTTTTAATAGTAGCTCTGATTCACAGTTTTGGTATGAAGTTGTGTAATTTGGCTTATAAGGTTAAATCGTCTAATAATGTAGGCTTATTCGACTGTGGGTACACCTGACTATATCGCTCCAGAGGTTTTGTTGAAGAAAGGTTATGGGTTGGAATGCGATTGGTGAGTATTCCGATTTGTGTAATAGAAGTTATTAAATGAGATAAATGAAGTTTCTTGCTTGTTGGACATGTCATCTTTTCCATGGAGATCGCATTGAGTTTCTGCAGCATGCTTTTGATAATCTAAAAGCACATTTGGCATTTGGAGAACTTTATATTCACTCTTGGTTTTTATTTTGCTGGATCTTTTAAAGAGTTACCTATCTTTGTTCACTATTAATTTGAAGGTGGTCTCTTGGTGCTATCATGTATGAAATGCTTGTGGGGTATCCGCCATTTTACTCTGATGACCCAATGTCTACTTGTAGGAAGGTAAGCCTCAGAGCTATTCAATTTTTCGAAGAAAAAAATGCCATGTACCTTGTCCTAGTTTTGTTTCTTTCCTTTTTATGCGACTATCACAAGTTTTGTTAAAAAATGTTAATGTGATTTCACTTGTTTTGTTGGAAAATCATCTCACTATATATACGTGTTTGTAAGTATTTAATGATTCTTTTAGCCTTTTTTTTTTCTGCACAATGAAGTTGCTGCTTTTAATCCTTTTGATATCAGCCTGTATTGCTCTGAATGTGTGACATCCAGTTACTTGTCTAGTTGGCTACATATCCTTGTGCTACAAATTTAAATTATCACTGGCCACTGATACGCTTTTGCTGTAATGTCTATGATCACTGGCCACTGATATGCTTTTGCTGTAATGTCCATGCCCTTAGTGGTAGATTGTGGTTGAATATCTCTATTTCGTTTCTTGGTCATCACAAATTCACTCTTTAGTAATTTATGTGCAGCCTGTGAGATCAACAATTAATGATATGATTTGGTATGAATTTACTCTGCACAAGATATAAGGTTATTTCTTTTTTGGACCCTTGCAAATAAGTATTTAAGAATTGAATAAGTTTAAGTCAAGCTTTGAATTCACTTGCATGGGCTAGTTAGGCTCTCTTAAACTACTTTGGGCTTGGAAGATTTTCCGGTATGTGTACTGGAGGTTGAAAGAAAAAGGATGGAATTGGACTACAACAGAGTAGTAAATGAAGAAGAACTAGGAGTAAATCAATTTAAGATCACACACTGGCAGTTTCTTGCAAATGATCAAACAGTAGGAAGGATTGTTTCATGCAACTTTCAATTCTTCCATTGCTTTACTCTTATCTATGAGGAATTGGTACTGAGAAAGGCCTACCATCAACAATTTTGGAATTTTTTTTTTGTGAAATTGTCGGGCACGTTTTTAACCTGTGGTGGTAGACGTATTGCATTTGACTAAGTTGTACTGATAATATTATCAGTTGGCAATTTGAGTATTTTTTTATGTGAATTGTTTCACTGGTTTCGATTTTAGCATCTTGAACATCCAAGTTCTTAACAAAAGATAAAAATATAACATGCAAATTGAACATGGCAATCGATCCCACTATATACAGTTGACACATGAAAATTATAGAAAAAGGAATTTAAGGGAAAGGTAGTGGGGAGCTGTTTCTCTTGCCATTCGTGCAGTTAGTCTATTTAGGTTATACTTCTGATACTAATGCTTTTTTGTCTGTGTGTGTTTATTTTTTTATTGTTACTTTGTTTGGGTCTGGTTGCCTGCATCTGGCTTTTGTTTGCTTGCCACAGTTTCATTTTTGTGTGTTCTATTCAAGCAGATTGTGAACTGGAGAACTCATCTGAAGTTTCCTGAAGAAGCAAAGCTTTCGTCAGAAACAAAAGACTTGATCAGCAAACTTTTGTGTAATGTAAATCAGAGATTGGGTTCAAAAGGAGCACATGAAATAAAGGTGTTGTACGGTGTGTTCTATTCTAAGTTCTCGCACCCTTACCATGGAATGAATTATAAGTAAGAGATTCATCTAGCTGGTTCTCCATTTCCAGGCTCATCCATGGTTTGCGGGTACTGAATGGGATAAACTTTATCAAATGGAAGCTGCATTTATTCCCGAGGTTAAAGATGAGTTGGATACTCAAAATTTTGAAAAATTTGAAGAGGTAAACTTGTACTTCATCTTCCCTTGATTTCCATACTTATAGTCATGTTTCCTGTATTACCTATTCCATTGGCTTCTCATATTGCTTATGAGATCTTCTGCCTTTTCTTTTGGGCAGCAGTCTGATTCTCATGAACACTCATCGAGCAAAGCAGGTCCATGGAGAAAGGTGAGTTGAACTCTATAGCAATGTCAAGATTGGTGTTCAATCAACACACATCGTCTCATCACACTTGTCTATTAATATTATATGTTCTGATTTACCATTATTGCCTTAAGTTTCTCACTCATACTATGATGATTGACAATTTTTTGAAATAAAATACTGATACAAACAATGTCTGAATTTATTGGACTTCCAACTTGAACATAGTTTAATGTTTCTGTCCTTCAAGATATGTATAGACGAGCTGTTAGTGTGACCTCAAAAAATTAGTTTTCAAGTTATGTCATCCTATTTATATTAGATTTGCATGAAAGTAAGGACATACAATTGAATAATTTGCCAATATTGGTTTGATCTTAATCTTGAGTTCTATTTAAGAATGTTTCGCAGCATGGTTGAAAATTAAGACCTGTCATAGTTCAACTCCCCATGTCTAAAAATACACAAATGCCCTTATTCTAGTCTTAAAGTGAAGCAAGTCTGCTTTTATGTCTCTGCTTGTTCTCTCTCAATGTTTAGTTTGGTAGAAGTTTGCTTCAATACAGGCACATACATCTATATGCATCTTATATGCATATCTCTCTCAACCCCCCCTTCTCCCCACCTCTCTCTTCCTCCTCCCCCCCCAATGTCTGCACCTATGTGGGTCTCAGAGACAGCTTAAATAGCTGTGGATCTCCAGTGCTATCCCTACATCATGCAAAATCAGTCACTATGGTTAGGACAAATCTTTGCGATGCTGAGCAGATAGTTGAGCATTAGAGGTGTAGCATATCATTCCTTTAGAAATTTTGTGTTTGCCATTGACACACTCAAAAAGTAATGTGGTTGCCCTTATTTAGCAATTACTTACTGCCATGCTCTCAGAATGATATATTAATTTCCTGGTTAACCTTTTGTTGTTCTTGTACTTTATTGTCGTTTTTGTTACTGTAGATCTAGAAATAAGAGACACATATCCCCTGCTACTAGAGGCTAGAGCAAGCATATCACAATCTTGTTGCTGCTGGTCTGTTATCTGTTGATCACAATTACTCCACTCAGTGTTCATTATTGAGATTTCATGCTGATCGCCTCTCACTTTGTTGTTGGCCTTCCAGTTTGAGAACTGCCAATGACAAACAAGCAAAGTCTATATTAAACTTACCTTATTTCCAATCATTTTTCTTGTGTTTTGCAGATGCTTTCTTCTAAAGACATAAATTTTGTTGGATACACATACAAGAACTTTGAAATTGTCAATGATTACCCAGTCCCTGGGATGGGTACTCTCTCTCTCTCTCTCTCTCTCTCTCTCTCTCTCTGTGATACATGAACTGGATTTGATTATATAAGAACAGTATTATATGTCAGATTGAAATTTTGATAAGATTGTGGTTAGCAAAAGTTTCAAGGGTTAGTTTCACTTTGTTTTTGAAGGACAATGAAATTTCTGTATCATGTCACTCATTTTTGTAATCTCTTGAGTGGTTTGAAATTTCATTCACATATTCGATGTAAGTTTTTTAAATTCTGGTTATTTAATTGGAAAGGGTCTCACGATAAGTGGATTGTTGATGTACCACAGTTGGGTGCATCAAAACAAGCCAGTCCCTGGGACGAAATAGTCTTGTCTTCTTCTCTCTCTCTTTGCCCATTTACTTCCCCTTGGCATATTTTTCTCTAGTGAACTAAAAGAAAGCTAAGGTAATTTATTTTGATTTTCATCTCAGCTGAGTTAAAGAAGAAAAACAGTAAATCAAAAAGGCCGTCCGTGAAGTCACTTTTTGGTAAGTCATCCTCATCTGCGGTAATTGTACAGTAGTAAGTAAAAAACGCACTCCTTTTCTGCTTCCTCTTTTGTAAATTATTTTAAGTGCAACTGGAGACTCCTTGATAACTCATTTTTCCCTCTCGGTCTTGAAACTTTGGCAGAAGAAGAAGAGTCGAAGTCTTCAGGTACCAGCATTGACGATCAATCTGGTCAAGGAAGCGATTACAGATGAACACGTAGGACTTGTGATATCTCATAGGTGTGAAACCAAGCGTGCTTGCAGAGTCAGATCACATCTCAAGCTATTTTAGCTAGGAAAGAAATTAAATTACTAAACAACGATCACATTCATAGTGGATATGATACTTGCTCTGATTCCAATCCCTCTCACTCCTTGGGGAATCGAATGGATTTTCTTTTTCCTAATGTAGGTGAAGGATCTCATTTCGGGGTTTGATTTGGTCCAAGATGTTCACGGAGGACTCCAAAGCCAAGTCTCAGAAGAAAAACTAACAAGGCACCTGAAATTTTCCCTCAACACGTCCGATTGCAGTTTTTTTTATTTTTGTTGTAACATTTCAGTGTAACAATAGTGTAAGTTGCATTGTAAAGTCTATTTTCACGTATTGTTCATAGTTGGAAGCTTGAAAATAAAACCCTTGTCAGCCGGGTGTTTCGATCTCCATCTTTATCTGACCTCTTTCCTTCCACGTCTGTTTCTGCGTTTATTGCTTATTTTTCGAATTTCAAGTGATGTGGCGTGCACGTAAAGACTAGTTTGGCAGAGTGAAACCATCCACCATTAGATAATGTCGGCCTTAATAGGGTGTACATGATCTAACAACACATGACTTGGAGTCATATGAACATGACGCATCTGATCAAAATTTAAGTACGAGGACAGACTTTGCTCGAGTTATCTTATAAATTGACACCCTTCGGAGGGGAGCAAATTCTTTACGATCTTGACGTGAGCTAACTCTTAACGCATTTGTATCGACGGTGCACGTGAGCCTTTAATAATACATGAATGGCCGTCCATTCTGACCCATCAATCGAAACCCTCTTCCATCGAGGCATTGATAGCATATCTATTGTACTGTTCTTTCCATTACTCGTCAGACAAGGTACATTACAAAGCAATAGAAAAACAAAATATAAAGACCAATTCAAAATCTTTATCGCAACAGGAGCTATTATCATTCCATCGAAATTTTTTTTTGGTTAAAAAAATTTTCATTCACTTACCAACATGATACATGGAAAAAATATATCGAAAATCTCAAAAGCCATCATAATAAGGCAAGCCTATAATGCTTTAAAACAAACCAAAAATCAGAAATCAAAGTATAAATAATCACATGTAGATTTGTGACCACATCCAAGCAAAATAATTGATAGTCAATCACTAAGTCACAAATTATCATTAATGATAAGCATACACCAAAACTCCATATGTAGTTATGGAGGCATTTTAGAAGTGTGCGTCTAGGTTCGAACATCCTTAACACTTTTATCATAAAAAGACAACATAGACATATTGAACAACCTAATGTCTAACACATGTGGGAGCGAGCCCTTTAATAGGTACGAGATGCAAAAACTTTTAACAAAACATGTTGAATGAGCATAGATTTACCATCAAAGTTGTTGTGAATATTATCAAAACTGGAGGTGGAGTATTTATTTCATTAAAACTCATAAATTTAGAATTAGATCGTAGAGAAAACTCTCAAATCTAAAATCGAGAGAACAATCTCAGATCGTAAACTAGATCAAGAGAGCAATGAAATAAGCAAGAGAAAATGAAAAATAAAAAAACTAGGGAGGGGAGGGACAGATTTAAGTCAAATTGCTCCCTTCCAAAAGTTGAAGAGATGAAAAAAGGCTGAAACTCAGGTAGGGAGAGAGAGGATTGGCGGTTTCCAAATTGAAAAGTGCAAGATTATGATAATTTGAGAATTTTGCTCGAATATGACCAAATGACGAAAGGAGTTTGAAAAGTCGTCCCTTAAAGAAAGTAGGAAAAAAATTCACTTGTGCGCGTACAAGATATATGCAACGTAATCTCTACTATGTATAAGTCAATTCAATGGGGGTTTAATCTTCAAGCATTTATCCGAAAGAAAAAATCATGAAACATTCGTGACCTTCATTAAGATATGTATCATAGTGAGAAGGACAAAATCATAATTTGAATAGAAACATAATTGTTAGCTAATCCATACATAAGTTATTTCTCAAGATTAGACTCAAAATTAGAAAATGAAAAACCCACAAGGACAATTTGTCTCTCTCCTTGACCATTTCTATCCCCGACTCTCTCATAATCAAATATTATTCATAGAATTTATGAATTTTTAATGAATCTATAGCATAATAGAATCATGGTCTATCAGCATATGTAGAGAGAGAGAGAGAGAGAGAGAGAATGCTAGGAACTAAGAGAAGTATAGGAACGTACTTCACTTCCTACACAACCAGAGAAAAAAAATATATGGTAATTTCAATTATTTCTAGACCAATTTAAAATCTTTTAGGCAATTTGAATTATTTCTAAACCTACTCTTTAACACGTGAGGCGATCATGTAGGTGTGCAAGCAATCAAGAAAAGTATTAAGTAAATTGCATGGGATAGAAAAGACCTAACACTGAGAAAAAAATATATGGTAATCCTTACTAGGCTAAAGGGAAGCCAAAATCAATGTAAGCGCACAATCAAGGGAATTGTTTTTAAGGACAATTGAAGCCTTAAGGGCTTGTTTAATTTTTTAGTGCAATTTTAAGTCAAGAGACTTCCATTTTTTAAAAAAAGGAAAATTACCTAGAAAGACTATTTTTAAACTTTTTTGAGGAATTCTAATTTTTTTAGAAACCTCTTTAAGGATTTTTTCTGATATTTTCAATTTTAATTCTTTTAATATTTTATACTTTTTTAGATTTTCGAATTTTTAATAAAAAATAATTTTTTATTCCGAAAAGAGGGACCCAACTAGGCCCTAGGGCCCGGTCAAAAAACAGACTGCCATCTGATACTTCGTGGATTTGGGTGATTCATACGAACCAGGCTTTTAAAAAGCTCCGTTTCAAAATGATCTAAGCCCACCTTCAGAAATAATTATCCAAAGCCCAAGCTCAACTAAATATCAAAACCCATGCCAAGCTTCAATTTGAGTCCAATGCCAACTAATCCTATTGCTAAAGTTCAGCCCAAAATCTCTACTCCCCTTCTTCATTCATTCTGTCCTCCACGCTCCTCTCCACTGTTACCCGCCCTCTCACGTGCAGTTCCTCATCTTCTAACGAGGCAAACCAACAAACGAGGAGTTTAAGAAGCCTTGGACAAAGCTTACAAATAAGAAGCTAGAACACGAACAAAACACTTCACAATGAATATAAAAATATCCTTCGCCCAACTTCCATCATTAGCTACCATATCCAGCATCATTGCCGTCCACCACCCATTCGAGATTTCGCAAAATATGGTCACAACGTGATTCAGGGCAAACAATGGCATATAAAGGAACTCAATAGACAAACTGGTATGGACTCATTCAGGACAAAGAAGAGGATGGGCAAAAACTTTTAGGGTAGCCGTGAATCGTACTAAAACTTCGAGACACCAATTTGATTGAAAATCAAAATCAGTATATACTTCAACTTTAAAGTCTCATTCTTTATATATTAAGAATAGATCCTTATTCATTCTCAAATACTTGAGGATAGTCTTAATTGTTATCTAGTGTTCTTCACCTAGATCAAACTAACATATGATGGCGATGCCTAAAGTATGTGTAATATCAAGTCTTGTACATAGCATATTATACATTATGCCACCAATAGGCACCTTTGCCATCTGCTCTCTTTCCTTGGAATTATTTGGACACATATCCTTAGAAATACGAATTCCATGCCTAAAAGGCAATAATCCTCTTTTGAAATGTTGCATGTTGAAAAGTGTCAACACTTTGCCTATATACGTAGATTGTGAGAGGCCAATTATTTGTCTCTATCTATCTCTACAGATTTTAATACCTATAATATAAGTTGCTTCTCTTAAATCTTTCATGGAGAATATCTATGACAAGAATATCTTGATCGATGATATCATAAGCATATTATTTCCGATCAATAGTATATCATCTACATACAAAAAAAAACACAATTGCACTCTCATTGATTTTTTTTGTATTTTAAGATTTCTAATGCACTTATCCCGCTAAAAATCTATTGATGAAATGAATATCATGTATAATCTGAAGGCGGACTTGGCTACCATACACATTGGGAATTGATGTCACTCTTCTAGTAATGGTCATGATAGATTGAAGCCAATCATTGTGTTGAACAGAGATGTATGCTTTGCTTGAGACACTAGATGTCCCAGATAAAGGAAGACATAGTATGGTCTCACAACGAGACATTCCACAATACAAGCACTGTGACGATTCTAAAAAAGGCAGGCTTGCCTGTGATCAAGACCAATCAGCCGGGACCCGGTACCCAGACACCCTATTAGAACCACCCCGTAGGCTGGCAGTCCTTTACAGAGAGTTTCCCACAAACCAAAGGCAACCTACGATACCGGAGAGGCAGTGTCACTGATTGAAAATGACTCAACCAAGATTTCCTGCGGCACACGACCCTCCACTCCGGCCACAGGTCTTGCCACTGGAAAAATTCTACTAAAAATTGATAAAATTTCCTTACTTTAAACTACAATCCGTAATGATCAGCAAAAATCTTCCGCAAATTAAACACGAGTTAAATAAGTTTTTCTCAATTTGGATGAGAACCACGTCTTTCTCGCAAAGCAGCTACATTGAACATCCTCATGAAAGTCGCGAAACTTTTTTGAAATGTTCTGTGCAGGAACAACTGGTTTTTCAATGTAATTGATAGTCACCAGCAATGCCATTAAAGGAACTAGCGATGGACCTTAATTTTATAAATGACTTAACCGGCAGCAGCACATGTCTGAAAGGAGAGTAACAATTACAAATGCAACTTCAGTAGATGTTCATACATTATCCACCAATTTTGCAGATTTAGCAGAAAATAGGTCCACCAAATGATTTTCTTTTCAGTATGAAATAGGAAGAGCAGCGACTAATGCAAAACAGCTAACCTCTTGAAAAGCAAAAAATTCCAATAAGACAAAGGAACAGCAAACCTCTATTCACGCCACTCTCATAAATTCTACGCGAGGGCTTCAGCAAGACAGTTATATATTAGAGCCGAAAACATCTTATGTCCTTCCAGTATTTGATTCTCCCATGTTAACGCCTGCCCCTCCAACCT
This sequence comes from Eucalyptus microcorys, assembly GCA_014182515.1. Classification (NCBI taxonomy): domain Eukaryota; kingdom Viridiplantae; phylum Streptophyta; class Magnoliopsida; order Myrtales; family Myrtaceae; genus Eucalyptus; species Eucalyptus microcorys. The sequence goes on from CM024563.1 coordinate 15,509,374, forward strand.
GAGCGGAACTCTGGGACTCAATCGTCATTTGCTGCTGGACAGCTTGTGGCTGTCTCTGCGCCCAGCTCGCTCCATTTCCAGGATCTCTCCTTTCAACCTGCATTGTTTCACGGCGCCTATCATACCGTGGGCGAGGCCGCCTCGTTGGCTGCCTCTCGTTATACCAATATTGTGGCCGGTGAATGACTTTACCATCGACAAACAAATCACCTGAAAAAAACGTGCTCTGAGAATTCAGAAAACAACATCGTTTACAATTAGCAAGGGAGACACAACTAAACAGAAGCAACACCCTCATAACTGGCAATAATATGGTGAAATGCTTATAATACCAACCTCCATAATCTTTGTTTGGTACATCAAGATACGAATCCGGCAAAACCCAGAGAACACCAGGTAATCCTATTCAACCAAGACGAAGCACTAATCAGACTTGAGCCAAACACCATCTGACACCAAGGCAACGCCGATCCTCAATCATCGAATTGATTGGAATCTCCAACAAGATCATCACTCAAAAATAAAAATTAAACCTTTCCAAGCAAATTGAAGACACTAGAATCCAAAACCCATTTGAATATCCTTAAATCCTAATAAACCCAGATAAAAATGAATCACCTTTAACTTTATAGGAGAGCTCCTCGGAGATCAAGCACCCGAATCCAGTATAAGTGGTGCTGCAAACCGAGTAAATCTTCTTCTTCGCCTCCTCCTCACTGAAACCTCGAACGCAATGCAAATTACCACCAAAAAACAGAAATACAAATAAACCGACGACACTCAGCTTGAACTAGGAATAGAAATTAAAAAAATAGAAAAAGGGACAGCATCGAGATTGGTTCTTCAACTCTGTACCGTACCTTCCGACGACGGAGGCTAGGGTTTTGACGTAAGCGTTGATCATCTCTTCCTCGGAGGGCTTGGGGTCGGTGGGGAACTCCATGACGATGAGCCAGTGCTCGTAGTCGCAGCCGTCGAGGAGGATCGTCTCCTTGGGAGGCCGGTTGCTCCAGTTTGGCGACGGGTCGTTCAGGGGCGAGTAGCCCGACCCGGAGGTCTTGGGGCGGGTCAGGACGTTGAGAGGGTCGGCTCCGCGTCCGGGCAAGGGCGAGGCGGCGGCGTTGAGGAGAGGAATGGAGAGGCGGGAGCGATAGGTTGAAGATGAAGATAAAGATGGAGATGGGGAAGAGAGAGTTCGAGCGAGGAGCGAAGCTAGGGTTCGACGAGCTGCGGTGGACGCCATTGGGGATCCAAAATCTTAATTCCTGCCGTGCGAAACTCAGATTAAATGGATGTTAGAGAGGATGGGGCTAAGACACAGGTACATCCTAGCGGTCCAAGACATTTTCATTTGAAATCACAAAGTCTCGATTATTCTAGAGGGAAGATTTTTGCGAGTGTAAAACTGTGATAATCATATCCAAGAAAATAGCTCCCTTTGTTATTCCTCCCTAGATGTTCTTGAATGCTTTATTTGATCCATTTAAATATAGAATTAATATCTTAAAAATTCTAAATTAATACATATGTAACAAATTTACTTCTAACTAATTTTTTTACCATAAAAAATTTGACGACAAAAAAGATTTGTCTAAGTCACTTCGTTTCGTTTTGTCCAAGTTACTTCTCTTTTTGTCTAAGTTTCTTCTCTTTTTGTCTAAGTTTCTTCTTTTTTTGTCTAACTCACTTCCTTTTTTCTTTGTGAGTTTCGGGAATACCCCCATTCATAGGTCCGAGATCCACGTCTATGAATTGAAAGGTCCGAATGATCAACTCTGCAATCAGTTGTTAGAATCAATAGGTCTTCAAATCGCTCATTTGAAAAAATGGAAACCATTATTATTGGATGATCATGATACTTCCCAAAAATCGAAATTATTGATCAATGGAGGAACAATATCACCATTTTTTTTCAATAAGATACCAACCCTTTACTTTATTCTTACTTTATTCGGACATGAAGGCGCGGGTCATTTTTTTACTTCACAGGGCATAGATGGATCATGCATCTATCTGTATATATAGATAGATTCAAACCTAACACCTTTCTCTAGATAGTGATGGTATCAACTCATATGGCCATGTGTTCTATCGGTGGAATAAAAATATAATAGAAATTGTCTTTCGGAGAGATGGCCGAATAATTAAATAATAAAAAGAAATATATAGAAATTCTATTATATATAGAAACAAAAAAAAAAATTCTAAAAAAATATATAAATAAAAAATGGTATGAACTTTTCCTTTTAAATCAATCAAAATAGTAACTAATCCAAATTTTATTAAATATGAAATAATAAACTATAGTATAAACTATACTAATATACCTAAAATATGGAATAAATAGAAATACTAAATAATAAATTGAAATACTAAATGTAAAGGAAGATTTAGGCTCTTTTTCTTTCATTTCATAATGAAAAAGAAAATCATAAAAAAAGAATAAATTTGCTCAAAACGAGTATAGTTGTGACAAATTTACTTTCTATTAGTTTCAAATTTTATCACAAATTATTAATTGAATTTCATGAAAATTTATAATATACTAATTTGAAATTTTATTATTCGCTTATTACAATTATACAATTTTTGTGATTTTTCGTTTGACAAATTTACCTCCGTTTATGGACCAATTTGGCGCTAACAAAAATGATATGCTCAATACCTAAGTATTAATATTATTTGCATTGATTAAGTCTTATTTTTTTATTATTATCCTTTATTTTACTTCATTTCAAAAAAATAAAAAAATTATTTAAAAAATTCAAAAATGGGCCCAGCGCCCCCCCTCCTCTCACTCAACTCACCCCTCTTTCTTCATTCTTCCTTCCTCCCAACTCACGTGCGGCGACGACGACGACGCGCGTGAGGACGACCTACAGTGGAGAAAGAGGAATAGACTAGCGATGAATGAGACGTCTTGTGGGCACATTTAATGCTCATCAAGCTAGGGGCAGCGAAGCTCGTCGGATGTCGGGTCGGTGGAAAATTCACTCCCTCCCACGTGCTTGGCAAAAGGCCATCTCTAGGCCTATAAAAGAAAGGGGAGGCCGAGTGAGTTTGAGGGGCACAAATGTAAAATCATCGATTCTAATCCCATAAGGATCAGCTAAGGTCCTAAATGGACCGACCATAGGCAATTGGCCATGGGATCGATCAGTAAGGAATCAATGATCGATCATAATCCGACCAACCGATCGACTAACCGACCAGTCACGAAATGGTTGAGGTGTCGATCGTGAATTTTCTACCGACTATACCGGCAAGATAGAATCACTAGCTCATAAGATGACTTTCTGATCATAAGGATTGATCATTAGATGATTTTGGATTGGTGGATAGTTATGATCGGTCATAGTGCTCGGCTGCGGGTAATTCCGCCCAGTTATGCATCAATACATAAACGATCCGACTCGATCAAATGCGATCGTTTTTCGACCAAAATACATCATTCCCTATTTAATTCTTAGTGATTGGAAAGAAATTTTAAATTGGTGATGTCTAATCATGGATTGGTAATGCACTAACTATGAGCCATATGGATGGATTGAGTGCTGATCGGAATGAGTTTAGGGATAAACTTGGCTATTCCGTCGCTAATTCTAAGGTCCATGAGTACCTTGACTTAGTACTAGACCATGAACAACCTTAGGATTAGCCTTGAACCGACTGAAGAACAACTGACCCTTTAGGCTGACCGACCGTTCAAGGAAACGGTTTGGCGAGCATGGGGAGTGATGGCCGAATCTTGGGTGTAAGTGATTGGGTTTTTTGAGGTATACCTAATGATCTATTTTTCCGGCCCCAGAACTAATTTGGACGAGAGAATTCTCTAGACCGCCTTCTTGAGGAAGGAAAGAATAAAGTATAGAAAATTCTAGAATACCTTCATTAAATGAATGATTCCCCCCTTAACCTGCCGGACTTGTTTCGGGTTGGTGCCCTGAGGGGAGTCCCCCAATCCACTGTGTTGCAATCCGACGCTGGAATTTTCTCCCGATGGACCGTGTTGTGCCCATTTCTAATTATGTCCAATGGTCCATGGGCTTTGGACAGGAATCCATTGCACTGGTGGCCACTGAGTTGAGCTGGATTGTTGGACGGAAGTTGGAACCAGCGGGCGCTGATTGGAAGTGTGTTCATCTTGTGGTGGGTCAGTCTGCTCTGGGGTTTGATTTTGCGGTAAGTTGTTAGATGAGTCCTCCATTGTAGGCAAGGTCTTCTCTCGATCTTTGCTAATGCTTGACTTTTGGATATGTTATGAGAAATTGAATTCCTACTCAGCGTGTCAACTCGTTTTGCAAGATGATATTTGCAACAACAAATTGAAAAAGCTAATGAGGGCAATTCGCAAGAATCTGCGGAAGCTAGGTACCTACGCTTTGATACCATGATAGAAACTGAGGATGTATATTGGAGGGAAAATTGTAATTTTATCTCATTGTATCATTCTTGTACATGTATACATATATATAGTACAAAAAAGAGAATCGAGGAAAGAATATACACGATTAAAATTTCCTACTTTATCTCCGAATATTTCTACTGAATCAATTAAAATCAGAGTCTAGAATAAAATTGCAACCTTCTCCAACAATAATCATAACACTCGTAAGAATTCTAAAATGTTAAGTTACGTAAAATTCGAGCAAGACCGTACATGGTTTTATAAATCTCAAACACATCCTATGACACTAAACTGAGAATCCTTTTGTTAAGTAGGTTTGCTCCTGCGATTCCTTAGACTTTTGAGCGGGGAAGTGGACTCAAAAGCCAGGTAATAAGCGAGCAGAGTGGAGCGATTTCCCGTGGGGAGTTTCTGTTTCTCATTGATCGGCCACCCAGGTCCCAAATTTAGAAGAAGCCCACGTTGACAAAAATTCGAAAGCCTTTTCTTTTTTGTCGAACAAATTCAAAAGTCCTTGAACGAGTGAATCGCTGGTGTATATATAGTGAGTCATGCGTTGTGACAGCCCTAATGTAGGGCATTGACGGTGGAAAGAATGCCCGCATGTCCGGAGCACACAAGCTACTGATCGCTTGCCACATCTCATTAGGATGCGAGCCATTGATGGGTAATCACTTGTTAGGAGAACATGGACAAACTCCAAGCCAACTAGAAAGGATTAGGACAAAAGTTAGAATATCTCTTAACAGACCTTAAGAGAACATGGACAAACACCGAGCCAACTAGAAAGGATTAGGACAAAAGTTAGAATATCTCTAATGAACCTTGCTTCAAACCCACCAAGCCAAAACTCTCTAAGACATCCCAATTGAATAAAATAACCTCAAATCCTATCATCGGTCATAAGTTATGTTTCACATAGAGCAATGCTCCGGAGCAAACCTGCAGTAACTCCCTAAACAAAGGACATTTGTTAGCAGATCTGATAGATCATCAGAATGATAATATACTTACTATGACCAAATGCGCCTCTACACAGTTTAAGTCCTATTAGGGTTGGGTGGCCGGTTGGGAACAATATTAAAGCCAATCCGCTTCCATCCCTAGTAAGGAAAAGAGATATCTGCTACCTCTATTTTGATATTTTCTGGTTCGAAGCAATTGCGCAGCCCCAAGGGGACTAAGAACATCTACGGGAACTTATGCTTTGTACCCTAAAGAAGCTTTAATGTAAGCATGAAGACATCTGATACGCATAAAGCATAAAGCAATGTAACTTGCGCAGGGATTTCCCAAAATAAGTAGATCATTCTGTCATACAAGGAAATTCCTAATTCTAAGATCGATATGATGGAAATGATGATCACAAAAATGAAAAAAGAAGGATATTTACAGTGCACAATTTGGAGTAAATATCAATGATCCTCTACTAGTCAATTCAACAGATTTTTGTTTCTCGATCTTCGGCTCATGGATTTTTCAGTGCCGCCAACCGCTCTTCAAGCTCATCAATGCCCGAACTGCAGCATAATAAGTATCCAAATGAAATCAACCAAAAATTTGAAGAATTTTTCAGTAAGGCTTTAAGGATGACTAAGCAATCAATTGTAATGCTGGCACTTGGTGCAAGCCAGGTTGACCAAAACAATCATCCGCAAATGCATGATCTCATTACTCTCACCTTGCAAGAACAAATACAAGATAAAGCAGGCAACAGTAGAAACTCGGCATACAAAAATTATTTCCACCAAAGATAGAAATGAGACCATATTTCTCAGCAAACAAAAGATGATCAATTATTTAAAAAGCAAATAATATAATCTGACTACAATCTTAAGTTAATTGATCCACAATTTAATATGTTTATGGGGAAACAATCAGCTTGTCACTTGTTTTTGCTCTTAATTAACACCCGTTGTGCTTCAACTGTCATTTAACCCCAACAACCAAAACAAATAAGCAAGAATGAAAGAATATGTCTAAGACATACATTCAAAAAACACCATTACTATATTAACCTCCAGTTCTATAAGAATGTGAATCTTCCATAACAGGTCAATTTCAAGTTTCCCAAGAAAATCACAGATATATGACTAGACGTCTATCATAACGAACGGAAACCAGAGCATATTTTACTTTACTAGGAAAAAAATGTCATAAATTGTTTGACTTCATGTAATTCACCCTCTCCATAATTTACTTCATTTGTTGAAAATCGCTAAAATCCTACACAAACACACACAAACACACATATTAAACCTATTTTTTCTCATTACAAGGGGAAAAAACTTTGAAGACCACTTTTTTCTATTGAGTTTCCAGAAGAATATCTATCTAGGAAAGAAAGCTGGTCACCGAACTAGTCTATGAATTTAATTGAATGAAAATAGCAGCCCAGAAATTCTCAAACACCAAACATGCCCCTAAAGTAGATTTCAAAACATTATATCTTAATATGAATATATTAATTGTATGAGCTGTGGCAGGATCAAGGCAGTCTCATTTAGTGATTCAATGCAATTGTACCAAAATTTAGAACAACCAATCTCTTCCTCAGGGGCCAATGATCCCTATAGCAATGAAAGATTGGATGGTAGCAAAATCCACACCTTGTCTCCATTGGATGTGAAAATTAAATCAAGACATTTTTATCCATCCAAAGCTGTAGGCCTAAACTCCCAATATAATCAAGTAGACAACGTCTTGGAAGCATGGATCAACTAAACTCAATTTCATAATACCCAAGATGCAACAGGAACAAAAACTCAGTGACATACCTGCCAACATCCTCACTTTGCTTTGTTGCAATTCTTCCTTTTGGAGCCGTTGACAACTGCGAAAAGTTCCAATGCAATGGAAGTCAGCCAAATATATTACGACTACTAAATTTCAAGTGACAATACAAGTTCAACAAAAAAACTAACCTGCGAGGCAACATCAACACCAATCTCGTCCAACACCTGGAAACAGTTTGCGAATTAGAACACAATGACGATTATCTCAAGAAAATTGTGAAAAAAAAAAATCTAATGAAAGGTGAACAAAGAATTGCCGTCACAGGATATTCATAGGCTGAATGAAGATCATATGCTCCTCAAAAACTCAACTGACCAATGAAATATGTAGACAGGAAGGATTCTCAAATTGGATATACAAAATCTCTACCAAGGTTCTTTCCTATTTTTACATCACTAGGAGCAATCGCATAACGATGGAAGAATTAATTCACTCTTCAAGGACTTCCAAGATAAACATTCCACATAAGCCATACTATCAGAAAAACAATCCTAGTCTCAGTTCACCTAAACAAAGGCAATTAAAAATCTACCTGGTTTGTCAAATCTTCAGTTTCATCTTCAGCCTCATCATCGTCCAATGCATCGTCAATAGCATCTGACATCATTTCAGTCTGCAGAACAACATATAGAATGCTGAGATCTGAATTTCAAGACTACAAGGCCAAAAAGTAAATTTTCACATGAGACTTAGAGCAAAATGCAATATCTTACAGTCATATCCATTTGAGCCGACTGCTTCTGAAATTCCTGAATAACCTTTGCTTGCTTTGCTGGGGCCATTTGCTTAAAAGAAACCATGCTAATTAGTCAAGAAGAAAGGGGAAGGAAAAGAGAGTCTCAATGCTTGTAGAGACTCTTGAATTTTACCAAAAATAAAAAAATAATCCCAAAAGGAAAGTTCATGCCATATGTGCAAAGCTCATTAGCAACCCTCACCTTATTTATAGCTGACATTGCGTTGCTAGCACCTTTCATGCCGACAGCAATTGAAGACTGAGCATGCATTGCCTGCAGACCAGACAAACATTCTTGAGAGCACGCTCCAATAAGTAAGAGAGAGAGAGAGAGAGAAGGGTTGGCCAGTTGACCTGTGTGTGAGTTGCGATGCCTCTCATTTGAGCTCGACTACCTTGCAAGTTTGCTATTTGTTGTCTTAGCCTAACCAGCTGGCGTGCTAGAATTTTGGTAGCTGCCTACAGTTTAAATATCAAAAGTGTACAGAACATTGTGAGTATGAATTCAAACAACTTAATTTGTAACATCATGCTGATTCAAGCTACACTAGTGAATTCAGTGTATTAGATACCTCATTTCCCGTTTTAGCAGTTCTCTTAATCTCAGCAACTAGTTTTTTCTCCTGAAAAAAGTATAAAGTCAAGATCCTATATCACATAATATATATGTGTGTATATAAATATATATTTATTAAAGGAACTATTTGGAAGCTCACAACATACTTCTAGCTGAAGTGCTCCAATCTCCTTCTCTATGCCTGGACAAATTCAAAAGTACGGTGACAAATTTTACATTTTATTAAGATACTGAATACTCCAATACAATTGTAAAATCTACAAAAATTTTCAGGCTTTTAAAAGATCTGAAAGAAGGATGTTTAGCATTATGAACCACAAGAGAGTGGCAAAAATTTTCCACCTTCCAACAGGTGAACTATTTTTAACCACTAATGAAGATGACTAAAAATTGTTGAAGCAGCTGCAGGGCCTTATCATATTAAGATTCATACCCAGCAGCACAAACCAGATTCTCACAAGAATATCACCGATTATTAAGGTCATCCAGTTCATTCACAGAGGGGAAAATGCATAAACAAGAGAAAACCAACTGTGCTAAAGAATTTGAGCGGAAAGAGCCCTGACAACAGTCCACAAGCAAAGTTAAACTAAAATAGCCAAAGGTTTCCTTCCAAAGATACAAAGTCTGCAAGAGTATAATGATGATCATGGACTTGAAATCAGAATGGTTCTACATATAAATCCATCGATCATCTCAGTGTGAATCAATCTTATGTCTGTATCTCTATAAAGACAAGAACAGATCCATACCTCCCACAGTAAAAGTATATCAATATATATAGTTATCGCAGAAGGCATGATGCTGTTTACCTAATCCATTAGCTCAGTGATCCAGGAAGTTTCTCAATCAACAAACTTTTTAAGTGAACTGGGTAGATTAAGCATTTGAAAAGCTATAACTTTTAAAGCATAAATTGTATTCAAAGTTCAGAAAGAAAATTAAGCCTATGATGCAGGAACAACCCTCATGTTTGATAGACATGCCACTTTACACGAAAAAATGCAGTCATAACTGGCTAAAAGTTAGCTAATCTGCTAATTTTAATAAGCAGGTAACTTATCCCAAAAGAAATAGGACTTAGGAGCTCCAAAAAGATCCATCCAGGCTGAGTGGCATTTATGACGGAAAGTAGTCGGTAAAAAAGTTCATTCCTTTTACTGGAGGGAGAAAATGTCAAGGATTTCACAATACCTAACTATGTGGACAAAAATTACAGCAGCTTTCAAGTCCAACTGGGCTTTACCAACAAGACACGATGTGAGTAACCAACAACAACAACAAGACATTATCCAAGTGGCTTCTAAAAGATCCTAAAATCCATTGGAGGATCAACAATTTCAGATATCAAGATCGGGAAATTGGGTTTAATGATCTGCTTGAACTTGCAAAGTAATCCAGACACATCTTCGAAAGTACTTACAGGCGGACATCAAATACTTCAAATTGCATGCCAAAGAAGAAAGGCGGCAAGTCACTTTAAAATCCTAGGAAACAGAATTCTTTTGACCAATTCTTCATAGAAAGTTGAAAGTACAACAAGTATAGACCTAACTTCATCATCCAAGGAAGTTAAATACTCTGAGCATCTCTCCCAAATAAGAAGAGATAACAAAATTTAAGCCGGTTTAGGACTCATTCTTCTATTACTTTTACAAGTCGATATGAATCTAGAGTGGCAGTTTATTCCAGTTTATGGGTTATAATAGCTGTCCATGAGTGTCTCCATAACTTGTTTGCAAAATGTCTTTTATCTAGTTCAACAAAACAAATACATGGTCTGACGTTATTTTCACATTCTTTTTCATGTACCGCTGGAAAAACCCATTGAAAAGATCAAACCAAGGTTTGTTCCAGAAAGCACGCATGCTTACTTTTGGTAACAACTATCAGACTCAAAAAACAACCAGACAACTTTTCACTTTTCACAATATTCCCAGTAGAATTCTGGATATATCCCAACATGATATGTAAAGTTGCTTCTAGTGAAGGTCACGTAAGTACAATAACTCAGAAGTTACCCCCGCTGCACCTATCAATATCTGTTGTCAACCCCAAGATCGTAAAGCAATACAAATCCATAACACCCATCAATTATCTGAAATCAAAGCTTAAAACCCAAGAATAGCATAAGAACTTCAACAAAAGGAAAACAAACATCACCACTAGCAACACTAACTCCAAAGACAAACCAGAAACTACCGAAACTAAAAGAAAAAGCGCAGTCCTCCAGTAAGAAGAGTAAATTCAGAAATCAGATCGTGGAAAAAGAGAGAATTCGACATTGAGAGAACAGCAATCGTACGTACCTCTGGTGGCCTGATTCATCTCTCTCTTGCTCTCTCGAAGAGCCTCTGCAAAAATCGAAAAACAACAACCACAGCACACAAAAATCAATCGACAACACGATTCCCCTTCCTCAGCTGCAAATTCACACGAAAACGAATCGCAATTGGGGGAATTTCGGGGAAGAAAGAGACCTTTCGGGTTGGGTTTTCGGTTGAAGAGCGTCTTCATGGCGAGCGATCGTGGGTCGGAAATCGATCGATCGATCGATGAAGCGAATGTGTAAATCTGAATCCGCGGCGAGGGGAGCGGACGATGGCCCCTGCCTAGTGCCTGCTTCTTATTTCGAGCAGGAGGACTGCGTCCGCAAGAGAGGACTCCCGCTTCCGCGTAAGCCGTGTGAAGAAGAGAGAAGCAGCGTCCCGGAAAAAGTTTCTAAAGCGACATATACACACACGCCTCGGTTTGTGAAAATGAATTATTTCATATTTCTTGATTCGAGAATGCCCCAAAATTTAGAGGATATTCCATATAAGCGTGTAAAGTATCCACATTTTTTTTTTCAAATAAAGATCCAAAATAAATCTTATTTCAAACAAAGTTTTAAAGTAGTTATGGCAGTTTCAAAAAAGTCTAAACTTGCTCATTGGCTAAATATTCCGATCGGTCAAGAAAGCATTTTCGTCCAAAGATATTTTTAATTTAATATTTTTAATTTAAATTTTGGTTAAATTAGATTAAAAATTAAGAAAATTTAAATTTTACCACCCAAATTGCCAGTGGGGCATTTGCCATTGGTCAGAGATGGGGCGGCGGCCACAAGTGGAAGGGCCTACGTTTTTAATTGAAATCGAGACTGCTATGAACAACCTCGGTCAAGGTCGTCCTTTGCTTCCCTGACCTCAATCCAAGGTCATGAGTCCTTGGACATCTCATGTATTCGCAATTTCGCATATAATGCCACGATAATTTACCAAAATTTGAATAATATCGCAAAGAAGGCCCCACGTCCACTAGTCAAAGTAGGAGCTGTGTGGAAAAGGTAGTACTTCATTTTGTATCCCAGCATTTTAATCTGTCTCGTCTGCACGAAAAGAAAAAAAGAAAAAGAAAAAAGAGGCTGTGTACTAATTTATTTCATTTTTCTTGAGAAAGACATCATTGTCATATCTTCACATTGGATATTTAGGTGACTTTAGAATAATCTAATTCACTTCCCTCAAAACCTAGCCAAATCACAATCACAAGACACTAATTTAGAATCCATACTCCCTGCAGTATAGACCCAATCCATTTAGGGAATTCGACCGATATCCGTCGTTCATTAAATGTCTCAAATTTACTCTTAATATCTCACGATTTTCTGCGATATGTGCCATGCCAATTTGAGGTCATGCGAGGCTTCTTTGCTAATTCAAAATCAGAAATATAAACCATATGAATCATGTGAGATTAAATATATGTAAAAGTTTGATGATTAATTGATTGGCTTAGATGTAATTGTATAGTGGACAAACTTCTTTCGTATGGAACTCTAATAATCATCTCACCGGTCCAAAAAAAAGAGTATTTCACAAATTAAAAGAAAATGTTACTCTCCAACAAGGGTCATTAATAGTAAAAGCGGCAGCTCCTAATTACTTTCTCTTTTGGGCAATTTAAGATCTCAATTGCTCTCTTGAATTTCAATTAAAATATTGGTTTTGTTTACAGAATCACGATCTTTTCTCTCTCTTGTTGGACCCACCAACAAAAATCACGTTATTGATTGTCTCTTATAATCAAGGAGAAACAGCATTTTCAACAAACATTGCTTTTTTTCAAATAAAGACCCAAAATAAATCTTATTTCAAACAAACTTTTAAAGTAGTTATGACAGTTTCAAAAAAGTCTAAACTCACCTAATGACTAAATATTCTGACCAGTCAAGAGCATTTTCGTCCAATTGCCAGTGAGGCATTCGCCATTAGGGGTGAGTGTGGTTCCCAAATAGAACTGAACTGAGAATCGGAGAACCGCACTGGAGGGTCCGGTTCGGTTCCCGATTCTAAAGAGACTGGTTCCAATTCCCGATTCTCTTTTTCTAGGAACCCGCAGTTCCCGGTTCCGATTCAAAGAAAAAATCCCTAAAGGCCTGTTTGTTTGTGTTCTTTTTTTGTTCCCCATAACACAATTTCTGTTTTTTTGTTCTAAGGAATAAAAAAATAACAAAAACGCGTTTATTTACACTTTTGTTCCCGGGTCGAGAACAAATTTGGAACAAAAAACAAGAAACAAGAAAAACTTGTTTCTTATTCCCGAAAATACTTCCGAGAAACACTTTTTCTTCTTCTTTTTTTTTCACATTTTTCTTCTTCTTTTTCCTTTTTTCTTTTCTTCTTCTTATTCATCTTCCTTTTCCGGTCACCGGCCTTGGCCATGGCCGTCGGCGACCGGCTAGACAAGGGCCGGCGACCTCGTCGGAAGAGGCCGAGCCGAGCCACGGTGAGGCTCGTCGACCCGAGCCTCGCCGTGGTTGCACAAGGCTCGGCCTCACTAGGCCACCTCTAGGATGGCGTCGCTTGGCAATGGCTCGGCGAGGCCGAGCCTCGCCGGTGGCTGGGCGAGCTCGGCCTCCCAATCGACATGAGGCCGACCTCGCGAGGCCGAGCCTCGTCGGTGGCTTGGCGAGGCTCGCCTGGCCAACGACGATCTCGCTAAGCCTCGCCTTGGCCTGGCGAGGCTCAAGCAAGCTCGTCGGATGTTGCTCGGCCAATCGCTGGCCACGGCGGTGGCCGGCGACCGGCCAAAGAGAAAAAGAAAAAAAAAAAAAATACAAATATTAAAAAATTTTAAAAAACAAAAAAAAAATATAAGTTTACCAAACGTGTTTATGTTCTTTTTCTATTCCGGAACATAAATTTTGTACAATTACCAAACACGTTCTTCTGTTAAAAAATTGTTCCCCAGAACAGAAATAGTTTTTTCTATTCTGTTTCTAGGAACAATTTTTGAACAGAAACGTTACCAAACGCACCCTAATCAACGGTGAGCACATGATTTCTCTTTCTCTCTCTCTCCTCTTTCTTCTCTCTTCCCCCACCTAATTCCCCCCCCTTTTGCCAATTCTTCCCCCTTCCCTTTTCTTTCTCTCTCTCTTTCTTTCCTCACCTTTTTCCTCCTCCCCGTCCGTGTTGCCGCTCATGGCCGTGAGCCATCGCCGCCGTCCCCAAGCCACCGTCACCACCTCTTGCCGTTGCTCGCTTGGCCGTCCGGACCGTCTTTGCTCCGAACCGCCACCACCTCCACCCGAACCGAGCTCTTCCCCCCTTGGCCGTGGGTTGAGCCGCGACCGCCACCGTCTTCACCGCGTTGTTCATACCGCTATTGGTGCTGTGAGACTCGTGTCTTCATCGCCATCACGCCGCCTTTGCCGCGTGCTTGCTGTCGCCGGATCTCCCTCGACACCGCCGCTGGATGCCGTCACCCCTCACTCGCCTCACTGCTCAGTCGTTTGCCGTCGATGCCGCCGTTGGACGCCGCTCATCCCCCCAGTGGAGGCTACTCGCTCGCCCAGCCACCCCGACACTGCTTGCCGTTCGCCTAGTTGCCTCGAAGGGCGAGCGCCCCGACGCACTCGCCCAGTCACCCCGATGCCGCTTGTCGCTCACCCAGCCGCCCAATCAGCCTTAACTCCACACCCCTTCGCCTCCGCCTCCACCTCCACCTCCACCTCTAGCTCAATCGCACCCTCACTCTCTCTCCTTTCACCTGTTCGGTCGAGGGGCGACGCGGGACGCCCTTGGAGACTTTGGCGGGGGCCTACCGGCTGATCAATGATGAGACGGTAGGGTTGGATTTATCTCAGTAATCGAGCTGTTAGCTTGTGTGTAGTTTGCATTCGACTGTAGACGTGTTCGATGTGAATGTGCAAGTCGGAATGACTGATATGGTTTGTTCTGATGACGAATTTCCCTTTTTATTTGTTGGGGGTTTCTTTTTCTATGCTTGCATTGTTGATAATTGGTATCCAAGCTCTTTAAACAACTCAAGCGATTGTTGTATGCATTGTGTTCAGATGGAGGATAACAAATCCAACACTAGATCTTCTTTTGGAGATCGTCTGAATCATACAGTCTTGGACAAATGATTTCGGTTTTCTTAGTTCGGCTTAAAAACAGATGTATGTGAACAAAGTTAGAAATTTCTCTTCCATTTCAATCTGTGCTAAGACTTTCTTGTAGCGTACTGAATCCCTCTGTGCAATGTGGAATCTGAATCCGCGGCGAGGGAGCGGGCGATGGCCCCTGCCTGCTTCTTATTTCGAGTAGGAGGACTGCGTCCGCAAAGAGGACTCCCGCTTCCGCGTAAGCCGTGTGAAGAAGAGAGAAGCAGCGTCCCGGAAAAAGTTTCTAAAGCGACATATACACACACGCCTCGGTTTGTGAAAATGAATATTTCATATTTCTTGATTCGAGAATGCCTAAAATTTAGAGGATATTCCATATAAGCGTATTATCCACATTTTTTTTTTCAAATAAAGACCCAAAATAAATCTTATTTCAAACAAAGTTTTAAAGTAGTTATGGCAGTTTCAAAAAAGTCTAAACTCGCCTACTAGCTAAATATTCCAACCAGTCAAGAGCATTTTCGTCCAAAGATATTTTTAATCTAATATTTTTAATCTAAATTTGGGTTAAATTAGATTAAAAATTAAGAAAATTAAATTTTTTGATATATATGCAAGCACCTAGCCGTGCCACTTGTGGCTACCGCCCAAATTGCCAGTGGGGCATTTGCCATTGGTCAGAGATGGGGGCAGCGGCCACAAGTGGAAGGGCCTATGTTTTTTCTTCTTCTTTTTAAGTTGTAGTCTTTTTTTTTTTTTTTTTTTTTTTGAGTTTGTCTTTTTTTATGAAAATAAAAACGTAAAAAAAAAAAAAAAGGAAAGAGGAAAGAAATAAAGAAATTGAAGAATGAAAATGTCTTTGATTAGCCAATGAGATTAGGCCATCATTTGATACTAATATGACCATTTGAGACCATTATTTAAAATAAGTCTACCTCATGCTCTTATTCTAAAAAAAAATAACATTTAAGCCCTTATTTAAACTGTTTCCCTCAAATTTATTATGAAAAATTGGCATAAGTCCCTAAAGCATTATCAACTTTTACTTGGATCCAATTTTAGCCCCAAAGTTTTTTTGTCTCATAAAAACACAGCAATTTTTTGTTTTATTCAAATCTAACTTTTCATCCAACGACACCATTAGACATTCAAAGTGTCGTTTCACAGGTACATTATTTTCATGTTGCCTGCTGACCCGAAACTAAGATGTCTGGAGTGATGTTTCGACCAAAACGCGAAGCCAACTGACTCCAGCAACTACAAGAGCCTTGAGATGGGAATTTAGGGTTTGGGAAAGGAAAAATCGTTTTGATTATAATGAAAAATGTCCTTTCGGGGAAGTTCGAACAGGGACGATGAAGCATTAAGCCATTTCACGAGCGGGGATGGCAATGTTTCCCGCAAGCATTAGTCACGAACAACCCTCTGCACCTCGCGAACCTTGAGAAATACCGCAAGGAGGTTTGGCGTTGCTCAACACGGAAAGTAAAATGATTTATCATCAATTGATGTTGTGAAATGTTGAATGTTGCTGACCATTGTGCTTTGGTGAAAAATTTCTTGCATTGAATTGCTGACTGTTGTGGTACGTGGGAAAAGATTGAACAATGTGCTGACTCCGGAGTTCGGTCGAAAATCTGTTGTTTTATTTTGACAGGAAGATGATTGTGAGTTTTTCTAAATGGATTGATCTTGAGTTGACAATGCAAGAGAAAGAAGTGATTTGCCAACTGATGAATGGCAATGAGACCTTGCGAATTATGGAGAATAACCGTAAAGAAGCGAGTAAAAGATGAGCACTCTCCAAATTGAGATAGTAGGAAAGAATGAGGTTAAGATATCTCTGCTAAACCAATTGTAGAATGGCTTACACAACCAACTCGCAAGAATGCAAGTGAAGAACACATATATCATAATTATGCTAGTATTGATAGGAGCTTTGATTATGTTAATAATGTGTAAGTTTGATAGGAGAGGGTATCATTGCTTGTGGTAGATTGTGCTAGATATGTATTTATTATTTAAGATGTGTTTTTTTTTTTTTTTTAAAATTTTATGATAAAAAAATATTTTCTATGAAAATTATTGTTAGGAAAAATGGTTAGTTTTCATTTGTCTTGTGATTTATGGAAAATGATTTCTTTTTACTAAAAGGGGAAATCACTTTTCTCTAAGTTTGTTGTTTTCAATCTATGAAAAACGTTTCCTATAGATCGATTAGTTTTTTGTCATCCAAATACCGAAAAGTTAGAAAAAATTCCCCCAAAATAGTTTTGCTTTGTACAAGCGGAACTTTAGCTCCTATTTTGTTGGTAATGTATGGGGCAAATTGGAATATGAGGTCTACTTTTCGTTTTTTCCTTTTTTGAGTGGATGTTGTCGTAAGAGCTTATTGGAATAATTAAAATGAGTAAATGGGGATTTACTGCCATTTATCTTTGTGAGAATGCTTCCAGTCTGGCATGTCAATGAAAGAATGGCGTTTGTCATATCCAATGCCAATTTTGTCCCCAATTTTTTTCTAGAAAAAATTATCAATTTTCACCGTGATCCCAAATCTACCTCCTATCCAAAAAATTCCATTGATTTCTTCAAAATTATTGATATCAAGAAGTTGTTATGGTTCTATACGAAGATAAGGGTGTTTGGTGAAGATGCAATTTTTATAATGAACCTTTAACTAGGCTTAATGTCAATAATTTTGAAGAAATCAATGGCCATCTTTAGACACAAGGGTAGATTTGGAGCTATGCTAAAGTTTGTAAATTTCTTTAAAAAAAAAAAATTCAGAGCAAAATTCTGATTAAAAGGTGTGCACATGATGATATGAACTAATTGGCTAGGCAATGCAAGCCGCAAGGTAATCTTTTTATAATGGTTGACACAATTTTGCCAAAGGCCAGTGAGCCCCTAAAGAATTGGAACAAACCAAAATGAAAGGCCATTTAAAAAAAAATACAAAGCGTTTTCAAAGGCCTTTTAGTCTAGGTTTAACCTTTAGCAAAAATGAAAGGTGCTTGGTAAACAAAAATGAAAGCCCATTTAGCAAAATGCAATGCATCTTTAGAGGCCTTTTTCTTGAGGCAAGGCCAGAGTAGCTTTGACTTTTTAACATTTTCATAATGCTGAAGCTTGGGTTATTTCAATTTTGTTCTCACTAATATATTTGTATTCCTTTTGTACCCTTCCATGAAATCATTATTCATCTCTCTATTAAAGCAAGAGTCACCAACGTTCATCATTGCACGAGGCTCATCGATTGTTGAGATTGCGCGAAGGTCACAGAGGTCGAGGCTCATTTCATTGTGCAATAAAGATTGCACCTTTGTTCCAAATCTACATAAGGTTGCCATCAATTGCAGCTCTATTCCAAATTTGCGTGGTCTCTACTATACAATGCCTGAGTCGCCTCTTTTCAGATTTGCCTCGTTGATGTTCTCAGATGTGACTTGCCTCAAATTACGTGACTTGATGACCGCCATGGTTGGTGCTTCCAGCTTCGCCTAAGTTGGGTCACTATTGTAATTTTTGTGTTTTTTTTTTCTAAGCCGACTACTATTTGTATTTTGTCGAAACCCTTTTACTTAAAGATTTTTAGCATTTATACTAAGTATATTCCCAAAACCTATCCGAAATGCACCCTAAATGTAACAAAAATGTGGTGGGACAATAATCTAAGTTTTTTCATTCCCATAATAAATAGAAGCTTAAGAATCATAATATATCGTAAGAGAACGTATGAATTATAGTTAATCTAAATCATCCTTATTTTTTAATGATAAATTAGACTTTTATTTATTTATTAATGGATGATAACATTATCCGGAAACGATAACAATAATCTAGTTATTTGGTGAGCAACGTGTACCCAAATATTCACTTCTTCGACTCCTTAGACTTGTTCATATGGTAGATAATAAGAGGCTGAATCTTAATATTAGAAAAGTACACACGGTTTTTTTTTTTTTTGGGGGGGGGTGTGAAAAAGAGGATATTATATCCACGAACTAAACTAGGAATTATTCGGACATTTGCCAATATCACAAAGTTTATAAATCCTCATAGCCTTTTCTATTTTGCATCTTTTTCCCCCTTAAGATGGACGGGCAGCATTTCAAGAATGTTTCGTGCGACAAGCTAATTTTACCTCTCCAATATGTTGAGGTTTGAGAGGGCAATTGTGAATATAGGTGATCATCGGCGGCCCGCTCAAATCTAGTTCATGGTCAACTCAAGTGTCAAAGATGTTTGGACAATCAATCAAACATTATTACAACCATTTAATGCACAGTCTTCCGCATTTATATTGTTAGGGATATTTATCTTCCTGATTGATTATAATTGATTTCATATTGATTATAATTGATCTCATTTTGATATTGTAATATTTTATTACTTTAGATAGTTGTCTAGAACAGCCTATAAATAGGCTATTGTATTATCAGTATTACACACACTGAAATATACAAAAACTCATTTTTCCGGTTTATTCTATCATATACAAAAGCATTTGCCAAAAACCCTCTCAAATGCACCCTAAATAAAACAAAAAATGTGGTGTGACAATTAACCGAGTTTTCTATTATGATAATAGATAGAAGCCTTTGAATCATAATTAATAAAATGTATGAGTCATATTTAATCTAAATAATCCTTATTTTCATATGATAAATATACATTTTCTTTTATTAACGAATGATAACGTTATCTAGAGATGAACATGAGTCACATGACTAATTATTTGGTGCACAACGTGTACACGAATATTCACTTCTTCTAATGTTCGTAGGGTAGATAAGAAGAGACTAAATCTTAAAAATAAAACGTCTGATGAGAGAATTCCTATATATAGTTTTTTAGGAGGGTTCAAAAGGAGGATAATAAGTTGATTTAATTTCTAAACCAATTTGTGTCCACAAACTAAACTTAGAATTATTCAGGCATTGGCGAATTTCACAGGGTTTGTAAATCATTTAGCCTTTCCATTTTTGATATATTTTTTCTTTGAGACAAATGGGTAGCATTTCAAGATGGCTTTTATGTGACAAGCTAATTTCACCTCTCCAATATGTCTTGGTTCGAAAGGCCAATCGTGCATATGGGTGATCATTAGCCTTGAGGCCTGTTGGGCCGACCACCCAAATTTAATTTACGATCAGCTAAATTAGAGGGCTGATTCTTTTTCACGAGTTTGCAATAATTGATCAGAATGTGTTCGATTTCACATCCACGATTTACTATTTCCTTTAATCATGGATGGATCCAAATAAAGATTTTAAGCCTCAACAGTAAATATGTCGTCCCAGCCCGACCGATAGAATATCGAAGTTTGATAACCATCCATGGAGTAAATGTAATATATTTGCTGTTCTTATGGGAGAGGAAATAATATAGAAAACAAAAAGAAAATGTGTGTGATAGAAAGAGAATGGAGGCACACGTTTCCCAGTGACTTATCGAGCCCAGGGGAATGTTACAGAGGTGGATCGGGCTCATGTGAATTGGATCCGAAATGAAAAGAGACAAAAGAAAGGGAAAAACAACTTGGAAAACAATGGAGATGCGGGGTATCGATCCCCGTACCTCTCGCATGCTAAGCGAGCGCTCTACCATCTGAGCTACATCCCCTCCACGTACTCATTGTTTAATATTTATTTATATCATATAATACGAACATGCTGCACAACCAACGGAGATTTACTCCACCCTAAACCTATTAAAAAATAACGGTGGCGCTCGAATCGTTTGTTCAAATTAATCTAGGTTAATCTTATATAGTATGTCGTGTCAAAATAATAGCACTCAGAATGCTCATTTAACGAAATGAAGAAATTGCTCTTTAAGAAAAATAGAAATTTTTAAAGAAAACGAGCTTGCTCATTAAGAAGCAAAATATATAAGAGTTAATGTAGGCTACATTAATTGATACTGTAATTTATCGTTTTACCGAGTTAATCTAATGTGAGATAGAAGATTTCTTAATTAGTCTAATCTGAAATTGGTTAGTGTGGCCAAGTTGAGCCCAACCCATAATGATAGGGCCTATCTAGAAACCCTATAAATAGTGCTCAAGTCTCTCTTTTAACCCTAATAATCATAATTATCCTCACAAAAGAGCATTTCCTAAGAGCTAAGAATGATGGGCCATCTTATTAAGCTAGTAACATAGAGGGTAGTAGAGAAAATGATCTTGAGTTTGGATTGTTGCTACTCTGCATTAAGAACGATGGTCCAAATTAGAACTGTTAAACAAATGGGTCAAGTCGGGTTTAAGTCGGGTCATTAATGGTTCGACCCAAATTAACCCATTAACCCATTTATGCCTAATGTAAATTTTTCGACCCAACCCATATTAATAAAATATTTTCATATTTAACCAAATTTAGAAAAACTTATTCCTATGTTTTTTTTTTTTTTTTTTTAAGATTATATTACTAAAATACTTCCAAGCTTATTTCTTATATATATAAATGGTATTGCTAAAATAGTTTTATACAACACAAATTTAATGGACAATTTTTATAATTTTAAAATAATTATTTTAAAAAATCGAATTTTAATTATTTTTTAAAAATTAAAAATTTGATTATTTTTATTTTTAAAATATAATTTTCTATTTTCCATTTTCTTTTTGTTCTTCTACTTCTTTGGCCAGCCGCCGGCCACAGGCGAGCTTCAAGCTCGAGGCTTGCTAGATCGGCGAGGCTTAAGCCTTGCCCAACGTCGGCGAGCTTGAGTCTCACCAAATCGGTGAGGCTCGAGCCTGTCGGATGTTAGCGAGGCCTCCACCTTGCCGGATCCGGCGAGCTCGAGGCTCGCCGGCGCCAGGCGAGCTTGAGCTCTCCCCTCGTCGGACATCGGCGTTAGATTTGGCGAGCTTGAGGTCTGCTGGTGTTGGGTGAGCTCAAGCTCGCCCCTTGCCGGATCTGGCGAGGCTCGAGCCTCACCCAATGCTGACGAGTTCAAGTCTCACCAGATCGGCAAGGCTTGGGCATCGGCGAGGCCTCCGCCTCGCCAAATCCGACAAGCTCGAGGCTCGCTTGGCCGGTCGCCGGCCATTGCCATGCCGACAACTAGAGGAAGAAGAAAGAAAAAAAAAAAAAAAAGGAAAGAAAAAAAAAAAAGAAAAGAAAATTAAAATAAAAAATAATTATAATGTTGGTTTTTATAAAAAAAATTATTTTTGTAAAGTTAAAGAGAGGAGAGGGATTGTGAGGTTTTGGGTGAAAATGAGTTCTAAATCCAACCCATTTAAGACTCACTTAAGACCCACTTATCAAAGTCTTTAATTGTTAAACCCATTTAACTACTTTTTGTCAAAAAACAAGTGATCCATATATTACCCATTTATGATTTAAATGGGTCATATATGGCTTTAAGACCCATTTTGACACCTCTAGTCCAAATAAGGTGCATTTTTGCACCTTACATGTGGTATCAAAGCCTCCATAGATCACACGGATGTATCGTTTTTGCCTTTTTTTGCGATTTTTTGTGTAGCAAAAATCAAGTTTAATCATATAAATGGAAAAAACTAAAACCATGGGTGGCGCCATCGGAGGAGGCTGCTCACACGGATGTATAGTTTAGTTCCTATGACCCCTCGGGTGGACATAACCTTTAAAAGGATAAGGCAAATTTATGTCTGGTCCAAGCGTTAGTGTCACCTCAAGATCATATTTCTACAAGTTGATCCGAATAGACACAATGCACACATTCATAAGTAGTAAAAAAGAATACGATTTCACTTTTCACAACAAGGATTTCGCTTTTCACAAGGCGTTCACACCCTTTTGAAGCCAAACGCATACTAATTGGAGGAAAGAATAGCAGCAACCATTTTCCAAGCAGTTGCATGTATTGTATTCATTCAAAGGGCGCGTTAGTCATGAGCCTACAAGCCCCCCATGTTCCGAATCACACAACAAGAAAAAATCGAAATGCAAGAGAAACGGTATCACAAGGCCTCAACTGAATCTATCAAATTATGTGAACTCCTAGATTGCAAGACGGAAGAGATATTGAAGTGAAGGAAAGGCAAAATGACTATGACCAGTAAACAAAGGTCAATATACTCCTTGGATTCAAGAGAGAAGTGATGTACATAAACATACATAAATAAACTCTGGATGAGAACTTACAATAATCATTAATGTCACTCCAAAGGAAGGCCTACAAGCCTACAAATCTTGACAATCCAATGAAGCTTGTATCCTGCACAAATTGATGCCTTTT
The DNA here is from genome assembly GCA_014182515.1 of Eucalyptus microcorys. Taxonomy (NCBI): domain Eukaryota; kingdom Viridiplantae; phylum Streptophyta; class Magnoliopsida; order Myrtales; family Myrtaceae; genus Eucalyptus; species Eucalyptus microcorys. The sequence continues at coordinate 15,532,520 of CM024563.1, forward strand.
GCTAACACAATCTTTCCTATAATTTTACCCAGAAAAACCAGGTATAACTATAGCCACCTTTTAAGATGTAAAGCACAAGATCAAAAAAATTCTGGAAACGTTCAACCAGTCGAAAGTCACAATGTTTGCTCTTGTTTCTTTGGTAAAGTAATAATTTATCTATTGAGAGAAAAAAACTGTTTTGAGTACATCAGGAATATACAAGAACAGTAAGAAAAAGTAATAAGGCTAACCTTATTCCCAAAGGATTGGAACATGAAGGTCATTAACACTTAATTAGCAAGGATGGAGTCAAGAGAAGGTTCGAATCCATCAAAGAGTCTTGTATTATAATCCTTCCGAATGCACCATATGAGGCAAAGAGGAGCAACAGTCCAAGCTAATTTGGGTAGAGAAGAACATAATCTGCATCATTGAAGCAAACTTAAAACAGGCTTCAGCAGAATTTATATATACCAGAAGAATTGAGAATGAGATGCTAGAATGTTGAGCAAAACCAAAATGAAGAAGCAAGTGTTCTGTGGATTAGCTGGATATTTTATGATGTAGGACCGCTGAGTCGCCTGATAAAGAATAATGAGGCTTCACACCCAAAGCTTCCTAAGCATCACATGAAAAGAAAATTTGCATCACACGATCCCAAAGCAAATACTTGCAAAATTTGGCATTTTTTCAAATTTTTGGAGAGAGAATTATGACAATATTTATCGACTCTTCTAAATAGTACTCCCAGTTACAATAGGAAATCTCTAAATAAGAAACATAGTTGAAATAGGAAACACAGTCTCCTACTTCTCAAACTTCAAAAAGTTTAGCAAAATACTAATAATTCTCAAACCCAAGTTCATAAGTTTACTAATTAAACTTGAAAAAGAATTTTAATCCTTCTAGGGCTCTTATTTGAGTTGCAAAGTCTATCATAAACAAAACGATATTGGTAGAAACAGCAATATTTGAAAAAAAATCATCTTCAATGATTTTGTTGGCTGCATCACTATGCACATGCAGACCAGCCAACCCAAACTTGATTTGAGATGAGAGTAAAGACTAACAGAAGCTGCTAAGCAAATGGAAAAAAATTAAAATAAAATAATGATGATGATAATAATAATAATTTGCAAAACCATTACTTCAGTCAGTATTTGTACATGTAGGACTGATTCTTGAACATTCAATATCACAGCTACTCCTGTACATCATAAGGTAACACAGAGCATGAGAGAAAAATAAAATTCAATGAAGATTTCAATTCATGCATTCTCTAAAGCATCCTATGAAGAACTGACTACAAGAGAAGAAAATTCTTCACAAAAGAAACAAACTCTGGGTCATGTTGCCAAAATAGGAGAAATTCTTGGGCCAAAGAAACATATCAGTTATTCATTAGTGTGATGAAGCAGTGACAGAGAGAAGGATTATGGGAAAAACAGCCACACAATCTGAAAGTGGCCCATCAGTAAACAAACTAAAGTAGGATAGCCTAAATAGTTAATGCAATAATTTCTTGATATAGTTGAAGCAAAAAACTTATTAACTACTGCAATTCATGCTGCCAAAGAAAAGGCAATTTGAACATATTAATTGTATAAGCAATTGATGTGCAATAATGGATAGCCAGAAATAGCATAGTCCAGAATCAAAGTTAAACAACTACTGACCAAATTCAAGAAACTTCAATGATTGGCATAACTTCGAACACTATATCCTGTAATCCCAGGGTACCAACTTTTTATCACATGGGATAACCACACTTTTGACTGAACTAATTCCATCAATGCATGAAGCCTCCCTGTCCTGTTCATCAGGTAAGACTCCTATCATCACAGGGTATCTAAGATTACATTTATTAAGAGATGTTCTGTTTAAGCATGAAACCTGTCCGGTCCAAATTAAATGTTAGACTACTCAACCAAACCTTTTCCATTTGTAAGGTACCATCTCTCATGCCATACTCTTAGCGATTCTTGGACAGATCTGATCAATTCTATCTATCGTCAAATTTTTAATTCTCCACTTTATTAAGCCATCTCATCTTCCTTCATCAATTTCATAAGAATTTCTTCCTCATTTTACTTCCATAACATCTCATACCTTTTTATATGCTTCTCCAAAGATTCATGAGCGAATCTTCACATGCAAATCATCCAATATCGCAGCAATTAAATTGGTAGGTGTAGTAAGAGTTTCTTGGCATGAACTTCCTCAACCTTTATCATATCTAGAATTCCTGTGTCGAAAACCACAACCCAAGTATGATATCAACCATATAATTCGATGAACAGAGTGCAATAAGATGGTGGAAGTTACCAGAAATTTAGAATACACAATTAAAGGTACTTGTCAACAATAAGACAAAGCTGGGAGTAAGCTATTGCCAAAAGGTGCCTACTACAGATGTAGTATATAACTAAAGCATGAGTATTCAAGACAAAAGAAGAAAAAAAGTAAGGCATAAGCATTCTTCCAGGATTTTAGAGTGATAATATAAAAACTCTAGAAAAAAAAAAAATCTTGAGCATTCTATACTTTTGGCAGAAACATTTCTTGCAAGACTTCTTTTGGCATGATCTATACCCAACACTTGTATAACGAAAGAGTTTACTATAACACACAACATTTAGATGCAGACCATGTATACTTCTGGAAGAGCACAGTTGATCGACCAAAGATGTGTTAGTCATTGTCATCATCACTTAGCACAATGACATTGAGCGGTGAACAAGATCTAGCATCCTTTGCCATTAGTTTCCCAGGTGCCAGTTTGCCAAAAGAAGGTGCTTTCTTCACAGTTGAAGTAGGACTGTCAACAATGCCTTGTTTGGTTGATGCCATATCATTATTTGATTCTGCAGCTTTCACCCCAGAATGGGATACAAAATTAGTTATCTCATCTTCAGAGTCTGAGGAGACTGATACACTTGCACTTTCAGATAGAACACCGATGATATGTCTGTGTGAATGCGATGAGCTTTCTGCTTTCCCAAAATCATTGTTTACTTCACCCCTCAATCCATCTGAAGACATTTTTTTAATCAAATGTTCTTTCAGTTCAGCCTTGATGTGACCTCTAGAGGTGATGCTTGCACTTGTGCTAACCTTTTGTCCCGAATCAGTTGGTTCAGCATCTGAGGTGGACTTGCTTACAAGAGCAGAACTCACCGGTAGATCTTCTGTGGAAGTCTTAAAAGCAAGCCCAAGAGCTTTGGCCCATTTGTACACAGCGCTGAGCTTCCCTTCCAAAGCTTCAATAAGGAGGTTCAGCTCACCAACTTCATAGCGGAACAGGAAAACTTTATTGGTCCAAGCGCAAGAGCAAATTTGTGTAGCATGATCTAGACATGAATATTTGTCCCTCGAACATTTGCAGGACACCGCAGAAAGATGCAAATCAAAATGACATATGCCGCATTCTCTCTTACTTGAAGCATCAAAGTTCTGGTCCATTTTCTTTGACCGTGAAGAGTTGCAAAGATATTTTCTCCTTAGACTCTCCCATTTTACTCGTGACTGGGAAAAGAAAAGAAAAAGGCTGATAAGCAAAATTAAAAGCACATTGACTTTGTTAAAAAATAAATCAAGTGCACCACAGAAGTTAAGACAAAAGGAGTTGGTTATTAACCACACAAACAAATGCCCACACAAGCTTTAAAAAATAATCTTACTTACATACCTTGAGTGCTTTGACCAGGATCCCATCTTTTCCACATGCATGTTTCCACCTTAAGTTATCTGCAGTCTCCTTTTTCAACAGTAAAAGTTCCCATTGCGCCCTTACAGCTTCCCTAGCTCCTCCAAGCAACAGCTTATCATGGGAAATCATTGTCTTTCTCCTTTTCTCACGATAAAGTTCAACAATATTCTGTCCATGAGATAACCAATCAAGAGGAGCAACATTAACGGATTCCACACAGTTAAATCCACAGCTAAATCCTGATTTATACGCTCCTGGAAAAATAACAACCAACTCTCCTGGATTCTGAGCACAACGGTAGACAGGTATACCCTGGCTTTTCAGGGTTGATGGGGATAAATGAGAAAACTGCATCCAATATTACAAATTTACACATCAATCAAACACTTAGGTTGTAGGATTGTAACTATACACATCTCTATGATGTATAACCAACTTTATGAAGAATGAAAGAAATGTTAAAAGAAGTAGCAAATAATTCACTCAACTTCCCACAAGCATAGCTAGGACAAAAACTTTAACACAACAATGTTCCGACAGTCACATCACTCTTCTTGTGACGTTCTTCACAATTCCATAACAATATCAGAACGAGCAGCACGCGAATTTTTTAATTGGTAAGTCTTGTTTTGATGCTAAAAGGTTGTCTAAGTAGATGAAAGCATGTCACAGCATTGAGAGAATACACAGAGCGCACAAGAAGTGTAGGTGGACGAATTAAAAAATAGATCAAAGAATAATATTAAGGCTTGTTTCATGGAAAATATGACGTTTCTGGAAAATGTTTTCTAAAAAGCCATTTTCCAGGAAAATATAATTACTTTCTAATGTTTGGCCGAAATGTGAAAAGAAGCGGAAAATATTTTCAACTGTCCGGTAAGGAAATTTTTTTCTTTCATGCACTCTTTTTCAATAATTTTTAATTATTTTTTATATTATAAAAAATCAATTTAATTTTTTTTTTCTTCTCTTTGTTTTTTTGTCTTCTTCTTCTCCGGCCGGTTGCTAGCCACGGCGATGGCCAGCAATCAACTGAAGGCCGTGGCTAGCAACCAACCAAAGGCAAGCTCAAGCTCACCTGACGCCGGCAAGCAAGCTCGAGCTTGCCGCTCGATTGGATCGTTGATTTGGCAAGCGGCGGCCTCAACTCGCTAGATCAGCAAGCAGCGAGCCAGATCGACAAGCGATGAGCCTAGAGCCCTAGGTCACCGTCAATCGGGCAAGCGGCGAGCTCAAGCCCTAGCTCGCCGCCAATCAGGTGAGTAGTGAGCCTCAAGCTCGCTTGAGGCCAACGAGCTTGAGGCTCACCTATGGCCGGTCATCATGACTGGCGACCAGAACTTAAAAAAAAAAAAAGAAAGGCTTAAAAATTCGAATTCTTTGAAAAAAGAAAATAAAAAGATAAAGAAAGATGAAAAGGTTAACATGGGTGTTAGATAGGAGAAAGTGAGTGAAGAAGATGTTTTCCTCTTTCTCAAAAGTGAAAAACATTTTCCCCTATCTTAGAAGACTTTTTTCCCATAATGAAAAATGTTTTGCATTCTTATTACAGTTGCTGATTCAGAGACAAAAGTTCAGCCAAAAAGTCAAGAGGTTTTGGATGATGGTGGAAATAGAAGCACAGTATCTACAATTTAAATACCCAGTAACTCCCATAAAGGTCGTTCCACCTTAGGTCATTTTTCATTGTCACCATGAAATTCAATTGTACGGCAGAGATCACCACTACACATTCGAAAATCATTCAATCGTCACCAATCTGTTGCATATGGTGGTGATCACTTCTCTCTCTCTCTCCATTATCACCATGGAATTCAAATTGTATGGCAAAGATCACCACTAAACATTCAAAAATCATTCAATTGTCACAATCTGTTGTGTATTGTAGTGATCACTACTCTCTCTCTCTCTCTCTCTCTCTCTCTCTCTCTCTCTCTCTTGCCAATTGAAAACGACAACAGCACCGCATGTCATCTATAAAGAAAATATCTTGTAGGTGGACATGTCAGCATTTGGCCGGAACCCAAAGGGCATCAATTGATTGCCATTTCGATATTCCAATACATTGGGTAACAGATATTAGTGACCCAAGTGATATTCATTACCAAACATATGAAATAACCACCAATTTCTAATACCGGATAGGTACTTACCATGTTCAACTCATGCTGGCAGCAACACCACATGTCATCTATAAAGAAAATATCTTGTAGGTGGACATGTCAGCATTTGGCTGGAAACCCAAAGGGCATTGATTGATAATCATTTCGACATTTCGATATATTGGGCGACAGTATTAGTGACCCAAGTGATCATTACCAAACATATGAAATAACAACCAATTTCTGATATTTACATAATAGGTACTTACCACGTTTAACCCATGCTGTACGGATAGCAACTCCATGGAATACTTCTTAACAATAGCCTCAAACTTAGCACGATATCTGCCTGGGATGCAGTACCAAATTGTTGGAGCACCAATATGCGTATAGCATACTGAATATAAGCAGTGTTCTTCACATTTCTGCTTCCAACATTGGCGGCAAAGTCAGGCCATAAACGATATATAAAAGACATGGATAAATTAGCATGAAAGAGGAGTCAACAATAATAATAGCCAAGAAATGAACATGCAAAACCGAGCAAATATCAAGGACCACACCGAGAAAACAATATCTAGGACTAGGAAAACCCATATAAGTTTAGAAGCGATAATATAACTACAGCAGGATTGCATAAGCGAGAATGAACAAAAACGAATTAACATGCACTAAGAAGCTTTAAAATCTTACCCAGAGACTTGTTGCAAAGCACATACCCACATGTAGCTTAGGTGCCAAAATACTACATGTACTGAAGCTCTCAAAAGAAAGAAGAGAACCAGAAAGCCTTGGTAAATCATTCAGGTTCCACCCAGAATTAAAGGTAGAAGAGAATCCACTGCCAAAAGTTCTAGAATCCAAATCATCGCTGCATAACACCTACAAGAGCATAGGAGACCTGTTAGTAGCAAGTGAAACAAAGAAGTCAATATAATTGCTATCTTTCCTTTACCTCAATTTTATTGGTAGGATTCTCACAGATCTGTCTATATTCACACTCAATATTCTGCACATCATCATCTGACTTCATATCATAATCCTTTTTCAGGAAATAGTTTTCCTGAAAATCATCGGCATATTTCTTGAAAGTTTCAAGAGTATATTCCGGACCACATTCCCATTGAATGCCTTCAGTACAAAGGCATCCATCTTCACAAGGGTAAAAGTAGCATTTTTTTTGGACCCCATCATCAGAGGCCAATGTCAAGATATTTTGGTTTTTACAGTCAGCATTTCCATTACATTTAACTGTTTCCCTTGGCAAATGGGTATTTAGCAGCAAATCTAGTCGTTGTACTTGAGTCCTGAATCTAGCACTTCCCCATATGTTTTTCTCAGTTAATTGGCACGGAGGCTTCCAAGAAGGGGGAGGAACAACACGACAGATCCCATACGCTTCTGCTCTCTGGTGTAAGCTTGTCAGGTACCCAAGGGGGTCGCCGAATTCCTGGTAATCAAATTCCAAAAATTCTAAAATGACCCAAATTTTGACAGTGGGTTAGACAGGGGAACCTAGTGGTCCCCTTGACTATAATTGTTTACACAGACATTTTCTGGAATCAGCCTAGAGTTTATTAGAAGGATTACCTCTTCAGTCGGTCGGAAAACAGGAGCCTCCTCAAAGGTACAAGTTATTGCATTTTCAGAATCCCCTCCAGCTTGTACCTGTTCTAGAACAGCAAGATAGGAAACTAAACTAGTTTCAGACTCTCCAAGTCAAATAGTGCAAAATAAGCAAACATGTAGAAAAATAACATGAAGACAGATATCCATTGTTCTCAGGTAGAAAAACCAAGCGAATTAGAGGGAATATTTCTATCTGTGCAATTGAATTCAAATGCGCATCGACTCCCAAAAAGATTCACAAGCTAGCATCATATCAACTTCTCTGGAGTCTGGCCTCTTAAAAAATTGATGTTCAAATTTGAACCGACACTTTAATTGAAAATCAGTCTGGGAGAAAAGAAACAGGTTCAACATTCAGCTGTCTTAACTTCAAGTGAAGGTCAGTGAACATCCAGAATCTGAAACCCGTAACAGATTACGGATTTCTAATAATGAAGAAAGAACTGGACCAGAGAAAAGTCCTCAAGGCGGGAGCAACAGTTTCCTCATTTGAACCACACAAGTTGTGAACCTCTGGAATTCACAGTGGCAAAATTACATGACAATTAATAGTCCATGAGGGCTTGCAGTTGCTTATTCAGGTAAAATAGCAACAAGACAGCTTTACAGCAACCTTGCTTCACAGAAATATATGTGAAAAACTTCTTTCCGCACCAAGTACTTCTACTTTGTCGAGACCCAGTATAATTACTAAAAGGCGACTGGGATGATGCCTCAACCGAAAGAAAGGCCTCATTGGTTCACTTCGAAAATGAAATCCAATTCCTGATGAACCATACTTCTGTTTGGCAACATTTTTATACTAGGAACCAGATTACTAAAGTTATTAACCTCCCACGGAATCATCTATGTTACTTGTTCTCCCTCACCAAACGAGCTCTTTCCAAGTCTCCCATCATTGCTCCTGCCCTCATACTCTCTCTCTCTAACATGCTTATTTAACTTGAGCATTGCACTCCACATGCTTGATAACATGATTTAGGTGTCTATGAAAGTAAACAAACAACAGAACAGACTACAACGCGAAGGCCATTCCGAGAACGAGGCCAAAGGGGAAACGAAAAGTTACCACAACCGCCTCGTGCTTCGCTGAGTCGGAATCTTGTGCACCGTGACCGCCGGTTCCGCTTTCGTGGTGAAGCACCCAAGGTCTGCGATTGATGGAGGCGTCCGCGACGGCAGGCTCAGCATTCGCCTCTTCGGCCCTCTTGAGAAGGAAGGATGTGAGAGACGCGAAACCCGGCGGAACGGACAGGTCTTTCCTTCTCTCTTTCTCTGCTACTTCAGGTTTCGGACGTTTCGTTCCCATCTGCCAATTGCCATTGAAGTCGGATCTCAATTTCAGATCCCACACAAAACAAACCAGCACAAATTCATTCACGAACTAGCCAAAATCCCTACTCAAAAAACTTTGAAAATTGGGGGACATTCGCCTACGACACGAACGATGAGAAGCCCGAAATGTAATAATGACAAGAGTGAAAGAGGCAATTCAGCTCGGGATTACGAGCTTGCCAATGAACAAGCGTGAACGTACCGCCAGTCCGGAGGCTTCGCCTGAGAAGTCCGAGAAATTAAAAGACACCTTTCAAAAGAAAAGTAGCAAAATTGGGACCCTGGAGTCGTACTTAGCCATTTTTTTCTTTTTTATTAGCGAGGATTTCACCACGGGCCTTCCGTGCCCAGATGGCACCGAAGGGCCGGGCCCCTATATCTCGAGGGAGACTAACCCAGTAAGAGATCCCACTTAAATCGCTAGCAACTACGGGTTCGAACCTTCGACCTTGACGATAAAGGAAAGTTTCTCAACCAACGTAATTAGCTACGCGTAGGGTGGGGTTACTTAGCTAGGTTGATTCGCGAAAAAATAAATTATTTATATCTTTTGAAATAATTAATTAATAAAAAAATTTCATCATTAGTTTGATGTTATAATGCATCTTCTATTCTCTAATGTGTGTACATACATGTACATTATTTATCAACTCAATGAAGCATCCCAAATTATGTTTATTTATTGTGTCGAGTGAAGGAAGGCAATTTAGGTTGAAACATAATCACCATTAACGAATATCCGTCAATTATTAGTCAAGATCAAGTCGTATAGATGTATCATACCATTAATAAATGGTACCGAATCGATAATTAACTTTAAATGCACGAGATTGCCGTTGGTTGTGGATTAACGAATGCACGAAATCATGTATGCTTCTAGACAATAGCTTATCATGCAATAGAGCTCAAACAAATAATAGATTGCGAAACTTATCCTGAAAATGTTTAGATCAATGACAATTTCTAGAATAGAAGCTTCAACATAGCAAGTGGAGTCACCCTCCTCGACATGAGTCGTAAATTAATAACTACCATCAATGCATGAAAGTGGAACAATATCAACGCAAATTTCTAGCAGAAGAAATTGGAGGCGATCCTCGTTGCAGGATGAAGGGAGACAAACTTCGATTGAGGAACCTGGAAATCAAACCTCTGTTACAATGTCATACATTATAACCCAGTTGAATAATTAGAATGATAGCACGAGTGCTCCGATTCCAATTAAGAGAACCGTACCTGATGTTGGCGGCAGCAAAAGCTAGCCGATGTGGACGAAGGAAGAGGGGCTGCCGGTTGAGGAAGGAGGAAGACGAAGCCAAATGGGGGAAAAAGGCAAAAAAAGGCAAAAAAAGAAGGAAGGAAAAAAGAAATAAAGACACATCCAACACGTTAAGTATCATCCTTGGCCTGACATGTTTGGACGGCCGGCTGGAGCCTTAGCTCGCATTTTTTCTGATCCATGAAATTTACGAAAATTCTAATCAATTCGACTAAGCCTCTGGATTATAATTTTTCTTAAAATTTAAAGATATGAAACACTTTAGTTGAGCTAGACAATCCTTTTGAAACTTAACGATCAAGATCATCACCCGTCATAGAGACTTAAAGAATAAAGAAAGCCTGTTACTTTTAAGGAGTAAATCTATATTATCATCACAATGGAAAAAGGATATGGAGAAAATAAATCAACCGAAATTTAAATATTAGGAAAAATAAATATCAATAACAGTTGAGAAAGCGTCTCAATAACCAAAAGGTTAAACAACAAAAATTGAATAACCATCGTGTGTTTTTAACTGGCTAATTAATGCAAAAAAAGAAGAAGATAATTAATGAAATTATTTAACACAGATCACCTTAGATATTGGTCAGTCATTTCTTTTTATGATTTGAGGACAGCATTTTTCTTCATATCTTTTTATATTAATCAATCATTTTTTTTTTTTTCATATTAGTTAGTATAAATTATGAGTAACTATTTTTTTCTCATTTGACCTTTTTGTCAATAAGGTCGTTTCCCTTTCTATTCAATCTGTGTTTGTTCTTTTACTTCAAATATCTTATTTAGTTCTATTATATTTGGCCCTTTATTTTATAATGCTATTAATTTTTCAGTTATCATTTTAATTAATTTAGATTTCTACTGTATTTTGTATTTTTTTTAATAACAACTAAGTGTAAAACAGAGATTTCTCCCAAAAAAAAAAAAAAAGAGATGAATATATTATTTTACTTCTTAAAAGACTTACATTGCATATGCTAGTGGCAAAAATAATAAAGAATTGACAGTTGTATTGTGTAATGGATGAAATTCAGCCACAAAAACGTACCTTGATTACTCGTTAATAGAGAGCAGTGCTTCATTTTCAGTTGTGCATAAAATTTAAAGATTTTAGCTGTTCTTTTGTATAATTAATGAATAACAAATACATGAAAATATAGAGTTCTTGTTAGCCGATATACAAATAAAATAAAATAAAATAAAATAAAATAAAATAATAATAATAATAATAATAATAATAATAATAATAATAATAATAATAATAATAATAATAATAATAATAATAATAATAATAATAATAATAATAATAATAATAATAATAATAATAATAATAATAATAATAATAATAATAATAATAATAATAATAATAATAATAATAATAATAATAATAATAATAATAATAATAATAATAATAATAATAATAATAATAATAATAATAATAATAGAAGGAATTGCATTTTATTCCCCGAATTTTTCCGGTTCTTGCAAAATGCCCCTAATGTTTTCACTGTCGCAATATGCCTATACTTTCTAATTCGTTTCAACTTAGCTGTAAAGTTGACATTGACCGACTTCTACGCCAAAATCTGACCAGGGGACCCACTTGTTCTCCTTGCTTCGATTAACGAGGGCAAAAAGATCTCGTCACTTTATGCTACATTTACACCTTCAAAACTAGGGTTGAGTTCTATATAGGACTATATTGATGAGGATGGCTCGATTTCAAGTTCTGGTAAGAATTGATTTAGTTTTCCATTTCATATTTTTTCAAACCTATACTATGTGGTTTGGTTTCTGATTCTCAAGTACGAATCAAACTGCGACATCCTCAATCCGACCCCAATCTACAGAATGGAATTACGACGATGACCAATCTACGAAATGAGATAACAATGAAGATCGATAGACTACAGAAAAGTTGAGAATACGACTTTGAACGAAAACACAATTTTTCATCAATGAATCATGAAATTTCAAAAAAGTAGAAATGGGCTGCAAATAAGAAATCATATGGGCCCAAGCACACAAAAGGGCCCAATGGGCCTCATGACCACAATGGGTGGCCCAAGTGGGCCCATTCACTAACGGCCCAAGAGGGCCCACTCATGGGCTGCCCAAGGAAGCCCATATGCCATTCAAGCCAACTTTAGTCTTTGTAAGCTTGCACACTATCTAACCCAAGTGCATGAATAGTGAAATAGATAAGTTGTCCATTCTAGAAGCTTAAAAGCAAATAAAATAAAAATTATGGGCATGAAGAATGGACTTGGCACCCAAGCCAAGAGAGGAGAGAGAGAGAGAGACCTCATCACCTAGCCTAACCTACCTAAGCCTATCCCCTATTCAAGCATGTGCATGTAAGACTATAGCTTATTCTAAATCCCTAATTTGTCCTTCTAAAAGCTAGTTAGCCCTTGAGGCAAATTGGGTTGGCCATTTGAAGGGCATTCACGCCCAATTGAAGAGAGAAGGAAGAGGAGGGTCCACTTGGCTGTCTTCCTCGGTTCTATTCCAATGATAAGCACATGCTTATAGCTTGCCTTCATCAATTGCCTTGGATTGGCAATTCTCATGAGCAACCCTTAGCCATATAAATGCTTGGATAAGAGGAATTATGGGGAATTTAGTACATGCTCATTAATACGATCTCTCTTTCATTCTCTCTTTCTCTCTTGTTCTCTTATTCTCTCTCTTTCCATCATTCCCCATTACCATCGACACTCCCTTCTCTCTCCCTTACCAGTTGGCCGAGCACCTCAAATTGTTGCACCCCAACTCGCTCGAGATGCGCGACAACCTGCACTTGTCATGCCCCGACCCGCTCAAGACGCGTGACAACCTGCGCTCGTCGTCATTCATTTCCACTTAGGACCCAAGGTCATTCGATTGCGATGTCCTAAGAGGCGTCGCCGAACCAATCACTTTATTCGATTAAATACGCAAGCGGAAGCATAAACAATTCATCCAATCAACAAACGGGAATAGTTTTAACCATACTCATATCTATATATTATACATATATGCATCCATAACGTCATTACAACACACCAGTTATTTATATCCAAACTTCAATGTCACTTGTTATGCCATTTCATGTTCAATCAAAATGCACGGTCATTCGCACTTCCAAAAGATTTCAGGGTTAACCTAGCTCCTCTATACTACGAAGCGATTTGAAAAGGGTGGTATCCCCACGTGCCTAGTATGCGTCCAAACTCAAAATACCATAGCTTGGGCTTGGCTAGTCATGATTAGGGCCTAAAAAGGTTAAACAACGAGGAGTGAAATAAACTCAATGAGTGAACTCCCTAGATCTTGCGTAGGGAAGTCATTCACCTCGGAAACACCCTAAACATGCAAGTTATCTATCGACGGCAAATCAATAGTAAAACAACCTCTACTTTGCCTTAACTATAACATAAATGGTTATTTCATTTCCTCAAAACTATTGATATGAGCATATAAACAATTTTTGAAACACCTCATACACTCATGGGAGCCAAACATAAAAACATGCAATATAATATAGTCATGCGTCCATGTCATGCAATAATCTAGACCTGCTCATATATTAATCTCATGTCACACGTATGTAGACTATAGCATCGCTTATCGCTTCTTAAAATATGCATTCATGCACTCATGCTATGCAATAATCCAGAACTATTCATATATCAATCTCAGATCACATGTGTGTCGATTATAGCATCACTTTTCAAAATATGCATTCATGCACTCATGCACTTTTCACACAACCATGTCTAGATTATTATGGCCACTTAGGACCCAAGGTCAACCCGAAGGTTTGCAGTCATTCGGTGTAACCGGGCATCGTCCCATCCCATTGGGCACGGCATCATCCCGCGTAATGCATATGCCTCAGGATAGCATTCCAATAAGGAGTTTCGTTTCGAGATCCATTCGCGAACGGCATCCGTTGACTTAAGGGCATCTAAACTTAATCGAGTATTGTCCCACATAATCATATACATCAGGACAGAACCATCACCTCGCATAATCATACGCATCATGGTATGTAAGTGATCACAAGAGCATACAATTACCTTGCATAATCATATGCATCTGGGTAAATAAGTGATCACATGAGCATACAATCATCTCGCATAATTATATGCATCAGGGGTATTTAAATGATCACACGAGCATGCAATCACCAAAGCTCATGTCATATCTTTCTCATTGATTGATGGAAGTGTGTGTAATACTCATACAATATGCAACGGCACTAATTACATATAACCATATCATGCTGCCATGCCATGTGATCACATCCCAATCATGCATTTGTCAAATTAATCATACTTCTATCTCATGGCATATTATCTCATAACAACGCTTTAAACACTTCATTATACTATATTTTCACATATTCATACGTACACACTAATTAGTCGCATGCCATCATGTCATCCTTGTATCTCATATTATATCAGCCAAATACATCACTTGAACACTTCAACATGCCATCTTTCCACATACCTCAACGAATACCATAACCTTTATTATTTTCCCATTCTAATAAGTACATAAGAATGCACTATATTCTACTTTAGCAACCAACAATTCATCAATCAAATTAGGACTCGTGGCATATAGAACTCTCATCAAGGTAAGATAAATCATTACAATTATGTATAAGTTATTAGAATAATCTATCATAGGCTGTCATAACCTATACAATGACTTATTTCACATTATTATAATATGTCATCACAACTTAACACTTTTCGCATATCATAACATAATAACTTATCGCATCTCCATTTATCACATTTCAATAGCTTATCGGATATCAGAAAGGCTTATCACGATAACCTATTGGAAACACATGATAACCTATCGCGATAACTTATCGGCAAAGCATGATAACCTATCAGAACCCCATGATCACTTATCATGCAAAACCCATTTATCACATCAACAAAGCATCATTTAACCTTAATCTAGTCCTAAACTAACTCCAAAATGCAATAACAACCCTATTCAAGGGCTAGAAAGCCACTCACTCTCGATTCCAAGCTCGACAAATGATGGCAAAGGTGCGACAAGGGTTGGATGGCTATCATGGTGCTCGGCAATGGCTAGTCACCTTCCAAAGAGATCACGACAAGGCTGGGGTTAGCGGCACGGCTCATGGCGAGGCTCGGTGAGGCTTGACGGTGGTTGGTCAATGCTTGGTAGCCCATATCAAGGCCAAAACAGCCAAGGGACAATGGCGTGAGGTGGTAAGGACAGCATTCAACCACGACAACGATAAGGGCGTGCGGCTTCCAGTGGTTTACAGTGGCTCCAATCAAAAGGAAAAGAGAGGGATATGGGTGTGAGATGAGGGATGGGGAGGATGAGAAGGTTCAGCTGGTGCAAGGAAATGGAGAGAGAGAGAGAGAGAGTGAGTGAAAATTCTTCCAAATGGATGGAGAGAGAGAGAGAGAGAGAGAGAGAGAGAGAGAGAGAAAGTGAGAGAAATGAGAGAATGAGAGAATGAGAGAGAAAATGGGTGGTTGAATGAGCTAGGGGAGAGAGAGAAAGATTGTTGCACATGTCTAAGCCATTAGATGGCCAAGTTGCATCCTTTCTCCCTAACACAAGAATGGAGGGTCAAGATTGCTTCTTGCTTTACTTCCTCCCTAAGTTCCATTAATGCCATTTATTGCAAATTAAATGAACTCATCATGCCTAGGCTAGAAAATAGGATAGTTAGGCTTAGCTAGGTAGGGTAGGCTAGGCATGCCATCATCTTCTCTCTCCTCTTCTCATTGGGCGCCCATCTCTTGTTTTATTAGGCAGAAGCCTGGGTACTATTCACGCACATGGGCATTAATGAGGGATTTGAAAAAATCAAAAAGGGCTTGGGTGGCCCATTGGCTCCTTTGGGCCACCCATCTTAAGTGTGAGGCCTATTGGGCTGCACACATTGGGCTTAGGCCCATTGGGCCGCCTTCATGGGCCAAAGGGCCCATTGGGCCCACTTGTGGGTTTGGGCCCACATGGGTCCTCATCCGTGGCCCATTTCCACATTTCCTAATTTTTACGTCTCATCGATGAAAAATCAAGTTTTTGCTCCAAAGTGGCATTCTTGGCATTTTTGTGGCCTATCGATCCCCATTGCAATCCTGCTATCAAGATTTGCCACTATTGTAATCTCGTTCCAAAAATTGAGGTCGGATTAAGGATTTCATAGCACTCGTCATCATTCATTTCCTTTAGGTTATTCGATTGCGACGTCCTAGGAGGTATCGCCGACTTAATCATTTTATTTCGATTAAATACGCAAGCGGAAGCATAAACAATTCACCTAATCAACAAACAAAGATAGTTTTAACCACACTCATATATATACATATGCATCAAAAGATTGTCATATCATACGAGTGATAATCAAAACAGCTTAAACACACCAAACTAAGCTCTTAGTCTCCAAGCAAGACCACAACCTTTACCAAAAAGGGGTTTGGGGGTAAACCTAGCACCTCTAGTATTACGAGAGTGGTCCAAAAAGTATTACTAACCCTATTACCACTTAACTATGTATAGGCAACTTAAAATAACTAGCTAAACTAAAAAAATGCTATCAAATAAAATAAATAGAAAAATAACATGAAAAATAAAAAAAGTAAAAATAAGCCACCTAAAACGGGGAAGAGGCGGCGTGATTGGTGAGCGGACCCGGCGCGTTGATGGGCGAATGGGCGCGGTGGTGGCGTCGGTCTTCTTGGGCGGAGGCGGGCAGAGACCGGCGGAGGTGGGTCATGTACCGGCGTGGGTGAGCAGCGAGCAAGGCGGCGTCGGGTCGGCCGAGTCGCGAGTCGCCGAGGCGCGGTGTCGGGCTCGGTGGTGTTCTTTGAGGTTACGACGGCGTCACGGACGGTGGCCGGTGCGAGGGGTACGAGCAAAGGCTGGTTGCGGGTTGCGGTGGCGGTGGTGAACGATGAGAGCTCGGTTCTGCGGAACGGCGGTGGAGCGGAGCAGGCCTCGGGCCGGAGGCACGGCGTCGGATGCGCAGGAGTGGCGTATGGTGAGCGGAGACGGGCGGCTCCATTTTTTTTAATTCCCCGAAAGGTCAAACCCTTTTTATAGTGGTTCCGATCGGGCTATGGCTTGACAATCATATCGGGATCAAGCTTAGGATTGAACACCTCCTCGTCAGGAACATCCATATCCATGGCATCCCAATTGATGCCTCCCCTTAATCCTTCGGCATTCGGAGGTCCATCAAAATGGCAGATGGGACCGTGTCTTTCATCTCCTACCCAAATATGCCAAGCTATAAAACGATGAGCCACTAGATTAGGAGGTCCCTCATCGACCCATATGGTCGTGACGTAGCACATGTAACGTGCATCGGTTTACCCTATCGGATACTTAGTGACCTCTTGGCTACGCTCTACGTGTGACATCCTCAAAATTCGACCATATTCACGATATGATAAGGGGTTTACTTCTATCAATGCGCAATTAGTAGAATTATACTTGGAATTGGTTTATAAGCCATTCAAGAATGTTAAACCTATTGAGAAAGGCAATTTAGGATTTCAATATGCATGACCAGAGAACTTAACCATGGATTGATAATTCGATTATAAGGATCGATGAGGGACAAACTTAAGCCATTTCAAACTGATTTATGAACTGTTATAGATTGATTCGATAATAGTATATAATCAGATTGCATATGATTCTGTACGATTACTATATTAATTACAAACGACCCTAAACCAATTCCAAATGATCGTGTACTTTGGAATGAGCAATTGACCCCTCACGATCACATGACAACCGAAGATCACCCATGAATTAAAATTGGCTTAAACGTGGATTGATATCAAATCAACCACGGGTCGAACTCACGAAACTCCTAAAGGCCGCCCGTTGGTTTTATAGAGGATTAAGAGACAACCATTGGACATTACTTAATCAAATTCCTTATTTATCGGTAAACCTTGAATTTTGGATAAGAGGAATTGGGCTGAAAATTGGAAGCACAAAGGGGGCCCACGAATTTGGAAAGGCCCAATGGGCCACATTCGCTTTAAATTTCGTCAAGGGCCCAAATAGAAGGAAATTACAGTTTTACCCTTTAAGGCCCATTAAGCTTGTTTAGGCCCAAATTGGATTAATTAAGCCCAAGTCTAAGTTTGTCAAGCCCAAGGACAAGCCCATTAAGACAATTGGGCCATTTTGGACCTAGCCCATGTGTGTGAACAGTAACCTACGTGAATAGTGTGCGTGAATAGTAACCTAGCTTCTAGTAGGCTTTGATTTTTGTGGCAAGATGGAGGGATAGGATTTGTTCTTGCTCCTCAAGTTGGAATGGAGGGCCAAGATATGTTTTTGCTCCCCAAGTTAGGACAATAAGTAAAGGGGCATTAAATGGCCAACTTCTTCCCCAAGTTTTCCTCTTTTTCCATCATTTCTCTCACTTTCTCTCTCTACCCCTCATTTGGACGAATTTTCCTCCATCACTTTCCCTCATCTCATACCCATTTTTCTCTCTTTTCCCCCTTAGTTGTGGTGGCTGTGAGCCACCGTCCACTGTTCAGCTTGCCAGGCTACCCTTGCTGCGAGATCTCGCCGTGCTGTCGTTCTGCGTGTTGGCCGCGAGTCCCAAGTCATTGCTGGACCTCTCTCAAGTTGTGTGCTACTGTTTCTTGGCTATTCTAGCCTTGCCGTGGGCTACCAACCGCCGATTAGCCACCACTGCACCTTGTGGAGCCTCATTGAGAGCCGCCACCACGCCGTGAGCCTTGCTGCTACTTGCCTTAGCCTAGTTTTGGAAGTGAGTAGCTTCCTAACCCTTGATTAGGGTGGTAATTGTGCTAAGGAGTAGAGTTAGGATTGGTTTATGGTTAATGGTGATTAGATTATGTGATAAGTGGATTAAAGTGATAAATAATGGTTATAAGCTATCATGATAGGTGATAAGTGGATGCGATAAGAGATAGTTAGATGTGATAAGATATCGTTGGGTGTGATAAGCTATCGTGGTAGGCTATCGTGAGGCGCGATAAGTTATTGTCATAGGCTACTGCTAGATGTGATAAGCTATAGTTATAACTTATCGTTGGATGCGATTACCTATCTTGATTTTGATAAATACGTATTATGATGTGGCTTTTTATGTGATGTGTTTACTAAAGCCTAATTTTAAAGATAGTAGATGCTTATGCAATTCTTATTTTGGAAATGATAAGTGTTCTTTATGTTGTGAATTATAAAGTGTATATGCTTGTTGAATGCTAGTTTTTAAAGATGTTATATGCCTATGCAATTCTAAAGTTGAAAAGGGGAAACATTTGTAGCATTCTATAATTATAAGTAATGAAAGATTATTTTGAAAGGTAATATGCTAAGGTTGTTAGATATGATATTGTCATTGGAAGTGACTTGTGATGTTATTGGATGTGCTTGTTCTATGTGATATTCTTTGGTATTAATGGCAATGTTTTATATGTGTTCATTAGAAGTAGTCTTTACACATTTTCATTGTCCATGGTCAATGTGTGAGAACACTCCGAGCCTTCGAGATAGGATATACAATGGTTCTTGGACATGCGTGGAAGCACACCGGGTCAAGTCTCTCTCTTGGATCAGAGATACTAAGGCGTATCATTCCTGAACCAAGTTTGGTACTAAATCAGTGATCATGTCACGACGGGTCGGTCCTTCTTGGCCTCGGTGCAATATTGAGACGTATCATTCCCGAGCTAACTTTGGTACTAGGCCGATGATCATGTCACGACGGATTGGTTCTTTCTTAGTCTCGGTGTGATTTTGAGGCGTATTGTTTCCGATTCGAATTAGACTTAGGCCGGTGCTCAACATAACGAGTCAAGCCATGGATTCTCGTTTCATGCTCGGCATATTTTATTGATGTAGTTTCAATAGATCATGAGACACACCCGCCTGGCATGCCATTGAGGCATTCATACTTGGCTAATGAGAAAGAAAACAATGGACTTGAGTGATGGTATACTCGTGTGATCACATAAATGCCCTGATGCGTATGATTATGCAGGGTGATGGTTCCATCTTGATGCGTATGCTTATGCAGGATGATGCTTGATTAAGTTTGGATGCCTCCAAGTCAATGGGATACCATTTGCGGATGGATTTCGGAATGAAGCTCCTTAATGGAATACCGACCTGAGGCGTATGAATACGTGAGATGTTGCCATGCTCGATGGGGCGATATAATGCTTGGTTACGCTAGATGATTGTGAACCTTCAAGTTGGCCTTGGGTCCCAAATGATCGTAATAATCTGGACATGGTTGTGTGAAAAGTGCTTGAGTGCATGAATGCATATTTTGAGAAGTGATGCTATTGTTGGCACACGTGTGATCTGAGATTGATATATGAACAAGTCCGGATTATTGCATGGCATGGACACATGACTATATTATATTGCGCAACATGGTCTCGATGATAGCATGGTAATATGAGATGCCATGATATTCTTAAGACATTAACATGTGTAAAGTGCATGAATGCTGAAAGCAAATGATGAGAATGATGCCATAGTCTGCACATGTAGCATGGATATATATGAGTTACATGAGAAAAGTGCATGAATTAAGTATCATTTCAGTGACTTATGTGGCACATGCATGCTTTAATCGACCCTATTTATTAATTGAGAGGCATGAGGAAGTCCTGTAGGTCGATATTCAAGTCAGAAACGCACGGATAAAGTTGTGGATTTGTATGCCTTTGATTAGGACTCGTGAGATTTAAGTTGTTGCATTGTGCATGGAGTTATTGTTTCTTTTGGTAAAGTAAGAATATATTGAACTTTAACCAAAACTATACAAGAGGTCTGGCACCAAAAACTTACACTCATAATGACAAACTAGTCAAAACGAGTGGAAGGGTGCCGACAGAAAAGAAACAGGACCACCAACAAGCCGGTAGCAAAAGCCAACAAAGGCAAGGCAAACAAGCCAAGAAAAGCACCAAATGCCAAACAATGGCTACAACAATTGGAAAGAAAGAAACAACAAATGCTAGCAAGCCCCCCCGCCAACAACCACCCTTGCACTCGACCAAGATGCGGGAAAGACTAGCAGGAAACTGTCTACCTCTCTACCAAAAGGAATAGCAAACCGCCAAGCAGTAGCAAGGTAACCACATCCAAAAGAAGAAACCAACCACTAGCCAACCCACTAGAAACAAGGCTCTCTACTCATACCCACCAGATGAAGATGCGAGAAGCCAACCGAGAATTCCACAAATTGCATCGAGTAGCGTACGCCCAGCAGCTAAAGAAGCGACCTAGCAGACACCAATAGCAATAGTGGCAACCAAGAAGCATATCATTAAGGCTCCGAGACCTCGGAAGAGAAGATTAAGGGGTCAAAACCCCAACTACGCTGAAGCCTTCTATTTCTTGAACTATAAGGATTCATTGTCAGTAAACAAGATCCAAATGTGCTTAAGCATAACCATCTTATTATAATCTCGCAATCTGCGGATGCTAAGCCCTCATTCCTTTTTCGAGAGGCATATGTCTTCCCATGGCACTTTCGCTCCACCCCTCCCCAAACCGAGGCCTTTCCAAAGAAACTGTCTCAAGATTTGTTCAATACGATCCAACACTACCATAGGAATAATAACTACACTAGCCTAATAAGCTTGAATCGCATGAATGACTGACCTGATGAGCTGAAGACGGCCAGCAAAAGATAGGAAATGTTGGGTCCAGGATTGCACCCTTGCTGTAATTCGGTCAATTAGGGACACACAATCCGCCTTGCCTAGCCGCGAGAAGATTATGGGTACCCCTAGGTATCGCACCGGCAGCTTTCCTTCAAGGAAACCGAGGGCATGAAAAATTTGACTCCGAAGTGCAGCTGACCTTCCAGCAATGAAGACTTCACTTTTGTTTGTGTTTGGCCTTAGTCCACTCCAAGATGAGAAGGTATCAAGCCCTTCCTTCAGGAGAGAAACCCAAGCCAAATATAACTCATAGAAAAGGAAGACATCATCCGCAAAGAATAAGTGAGATAACCTCATAGCTTTGCACCTCCAAAAGTATTTGAAGTCCGGTTGCCTAGCACAAACACTAAGGATCCTCGAAAAAACTTCCATGACCAAGGTGAATAAATAGGGAGAAATGGGATCCCCCTGACGAAGGCTACGGCCGCTAGGGAAAAAGCCATGTAACTCCCTATTTAAGGAAATAGAAAACTTTGGTGTGCGAACACAAACCATTATGAGCCATGTCAGATGATCGGGAAATCCAAAAGCACAGAGAAGCAGCTCGAGAAAGTCCCAATCCATCGTATCATAGGCTTTCTGGAAGTCTACCTTGACTACACACTTAGGAAGGTAAGGGTCTAGGTGGAAACTAGTAAAGAGTTCTTGCGCTTATAGAATGTTGTCCCTGATTCGTTGGCCTTTGATGAACGCATTTTGAGAAGGGCTAATTATGTCATGAAGAACTACAGCCACTCAGTTAGCCAAAACCTTGGTAATACATTTATAAATAGTATTGTAACAGGTAATAGGTCTGTAATCGTTAACTGAAGTTGCATTGGGAACTTTAGACACCAAAACTAAGATGGTGTTGTTGAGCTCCCTTAGAAGTCTCCCTGAGGTAAAGAAATCCCTTACCACTTCGATGACCAAAGGCCTTACAATCTACAATCTCCCAATTATGCTTGAAAAACTCAACACCAAATCCATTCGGTCTTGGTGCCTTCCCATGCGCTAAGGAGAAAAGGGTGTCGCGGATCTCAGAATCAGAGACGGGTTGAGAAAAAGAACTAACCTGCTCCTCATTTAGTGGACATCGAATGACCTCCTGTAAGTCTAGTAGTGATGGCCTTGAAGACAAGCTTCGTGGCGCCAGAAGATCTTGAAAATAGGAGACAAAGATATGTTGTACCAAACTCGGGTCCGAGACAAGAGCACTAGAGGTGTCCAAAACATAATTAATTATGTTCCTTAGTTGTCTTCGATTGACGGAGTGGTGAAAGAACTTTGTATTTCGATCACATTCTTTAAGCCACTTGATCCTGGACTTCTGTTTAAAAAGGGACTCCTCCTGACTTTTCAAATCCACGAAGGTTCGACGTTGAGTCATCTTAAGCTCCGCAAGAACATCGCTGGTTGAGTCCTGCTGGAGGCCAACTTGGGTAAGCCTTAGAGCATTCCTCGCCTCAGTTGCCCTTTAAGAGATATTTGAGAAGGACTCCCTATTGAGTTGCTTTAAGCGGCCTTTAAGGGCCTTAAGCTTGCTCACTAATCGATACATGGGAACACCTTCACCAGGGCTCTCCCAAACTTGTGAAACGATATTATGGAAAGTCAAATGCTTCACCTAGAAGTCGAAGAACTTGAAAGGTTTTTGCTGGAAAACTGGTTGCAACACTTTGACTACCTAGGAGTGTGGTCAAAGATGCATGGGTCCAGAAAGAAAGCTTCCTAGTAGGAGAAGTCTTGGCTTCATTTTGTATTCACAAGTACCCGATCTATCTTCCTTAATTTCCAGCTAACACCAGAAGAAGTAGACTAGGTAAAGCGAAAGCCAACATACCTCGGATCCTCCAACTTTGCCTGAGTTAAGCACTGACCAAACTCATCAAAGTAGGGAATCCAAGTGTCTGAGCTCCCAATTCGATCGGACGGGTCTCTAATGGCATTGAAATCACCAGCCACTAGCCAAGCCGAGTTCTACAAGGAAGGATTCTTTTGGACAAGGTCCACCTAGAGTGGCCGCTGAGCAATGAAATCATGCTCGGCATAAATCATTGAGATGTAATAAGGCAGACCCGACATAAGAAAATTCAATTTTCCATTGATCGCCTAAGAATTAAAGAAGGTCACATCGAAGCATACCAAAGAGAGGTTCCAACCAACCCAAATCCTTCCCCTATGGAGAATTCATCCCATCAATAGACTTGCAGAGATAGATCCAAACTGAGCCTCTGGAACTTTAATCTCTAGTACACCAACAAAACATAGTTCGTTAGAATAAACCGGGTTTCGGACTTCAACTTGCCTCAAGGGGTCAATCAGACCCCTAACATTCCAAAAACCTAAGTACATATATACTTATAATATGTAATATCTAAGAGGAATGAGGCCTGCCTCCGCTTGCTCGATTGTCACTGACTAGCAACTGGTTTGGACTAAACTGCAAGAGGCGAGGCTGGACAAAGGTCCTAAGGCTTTTCAAGCTGGGAAAAGGCCGTCTACCAGTCGAGGTGGCCCTAAGAGAGGGAGGACCAAGAAGATCATCCTCATCCGTGCTACTGAGTTGGCTGGCGGATCCATCCAAGTCTACATTAGAGGAGGATGGAGCTGTATACGTATTGGCACCCGCTTGGTTGCTTTTAGGAGCAACAGAGGGATATCAAGGGGGACGCCCACCTGCGACTGCTCCTTTTGCCGCTTCTGGATCGCCCGAGAAAAGGTGAGAGGCTTACCAATTCCTTGAGAGGCATCCTTCAGCTTTAGGATCTGACTTGCTCTAGAAGCCGAAACCGGAAGGGAAGAATCCCCCTCCGAATCGTGAGGGGGATTACGGGTTTCTTTCTTGCCTTCACGCGAAGCCACTGTTCCAACTTCGGACGAGCCCATTTGTCTCGCAACCTCAAAGGACCGGGGAATTTGGATAGGGGGTTGGGGCTTCACCCACTTACACCAACAACACCAACAACACCAACTTGGGCCTTACCCAACCGGTCCAACACCTTAATAGATGAAGAAGCCATAGTAGCAACCGAAACCCACAAATAACCCCAAAAACCCTAGCACAGAACGTGCATAGCAGGACTTGTGGGACATACCAGTAAAAACACTTTGGTGAGGTTGTCAAGGGAGGAAAGGCAACCCAATCCTCCGAATTTTAGCCCCAACAAAAGGCTGGATCTTCAGTAGCAGCAAAAGAACCAGAAAAGAGGAATTGTGCAAAAATCGCAGGTCTAGAAAGCAAAGTGAACAGTATATCGGGGAAGATGCAAATGGCAAAGCTGTGTATGGAATTATTGTTATTCATGCCTAGATTATAAAATTGTGTTATGATGTATGCCTTTTACTATCCCTATTGTTTGTTAATGGTTGGGAGATGTTTGTTCTATTTTCGCTTGTGTATAATCAAAAGATAAAATGAATGGGTTAGCGACACGTCCTGGGACATTGCAATTCCATGACCGAAGATCGAGGGATGCCGTGCGCTCAAGGGTCGAGGTGTGACATCCCCGCTTAGTTGGTATTAGAGCATGGTCATTACCTGGAGTGATAAGGTACATTGGGAATTTTGGGATAGTTAGTTAGGAAAACAGCCAATGCTTGTGATTGTTGATTGTTTTCTTGAATAGCTCTTATGGATTCCTGACCTTTGTGTTGGGATTGTAGAGCGAACTTTCCTCTAGAGCCCTTGTTAGATGTGTCTATCTAGAGACGGTTTTATTAAATTAAGGAACAAGCGCCCCATGGACACTATCGGCGACTTAGCTTGGTGGTATGGGGAATGGACGGGTGCAAGAGTGGCCGGGGTTTGATCCTTGAAAGCGGCAATGAGGTTGCCTTGTAAATAGAATAAAGAAATTTTGCATCCTTTACTTTTGTTAAAGGCTATTTGGGAATCATGGTGAACACGTTAGATGAATAACCCAAGGATACCAAGAGAAAGGACACAAGAGGATTCCGTGGATAGGGCAAAGAGATTTCGGGATGGTTTAAGACTGAACATCCGACGCCAGTTGGTGTCCTTGAACCTGAAGAATAAGCAAGTCTAGGATAGTGCACTACTAAGATGGGTGACCTCTTGGGAAAGTGCCTACCTATGCGCCAAAGCACTGCAAGGATAAGCAAGCCTATGCAACTTAAATCTCATGAGTCCTAATCAAAGGCGTACAAATCCACAACCTTATCCGTGCCTTTCTGACGCGAATATCAACCTACAGGACTTCTTCATGTCTCTCAATTCATAAATAGGGTCGATCAAAGCATGCATGTGCCACATAGGTCACTGAAATGACATTTAATTCATGCACTTTTCTCATGTAACTCATATATATCCATGCTACACGTGCAGACTATGGCATCATTCTCATCATATGCATTAAGCATGCATGCACTTTACACATGTTGACGTCTCAAGATCATCATGGAATCCCATACTACCATGTTATCCTCGAGACCATGCTGCCCAATATAATATGGTCAAGCACCCATGCCATGCAATAATCCGGACCTGTTCATATATTAATCTCAGATCACACATGTGCCAACAATAGCATCACTTCTCAAAATATGCATTCATGCACTCAAGCACTTTTCACACAACCATGTCCAGATTATTACGGTCACTTGGGACCTAAGGCCAACCCAAAGGTTCGCAGTCATCTAGCGTAACTAGGTATCGTCTTGCCCCATCGAGCATGGCAACATCTTGCGTATTCATATGCCTCAAGACGACATTCCATTAAGGAGCTTCATTCCAAAATCCATCCGCGAACGGCATCCCATTAACTTGGGGGTATCCAAACTTAATCAGGCATTGTCCCACATAACCATCACCCCGCATAATCATACGCATCAGGGCATTTATGTGATCACACGAGCATACCATCACTCAAGTCCATTGTTTTCTTTCTCATTAGCCAAGTATGAATGCCTCAATGGCATGCCAAGAGGGTGTGTTGTGGCATCCTAAAAATTTCATAACGATCTCTAAATGCACTATGACCCATGAATAGGTAATGGAAGCGCCATCGGACTATATTATAGTCATTAGACCAATGGATCACATATGGGAATGATCTAATCGTCGAATGAAATTATAGTCTCGACAAGAACTTTTCTATGTACTATTATTGGGGAGACCGAGATTTGCTCCATGAGAAGAATAGACAAGATATTTTGGCTGTCTAGTCGTGTACCCTATGAATTGGACCTCCCTTGATTATTGCCGCGACATCACATGGCCATGTAAGTAGAGTACACTAAATTCACGCATAAGCGGAGACTAAGGCCAATAATTAGAGAAGATATTGGGCCGTGTAATTAGAGTAATGAGTGGCAAAACCACTGGCCCAAAGCCACTCCACATTGTCAACACTTGAGTCAACAATTAAGGAGAAATGCTGACCGAAACATGGCCAGCAACGGCCACGTTGCTCCCGGAGTGGTGGCCAACGCATGAAGGAGGGGAAGCATGGTGGACACATCCATTCCAGCTGGCAAACTCCCTTGTAGCCATCGAAAATTTTACATGCAAGCCATCATTAGCCTAATAGATTTTTGAGGGAAGGATTTGCTCGGTTTTGAGGGTGAAGAGAGATAATCGAGCAAAACAAAACAGAAAGAGAGAGGGCTCGTGAGAAGGGGTGAACGGCGAGAGGGAGAGGAGGTCAGCCCCTCCGTGCATGCGCCTTGCTGCCACCGTCGACACTGCCTAGCTTCGCCGTTGATTGAGCCGCGCCCGAAGTCCTCAAATTGCTGTTTTGCTTGCTGTGATTACGTTGGATTTAAGGCAAGTGAAGTCCATTGATCTACATGATGCTTGCTGTGGTTGTGTGTGAAGTGTAATAGATTTTGGATATGCTGAATGTTGGAATTTCGAAAGTATAGGAGTAGTTCTTTAGGCTAGCAAACTGTTTCATGGAAAAACAGCTGGACCTTTGGCGACTCCGTGGATTTTATGCAATTATCTAGTTGAAATATGACTTTGTGTCCTTGATGAAAGTTGTAGATGACATCTTGTGGAGTAACATACTAAAATTTGAGAAGAAACGGACAAGTATTGGTTGGTGAAACGATTTTTCTTCGAAAGTGTTAAATCTGGAAATCGTTACCGAGGGTTAGGGAGAGTTATAGTGATTATATCTCATGATCTATAATAAATTCAACTTCGAGTTCTCATGAAAATTTTACCTCTAGGTTTTATCTATAACATATAAAAATTTCAGAATTTTCTGAGTTTATTTAAGGGTTATACCGAATTTGTTATTAAAACTGTGCAATAGTGATGTTTGAAGTTTTATGGCTGTGATGTATGGACCATAGCAACTCTTATGAAGTTCTCTTGACATGGTGTTCTTTATAAAACCTTTTTCTCTAGATCTCGTTTATAACATGTTAAGTTCTTAGAATTTATTAAGATTGTTTACTAATTTTTCCAGAATTTTAATTAAAGGAGTGCATTCTGTTTTATCCGAAAATTGTTTTATTTTCAAGAACAAATGAATTGCTATATGAGATGTGATATCTTGGGTTGTTATTTAGACAGCGTATGTGGTGAAATTTAGCATATCATATGACATCAAGAATGAAATTGATGAGGCTTTGTAAACTCATTGAAACTTATGATTGTATTGCATCAAAGGTTGTTTTCAAAGTGAGACATATATGTATGTATTGTGATGTTAATGATACCGTCGGACGGCTAAGTTGACGATGCCCCGGAGTGTCAAGATGCCCGGAGGTGTGTGCCGGATGTCCTCGGGAGTTTCGAGATGCCTGGAGGTGTGTGCCGGATGCCCAAAGGTGTGTGTCGGAGGCCTCGCGATGCCAGTTAGGGTGCGGGATGCTCGGAGGTGTGTGCCGGATGCCCGAAGGTGTGTGCCGGAGGTCTCGTGACGCCAAGGTTGGGTGCGAGAATCAGGAGGGATGCAAATATTGGTCCCTAGGAAAAAAATGAGATCCTTTTTGAAAATCAAAATTGAAATGAATCATGCGCATGTGTGTACTTATGGCATGGGACATAAATCATCTATGAACTTGAATTGGCACTATTTGGCATTGAAAATGGGGTCATTAAGGCATTGAATGGATCTCATGGAGATATATGCATAATTGCATGGATGATATGTGCATTTCACATGAAATCTTGGTTGTCTGCTTGTTGCATTGTGTAGTTTGATGGATCTTTACTACTGAGTGGTTGTACTCACTCCTTTTGGGGACTAACATTTCAGACTAGGAGTTATGTCTTTGTCGCCAGTCACCCCCAGTACTTTCTATGGCATACCGATCGACGTTGAGGTTGAGTGTACGGAGCATCCTCACCTCGAGTTACGAGGGTTAGTTTTTGTTCGTGTGCGGGCTCTGGTCTTGTATGACGTTGGATTACCCGCCGGCCCTGTCATTCAGGAGTTCTTGTCCATGCATGTTCGCCAAGACGAGGTTATGTTGGGGATGTTGCCACCGCCGCTGGCTGACGGGCCAGGTTGGGTGTGACTGAGTGTGATGGAGGGAGGATGAAACTTCTTTTTGGATGGCCGACACTGGATGATGGACCGATGTACATGATTGCTGTGGAGTCGGGTACTTTTGGTTATAGCCGAGCTTAGAAAAGCCTTGGCCTTTTGATGTACTGACTCTTGATATCCATCAAGTTATGTAAATAAAAGTGTTCGCTCTAACTTATATAAGATGTGTCGTTGGTGTGCATTGCGTTGCATTATTTGGTTTGAGTTTGGGATAGGGAGATTTGGAATATGCTTCCGCTATATGAACTGCGCTAGATCGATCTAAATGATATAAACCCCTAGGATTTATGGACCCATTACAATTCTATGGTATCAGAGTGATATAGTACATGATCAAGTGAAAGGTAAGCGAACTGTGGCGACCCTAATGGATCGGGGGCCATTTCGAGGGTGCCACATGTGTCTCATGATCTATCGAAACTACATCAATAAAATATGCCAAGCACGAAACGAGAGTCCATGGTTTGACACGATACGTTGAGGACCTGCCTAAGTCCAATTCGAATTGGAAACGATATGCCTCGAAATCACACTGAGACCAAGAAAGAACCAAGCTGTCGTGACATGATCACCAACCTAGTACCAAACTTAGGTAGGGAACGATACATCTCAATATCACACCGAGGCCAAGAAGGACTGACCCGTCATGACATGATCACCGATTTAGTACCAAACTCGGTTTAGGAACAATACACCTCGGTATCACCAATCCAAGAGAGAGACTTGACCCGGCATGCTTCTACGCACGTCCAAGAACCACTATATATCCCATCTCGGAGGCTCGGAGTGTTCTCGCACATTGATTGACCATGGACAATGAACATATGTGTAAAGAGTACTTCTAATGAACACATATGAAACATTGCCATTAATACCAAAGAATATCACATAGAGCAAGAACATCCAATAACATCACAAGTCACTTCCAATGACAATATCATATTGAACAACCTTAGCATATTACCTTTCAATATAGTTTCTCATTACTTATAATTATAGAATGCTACGAATGCTTGCCCTTTTCAACTTTTGAATTGCATAGGCATGTAACATCTTTAAAAACTAGCATTCAACAAGCATGTACACTTTATAATTCACAACATAAAGAACACTTATCATAATCAAGATAGGTTATCGCATCTAATGATAACTTATGACTATAGCTTATCACATCTAACTATCACTTATCGCATCCACTTATCACCTATCGTGATAGCTTATAACCACTACTTGTCACTTTAACCTACTTATCACATAATCTAATCACAATTAACCATAAACCAATCCTAACTCTACTCCTAAGAGTAATTACTGCCCTAATCAAGGGTTAGGAAGCTACTTGCTTCCAAAACTAGGCCATGGCAAGTGGCGGCGACAGCGGCAAGGCTTACAACGTGGTGGCGGCTCTCAGTGAAGCTCCACAACGCGTGGTGATGGCTAATCGGTAGTTGGTAGCCCATGGAAAGGCTAGAAAAGCTAAGGAACAGTTGCACATGACTTGAGGGAGGTCCGGCAATGGCTTGGGACTCACGGCCAACACGCGAGAAGGACGGCACTACGAGATCTAGCGGCAAGGGTAGCCCAATGAGCTGAACGGTGGACAGTGGCTCACGGCCACCACAACCAAGGGGGAAAAGAGAGAGAAATGGGTATGAGATGAGGGAGAGTGTTGGAGGAAAAGTCATCCAAAGGGAGGGGTAGAGAGAAAAAGTGAGAGAAATGATGGAAAAAGAGGAAAACTTGGGGAAGAAGTTGGCATTTTAATGCTCCTTGACTTATTATCCTAACTCGGGGAGCAAGAACATATCTTGGCCCTCCATTCCAACTTGGGGAGCAAGAATAAATCATATCCCTCCATCTTGCCACAAAAGCCAAAGCTTTCTAGATGCTAAGTTACTGTTCACATGCACTATTTGTGACATCCGCAAACCGACCCCAATTTTCAAAACGGAATTACATGGGCATCCAATCTTTGAACGGGATTACAATAAGGATTGGTAGACCCAAAAAGGCCAAAAATGCCATATTGAGACGAAAACTCGATTTTTCATCGGAGGGATGCAAAAGTTCGGAAAAGTGGAAACGGGCCATGGCAAGGGCCTAAGCCCATGTTGGGCAAACCAATGGGCCTAAGCCCACGATTAGGTAGCCCATGGGCCAAAACCCATCATGGATGGCCCAAATGGGCCTAAGCCCAAGTGGGTGGCCCATACGCCCAAGAGGTGAGCTGCCATGGTGGGGCCGTGGGTCCTCCAAGTCCATTAAGCCTTCAATGGAAGATCTTGACTTTTAATCACCACATGTGTGTGAACAGTACCCAATCTTGGCAAAATGACCAAATTGCCTTCTCATTCAACTAAGGACAAAAGGGCAAGATAGGAAAGGAGCTAGGAAGGGGCAGCCATGTGCTGAAGATGGGGGATGTGATCCTACCTAGCCTATCATCTAGTTTAGCCATGAGTGGTTCATTAAATGGCATTAATGAGACTTGGGCAAGAAGTAAAGTAAGAAGTGATCCAAGCCTTTGATCTTGGATGGGACAAGGCAAGATATAATCTTGGCCATCCAATAGCCCAAGCTTGGGTTGCTCTTCCTCTCTCCCCAAATTCCTCCATACCTCTCCCTCACTCTCATTTTCGCACTTTGGCTCTCAAGTTCATCTTTCTCTCCCTCCTTGTCATAGCTAACCACCCTTTGTCCATTTGCATCTCATTTTCAAGCCATCTTCTTCATTGTTCCTCATATTTCCCTCATCAGCAATCAAACACCACCCATCTCCACTATGTAGCCGCCTGGGATGCTGTCCAGCCCACTCACGGGAGCTTTGGAGGTGTGACCAGCAACCCCAGCCGCTGTTTGGTCTTGTCGCTCCTTCCCCGACACTTTTTAAAGCTAGGACTTGGGCGTGAGTGGCTTTCTAGCCCTTGAATAGGGTTGTTGTTACATTTTTGGAGTTAGTTTAGAGCTAGATTAAGGCTAAATGATGTTTTGTTAATGTGATAAGTGGGTTTTGTATGATAGGTTATCATAGGGTCCTGATAGGTTATCTCGATAGCTTATCATGTTTTTGTTGATAGCTTATCATATTTTCGTCGATAGCTTATCATGTTTTCGTCGATAGCTTATCATGTTCTAGCCGATAGCTTATCATATTTTAAGTCGATAGGTTATCGCGGTTTATCGATAAGTAGTTATGTGATAGGCTATTAAAGTGTGATATGTGAAGTGTGATGTGTTATGTTAACAAGAGATGAATTATTGGATAGTTTATGATGACATGTGATAAGTGAATTTCATGAATTATGTTGAATTGCAATGACTTATCCTACTTTGATGAGTGACTTATATGCCATGGACTTGTAAAGTTGGGTGGTACTTTTATATGATATGATATGATATGATATGATATGATATGAGGCCCGTGGGTGATATGATGGCATATGGCATAGGTTGTTGCATATTGGATGGGCATCACATTGGTTAATGAGAAAGATAAGAAATGAATCATGTAATGGTATGCCCGTGTGATCACCTAAAGGCCCTAATCCGTTTACGTGGGGTAGTGAACCCATCTTGATGCGTTTACGCGGGACGATGCCTGATTAAGTTCGGATGCCCCCAAGTCAATAGGATGCCGTTCGCAAATGGATTTTGGAACGAAGCTCTTTACAAAAGTATCGTCTTGATGCGTTTACTCGGGATGATGCTATGCTCGATGGGGCGAGACGATGCTCGTTTACGCGGATGACTGTGAACCTTCGGGTTGGCCTTGGGTCCTAAGTGGTCGTAATAATCTGGACATGGTTGTGTGAAAAGTGCACGAGATATATTTGTGATCATGTCTGGGTTATTGCATGGCATGGGCGCATGACTATACTATATGACGCATTTGTATGATTGTATCAAGAGCATGGAAAGTGTTATGGGAATTGCTTATGTATTGTCTATGATGGCCTTGAATAAGTGGATATGCTTTCATGTAAATAGTCAGGGCAAAACAAGAGAAACTTTGTTATTGATCTGCTATTGATAGAGGAATTGCATGTTTAGGACATCTCTGAGATGAACGGCTTCCCTGCGCAAGTTCTAGGAAGTTCATTTATTGAGTTTAATCTCACTGTTGTTTGTTGAATGTTTACAGGCCCTAAGAATGACTGAGCCTTTCCACTGGTTAATGTCGGATCCCAAGCTTGTTCTCGATATGATCGTCAAGTTGGAGCCTTGGATTCCAGAGGCCATAGATAGTTGGGTGGTATTTGGGGTAGTAATACTTTTTGGACTGCCCTCATAGTACTAGAGGTGCTAGGTTTACCTCAATCCCCTTTTGGTGAAGGTCGTGGCCACACTTGTAGACTAATCGGATGTAGCGAGTAACTAGGCTTTGTTTGGTGTGTTTAAGTTGTTTTGATTATAGCTTATATAATATGACAATATTTTGATGCATATGTATATATATGAGTGTGGTTAAACTATCCATGTTTGTGTTGATTGGGTGAATTGTTTATGCTTCCGCTTGCGTATTAAATAGAATAAAGTGATTGGGTTGGTGACACCTCCTGGGAGGTCGTAATCGAATGACCTAAAGGAAATGAATGACAACGAACGTGGGTTGTCGCGCATCCTGAGCGGGTCGGGGTGTGACATAACCCCTAATAAAATATTATAATTTGCATAGCACACAGTTGTAGGAGAATTTATTAATATTGCATTGGACCAACGACAGGTAGACTCAAGTGAGTCGTCTCGAACTTAATGGGGTCGACAAAAGCATGAAATTTGATCAAGGTCATGAAGTCCGCATAGCTGAAAATCAGTGAGCTGAGCTGAATTAGAAAGAATTCTAAAATCAAGAGAGAGTATTCTTTATAATTCTAATGGCATCCAAATTAGCTTACTGGGCTTTGGAAGCTGGAGAGAGTTAAGTAGGCCTAATACACGAGAATCCATGAAGGGCGGGCCAGAGTGCCACCAGTCAACAAATAAGGATCTTGAACAATATTTCCCCTGGCTTGCCAAAACCAAGGGAAATATTGGTAAGTTGGGGTGGTTATCGATAGGGAACCGAGGTTTCCAAAACACCATAATATCGAAATGGTAACCGCTAAAAGGTAGTTACCCATGGATGACCACTATAAATAGCCAAAGAGGTATCAATGTAGGGACCTTTTGTCCAAATCGACAATTGATCATTTTTTTTTTTCAATTGTATCTTTACTTTACTTTAGATCTGTTGTTTCCTTTCTGGAGTGACACGGGACCTATTGTAAACAATAAAACTGAAGTTCTGCTTCTTCAGTGAAAGATTTTTGTCGAGGGTTCTTTCCCCAACGAACATCTTTTTGGAACACTTGATAGGACCATTGTGTTCCGCTCTTAGGACGTGTTGGTGGCAAAAATAAGGAACTGGGAGAGCTGCTTCTCTATTAGCGAGGAGAGTTCAACATTGCAACCTAATGCAGACCCTGTTAATGGCGTCAATACAGGTGATCATTCTGGAGATATTCCGCGAGAATTGTCTGAATACCAAAGAAGTGAGTTGGTCCCGAATTCAATGGTGATGGGCCATTATGAGAAGAATGTTTGAAGAGCAACAAAATATTTGGCCAATCATATGGCTAGTCATTTGTCTAGCATTTTGACTCCTTTGTTAACCAATTTGTTTATTGATCTGACTTTGAAAATGTGAGTATCGAATCAAGTGAATATGACTTGGAGGTGACACTGTAACCTGTTGTTAGCGGTTCGAATCATATGCCCCAGTTAGGATTTTACAGGTAGCAATAGTGTGAACGACCAGAATCTGATCAATTAGAGTGAATGGGTTGGAGTGCCAGGAATATTACCCTCATCTTGATCGGTGCTAGAGATTTTTAATGACATGAATCTAGCAAGTGTGATTGGAGACACTTCAAACCTTGGAAATGAGGCCTAAATGGGTGTCCTGCAACTAGTGTTTCCTAATGTTAATCATTTAGGGACCTGTAATGTGATTTCGCTTGTAGGGGTAGTGAATATTGGATCGCTTCTCATGCCAGTAGCAGGGTGTTAGCCTTGTGGGCTGCAAGGAGGGCCAAGAGATTTTGTAGTTTGGCCTTCTTCGCCACCAAGGGTACAAATAAATCAAGGCAATCAAGCAGTAGATCTTGGAAGAGATTAGAGGATTATAGTGCAGGCTGCTTGTTTAGTCATGCAGAGGATGGGATTGAATGAAGGCATCTTGAGGCCTGTATATCGCAAACTATATCCAAATTAAGTCAATAACATCCCATATTCCAGGGAATATAAAAATTTATAAGTTTACTCTTTTTACTAGGGAAGACGATCATTCGATGGTGGAACATATTAGCCAATTTATAGCTCAATGTGGTAATGTTAATAATGATGGGAGAATGAAGTTTGTTCTCTTTGTCACTATCAAAGATGGCATTTACCTAGTATACTGGTTTTCTCACAGATTCGATACAGAGTTGGGAGGAGATGGAGAATAAATTCCACACTCAGTTTTACCATCCAATTCTCGAAATGACATTATCAGATCTAGCCACCATCAAATAGTTTAATAATGAGATGGTTGATCAATTTGTTGCATGATTTAAAAAGTTGAGAAATCGGTGTTTACTCTTTCTTAGAAAAGGAAGTTACCAAGATGGCTAAGAACGGTTTAAAATTCGCATTCAAGGAGCGGTTGGCTAGGCACAAATTTATGAATTTATTTTCGTTAACTGCCACAACAATTCAATATGAGAACCTCTGGAAGGAGAAGGACAAGAAACCGTATCAGGATTACAAGGAGAATGTGGTAATGTATGATCTCAAGGAAGATTTGAAAGAAGATGATACTGCCGAGATTGCGGTAAAAAAAGATGACTTTAGGTAAATTGTACATTTGCAAGCTTTGAAGCCTGCTAGAGTAAATGAGTTAGTAATGCTTAGAGTTGAAGATATGCAAAGGTATACGTTTGATGACTTGGTACACGATGGACTGCTAAGATTAACAAAAGACTTCGCCATCTCAAGCAAGGAGAAAATTGGCAACCGAAGGTATTGTAAATGGCACAACTCCCAGAGTAACAGTACCAATTATTGCAGTATTTTCAGGAAAGTTGTTCAAGAGACAATCCGCTAAGGTAAGATTTAGTTTACTGAGGGATAGAAC
The DNA here is from genome assembly GCA_014182515.1 of Eucalyptus microcorys. Taxonomy (NCBI): domain Eukaryota; kingdom Viridiplantae; phylum Streptophyta; class Magnoliopsida; order Myrtales; family Myrtaceae; genus Eucalyptus; species Eucalyptus microcorys. The sequence goes on from CM024563.1 coordinate 15,568,955, forward strand.
AATGGAAATTGGCTCGAATCCTTTTCCTGAAATGACCGGGATGGTGTCGGCAGCTTTTAGAGGACATGCAAACCGAAGGACTTTGTGCTAGAGGTGTCGAAGGGAAGTCACGTATTAGTATTTCTCGGACGGTGATGATTATCCAATAGCACAGAGACAAGAAAGAACTTCGGCAAAGCCTAGAAACATAAGCTATGATCGACAGTATTGCCAAACTACCCAATACTATGCGCCACCTTGCAAACACTTTAATCGCATGCAGCAAGGCGGAAGTGGGCAAATAAGTATTGTGGCGCCAAGGCGGAAGCGGGCAAATTCCTGGATAAACTCCTGTTGAAGATAGAATAAATCTAAGATTTGGAATGAGATATTTTAATGAATGTAGTTTCCATGAACAAACTCCTGAGAGTATTGTGGCGACAAGGCGGAAGCGGGCAAATAAGCAACTGTTTAAGCGACTTGATGAAGAAGGGCATCCTGACATTAGCGTCGCAAAAATCAAGATCGATTATGATGTTTGGTATTCAGGGACTCCTGAGCATAAACAGAATTCACCTAAAAATAATACCATCAGGATCGAGGTTGAAATTCGGGTATGAAGATGAATTCCTACCTTTTACCAGTCAACATCAAAAGCCTTCACAAACAATAAAGGTATCATATAATCCTCCTCAAGGATAATGGTTTTGGAAAAGGAAGTCAATAGTTCATAAGAAAGTCAACCTTCCTAGCAAAAACCAATGTTGAGGACTCGAAGAAGAAGAATGCAACGAAAGAAATTGCTGCAGGAATTACATATTCAAGCCAGCACTTCGGTAAGATCCAAAAGTAAACATCATGGTGAGATGAAAGGACTACTATGGGTAAAACATGAGGGAGATCCTTCTAAAATAGATGGAGAGTGATGGTTTTATTAACGTGACGGGCCTAAGTTGGCCCGTCCGCCCATGTTGGGCCTAAAAGCCCGGCCCACAATATTAGGGCCCATGGATAGAGGAATGTGATGAAGGGACACGTTTCTTTTTGGAGGGGACGTATATAAGGGGGAAATAAAGAGGGAGGAACGCACCTTTTGATAGAACGTACGTTCCTCCTCCCTCTCTCCCTCCAAAAGAAAGAATAAAGAAAAGAGACGATACTCTCTTCCCTTCAAGGCCAATTGATGTCATCGGATCGAACGGGATCAGTTTCTCTTCCTCATATCGGCATCGGTGTTTAATCTGTGGCTAACAAGGTACGTTCAATTCTGTGATGTGCCTTAGGATCGGTGATACATGTGATTTTCCCGGGCTCGTCTTCCGCACAAGTTTAGGGGTTCGATTTAGTATCGAATCCGGATTTTGGGAATCCTACAAACCCAACATTGGTATCAGACCGTAGTTCTTGTTTCCCGATCCTTTTCCATGTTTTTCCCGACCCCTTTCATGTCTATGGATGATTTCTTATTGATTTTTTGTGAAATTAATCGGCCGACACCGATCGGGGCGGAAAAATCCCGACACCCGAGCACTGTTCATCCATTTTTTCGAGTTTCTATAAGTTGAAATCCATTTCTGATGGCGCTAGATGGAAGGTCTCGTTGAGACGAGCGCGACAAGTGGCGGAACGCAGCCAAAGGCCGCCGGACATGCCCCCACGCGCAGCTGGAACGAGCACGCGCCAGCTAATGTCATCGTGACGTCAGCTACCCACGCGTGCCGCATGTGTAGGTCGGTTTGCCCAACCGGTCCGACCCAACTCGTTCGGCCCGACCCAACCCGATGGCCCGACCCGGCGACCCGACCTGTTGACCGTTGATCGTTGACCATTGACCATTGACTTTGACCGTTGACCCAAAAAAAAAAAAAAAAGAACGTGTTTCTTTTTCCAATTAAGTCTATGTGGATTATATGTAATCCCTTATTTGTTCTGCATTTGTTGTAGGAACAATGCCTCCCCTTAAGTTGCGCACACCTATTCGCGCAATCACCGATGAACAAAAGGAAAGGCTTTCTAAGTTGATAGCCGAGCCGATCGATCATCGATGGGAGAGTGACGACTTAATTGATCACGTTCTTGAAGTCAACGGGAAAATTCAAAAGGTCATATGGAATGGTCGTCCCATGCCACGGTCTGAGATGGTGCGATTTTCATGAACACTTTTCCACCTGAATGGCAAGGAGTGTTGAATCGCATATGGGATGTCAACAAAGCCGCTTCATATAGGAAAATTGTGATGGATTTTATAGATGATTATTACTGGATTTGTTACAAGGGAAAAGATCATGAAATTGAACAAAAAAGGAGCTTTCCCAGTTCATAAATTGACTTAGGTTTAGATATTTCGAGTTGTCTTTCTTTTACTATATTTTATGGATACCTTATGTAAACATTTTAATACTTGGTTGTTGTTGATGTAGCAACTAATATGTAAAGTTGTATTATGTAAAAGCATTATTATTCTATTGGATGTCAAATATTATTTGCTTTATGTTATTGTTGACTGCTGTCGGTAGTTCATAGAAATTTTTGTAGCTTCATAGAATTTATTTTGCATGGACAATTATATTAATGATAGTTTTTAAGTTAGGATTTTTGGAGGATGATTGGAAATATAGTGACCTTTTGATTCTGAAACCTTACTTGAAATTGTTCATTAATATGATGGGTCTGTGCAAAGTGGATGCATAAATGATAGGCATTAATTATTCGTGCATATATGTCGATGTGTTCGATCAATGGCTTCAGCCACAAAGAGTATAGTTGCCGAGCTGAACAAAGGTGAAAAGCTCAATGGCGATAACTATGAAATCTGCACATGAAAATCCAATATGTCTTTGGAAGAGCAAGAGGCACTAGAAGCTCTTAACCTAACCATGGAAGAGCCTGAAGATGGAAACACTGCACAACACAAGAGAAATAAGGATGCATTTGCTGCCTGGAAAAGAAAGAACTCTCTTGCTCGCATTACGTTGCTGAGTAGCATGGAAAATGATGTCATGCGAGAGTTTAGGCGTTTTGAGAATGCCAAGGAAATGTGGGAAGCATTGACAGCAAGATTTGGTTATACTTCGGTGACCAGACTAAGGCAACTCACTATTAGGTTTGACTCTTATAAGAAGCCTCATGATTAGATATGAAGCAACATCTTAGAAAGATGTCAAACATGATTAATGAGCTGAAAGATGTTGGCCATGTCCTGACTGATGAGCAGCAAGTGCAAGCAGTGATTCGTTCCTTGCCTCATAGTTGGGAGCATATGAAGGTGCACCTGACCCATAATGAGAATATCAAAACCTTTGAAGATGCAGTGCGTCATCTTGAGCTGGAAGAGGATCGCCTCTTGGCGGCTAAGCCAGAAACTGAAATTTATCATGCTGGTTCTAGCTCACATGGAGCTTTGAGCTCCAAGTGCAAACGTCCTAACTGATTCGATAAAAGGAAAGGCAAGGGAGCAACTTCTTCGGGGAAGAAAACAAAGGTTAACCAACATGAAAGAGGAAAGCGTCCTCGAATGAAGAAGCTGACAAGGGTGAAGTGTTACAACTGTGACTAGAAGGGTCATTATGCCCGCGACTGTCGCGAGCCAAAGAAGATACACACCCATTGTACTTTTGAGAACTTTGCTTATGTGTCAAGTTTTGTATTCTTAACTGAGTCTAATCCTTTGTGGACTGTAGATTCATGAGCGACAGACCATGTAGCGAAGGATAGAGAATCCTTCGTGGAATTCCGACGAGTACCAACTGGAACTAAGTGGATCTATGTGGGAAACAACTCCAAAGCTGAAGTAAAAGGAATTGGCACTTGTCAACTGAACATGCGTGGTGGACGCACTTTGTTCCTACATGATGTATTGTATGCTCCGGAAATTTGTCGGAATTTAGTGTCTGTTTTAATATTGGTAAAGCTAGGTTTTAATATGAACTTCCATAATAGAGGTGTGGATTTGTTTTTGGATACAAATTTCTATGGTTATGGTTATTTTCTGGATGGTTTCATTGTATTAGATATTGACTATGTTAATGCAAATGTTTGTTATTCCCTTCTCACGTCTCCTAATTCATATGATAATGATGTGAATGTGTGGTATGCTAGACTTGGTCATATTGGCCAACAACGTATGAATAGACTAGCCAAAGAGGGCTTGTTGGGCAACATTGAAAAAGTCGATTTGCCCATATGTGAGTATTGCCTAGTGGGGAAAACGACAAGGAAACCATTTGAAAAATGTAAAAGAACTAAATTTCCTCTGCATTTAATCCATTCTAACGTCTGTGGTCTAATGAATGTGAGAGGAAGGCATGGGGCTGTTTATTTCATCACTTTTATCCGATGAATAAGACTTATCTAGATGTGAGTATATTTTTAAGGATTTGGTTCGTACGGTTGAAGAAGATCTCACAGCTGGAGATAGCATCTCGTGATCAGTTATTCTTATTGAAATCAATTAAGATAATTAGATCTGTTGATTAGCGAAGTATACTTGGAAGGTTCTACTTATGGAAACCTAGATCATGATTGTATGGGCGAGCATGATAGGTGGGCTATCATCATATTCCTTAAATAACTTGAGATCTTCCTAATTGATTATATCCAATGGGTAGATTGGAAGAACTCCTTTGGAATGTGCCAATGGTTATGAAGGCATGGAGGAGTATATAAGGAAGATGCTCAAGTTATTCGAGTGTGTGAGTGAAAGAAAAATTCCAAAGTCTGAAGCTCCTAATTCTTTGCTGTTTCAATCACTAAGCTTGAATTGTACTCAAAAGAGAGATTAAATACTTGTGAGACCTTGAGGAAGTGTAGCAGAGTTTCTACACTATAGAATCAAGGACGTGAAACTGTAAAATCTCTTTTGGTTCTTAGTGGAATCCAGCCCGTGGGCTATTAGTGCGGGAGAGTGGACGTAGGTTTGGTCTAAGCTAAACCACTATAAACCTTGTGTTTCGATTCTCTTTTCCTAATCTCTTTATTTTAATTCGTAACTTTATATAACTATTTATGTTCTTTTACATCTTCAATCTATTATTGTCAAAATACGAATTAATCTGTTAAGTTTTGCAAAAAATTCTTTGATCACCTATTCACCCCCCCTCTATGTGCTCTTACTAGCCCTTTCAGAGGGTAGTTTGATCTTTTTAGTTAAGAATTTTTGTCTAAAGATGAACATGATGCAAATGTCAAAAATACATTGTTGTTATAGAGGGTTAGTTTGATCTTTTTAATTAAGGATTTTGGTCTAAAGATGAATAGGATGCAAATGTCAAATACTGAGAAGTATAATTGACATAGATATAAAGTTGCGGAGGATTTTTGTAACTTTCTCTAACACGATTAATATACAGAAAAAGCGAAAAACCATCTTCGTGTTGTATCCGACTTCGCTTTATATCCTCTACTTTTTAAGCTATGAATTTATGATTTTGTGCTGTCACTTTTGCAGCTTTTTTTATCACGCTTCAGATTTTAAATTTGTTATCAAATGAATGGGACAAGGAAACTTCGAGGATAGAGTTTTAAGATATTATTAAGAAGAAGATGGACAAGAATCATTTGACTAATTCGGAGACTAGCATCAACTTGTCATTTTCTTCCGGCCATCAATGTTGAAAAGTAAATGGTTATCATGAGATGTAAATATATAATTATACTTCTTGTTTGTCATAATTGCAAGAAATTTCCATGATCTTTCGAGTGTTAGCTACATACTAGAAGAAACACGCAAAATGTCAGGAAACATTCCATCAACTCAGTGAGATTACAACTACTACTAATAATATAATGATGGTATTGCTTACTTAGGTCCATGTGTAACTTGTCTTCCTACCTAATTCTTTTTAAATTGAAATAAGATTATAGTTATTGTGCTTTCATGATCATTAATTAATTTAATAGCCAATTTCTCTATCATTACCCACAAACGATTATTAAAATTTAAAAGGCAATCATTGATTCTTAACCTTAGGGAGAATGTCACTATTCTAAAGTTCCATCCATGTTACCTAGCTTGAAGATACAACAAAGACCAAGACTTACACCATAAGAAAAGATCGAGACAAATAATTAGTGACCACTGAGGTAGACTTATTAATTTTTCTTTTTATGGCCGAATAGGACTTATTAGTTGTGCTCTGCCTAGATCATGTCGCCACCGCCACACCTCCCCCATTTATGGGGGAAGCCCCTTTCATTTCCCTGTACCACGCCCCTGTCTTTACGAGGGGGAAGGCGTCGCGGGGATCCAGGGTGGGTTCCTTACCCTCCCGTGAGGGGAGGGTTGTGGCGGAGAGCCCTACGGGACATACCCCTTTTCACCCGAAGGGGAGTCCATTGAAACGGGAAGCCTTTTAAGGTCTTGCTTAGGACCTATAGAAAGCAAAAGTTTGACAAAGTTTAATTATGTTCACCCTTCAAGAAAAAAGAATTACCATTTATGGTTCTTTAGAATTTCTTAACGAACAATGTTGTTGTCTCTAATAACTCTTTCAGCCATCTTTGTTCAAAAGTCAATGGTTGTCGAACAATAAAACAATTCCAAGATGCAAATATTTGATTTTTCTCTTTATTTGTCCTTCGGACACAATCTAATGGCTATTTTTGAGATCCCTATGCCATTTTTTTCTCAAACCGTTTATGATGATGCATCGTATCAAACAAAAAAGCCCACTTGAAATGAATTAGCAGTACGTGTTTTCAATCTTAAGTAAATACAACACTATTGCCGCAAAAGACCAAAAAAAAAAAAAAAAACAATTACATCAAGTATTCTAACAATGTATTAATAAATGGTCTCATCTTTCTTCTAGAGTGCGGTCCCCCATCGTAGAATGGTAGCCCTTATTTCCACGAAGAGGTCCCCCGAAAAAGAAAGTACTATGAAACTTTCGCGAAACAACTTTTCGAAAGTTGTGGAAAAAGCCATGTGAGATCAACATCAACAAGCGCGAAAGTAAAAAAGAGACCGTGTGGGAAACTCCTGAAATCTTTTGTCAGCGTCCACGAAACTTCCTATTAGTGATACTGTTGACTAGGAGGAAAGAGCAAGGAGAAGACCCGAGGCTAACGCGACTAAAGAGCCGATGAGAAAGAAGCGTCTCATGCTGCCATAGCACGGCATAATGTCGGGAACTTTTATTAATCCGTGGCTAAGGTTCGGTAACAGGAAAAATCAAATGAGATCAATGGGAAGTAGAGTGGACATTAATGCTAGGGGAAAACAATTATGAATCGGGACAACAAGAACCGGAGGAGTTGAATTGATTGTGCTAGGGGAAATTAAAAAAAAAAAAAATTGATGAAGGATGTGTTGAATATACTGCTGTAATGGGAAACATTAGCCAGAAACAATACCTTCCATCAAACACAGTTAAAAAGAATTCAGGAGATAGAAGAGATATATAACAGATTTATAGTGGTTTGGCCTTTGACTTGGTCTATTCTACTTTCCCATCTCTTATGGTCGCAACAATGCTATAATCCACTATATAATCTACTCTTTCAGCTCCAATAACCACAGCAAGGCTGGTATTTACTATGTGATCTTTGAACTTTTACGGTTTGCAGAGAGTGTTACTTCTACACAAATCTTCAGTAGATAATTTTATAAACTCAAAAATCTCTTATAGCACTATAACTCACTCTTTCCAAAGTACAAATGCGTACACTTGTATAGAGAAATACAATCAGATTTACACATCCGCATACAAGAACAATAAGAAGATGAATACTCAAAGTAAATATTATTTTTTGTGCGTTTTCCCTAACTCTGCTTCTATTTCCTTGGGTTGAATTGGAAAAAGAGAATTCGAAAGTGCAACTAAGCAAGCAAGATGAGCAAGATGGTGCCAGACTTTGACTTGCTTTCCCTTGCCCTATGCTATGAAGTACATTAGCAAACAACCGGGTTTTGGAAGTTGTGTGCTCTCTATTAATCAATCAGGATTAGTTCAAATATTTATATTAATCAACTCTCGTTACCTTCTTTTAAAATATTTATTAAAATTCAAGATAAGTGAGCCGTGAGCCGTAAATTTAAATTTTGAAATAACATTCATTAAGCTACTGAGGGTTACAAGTTTTTGGGATTAGCATCTACTTATCTTATTCTCAATTAAATAATCAAATTTTCAGATTTTCAAAATCTCGTCCACCGTGTTCGTTATTTTGACATATCTTTTAATGATGGACAATAATTTCCTGAATAATTTCGTAAACTACACGCCATTTTTTTTATTAAAATCTTCTTTGTTTTCAGATTCATATAACAAATACAATTACCTAGCAATGCCGCCGAAGATGAAGACCGTGTTTTCTCATTTTCACACGTACAATTCAACTAACAAATCCAATTACCTAGCAATACCACAGAAGAAGATCATACTTTCTGATTTTCACACGTACAATAACCAAATTTACAAGCAATTTCTCTGCTATAAACCAAACTAAAAGGCCAGTTTCGAATTTCCCTCTTCTAGTTTTAAAGATTTGAGATGTTTGACATTATATCAGAGCCTCGTATCAAACTAAAAAGTAAAAAAAGAGAAAAGTCTTTCCTATATTTGGTCAATTTATTGTCGCTTTTGTCCCTCTAGGTAATGGTTTTCTAATCCTGCGTGCTGCAACCATATCACTTCGAATTTTACTTTTTTTTTTTTTTTCTTTTTATAATTAAAATACTTGCTTCCACCTCACGATGTATATGCATTACAAGTAGTTATCACAAGCAAGTCAGGCTAGTCGCGTCTCTACCTTTAGTTTGTCTCTTCTTGAATGTACACTCGATTCCTCCGATTGGCTCTCCCTACAGTTTCTGCTCGGATCTGGATCTGACTACTTCCTTGGTTGAATATGACATGCAACACTTGATAGGACTACCTTCAATACGTATTCCCGATTATCATTGTTATTTTACTACTCTTCATGAGACTCAATCCTATCAAGAGCGCTCATACCAACACTCATTGGCAGAAGCTAACATTTGAAGATATACATGCTTTAGAAAGGACTCACTTGTAAGATTTGGTTGATCTTTCACTCGGGTAACGCGCCAGAGTTTGCATGTGGGTTTGTTAAGATAAGACTCATTTTAATGATTCTGTAGAGCAGTATTTGGCTCGCTTCCTAGCCAAAGATTTAAGGAGTATGACATTGATTATTAGGAAAGTTTGAACCAATTGCTTGACTTATTCTTAACACTCTATTGGTCCGGGCTGCAACACATGGTTAGAACTTTGTTTGGTGCCAGAAATGCGTCTGCTGATAAGGATCTTCATGCAGAGCAGGCATTTGATTGTTATTCATACAAGTCTACTCTTTTCGAATGAACCTTAATATGGGTTAAAACAGGCACTGCAAGTTTGGTTTAGAAAATTTTCTGCCAATGTTGAACAGCTTGGTTGTTGATCTAGCTCTCATGACTTTGCCTCGTTGTGCGAAAGTCTAATCAAGGCGTTATCTTGCTGCTAATTCATGTAAATGACATGATCATCACTGATGATTTTTGGCATTTCATACCTTAATTAAGCGGTTTCTTAATTCAAGAATTTGAGATAAAAGATCGAGGAAAACTCCTAGGCTTGATATGTCTCCTGTTTGGGACACATTCCATCTTACCCTCAAGCCAGAAAGGTCGCTTTGACGCATCTGGAGCCGTGCTTCTAGTTGAATACATAAGACGGTCGAGCATTGAAGATGCCACCTTGTATTGCCAGCAAATGGGGCAATTTAGTTTAACAATTTACTTGTCCTGATATAGCTTATGCAGCTCCGTTATCAGTTAATTCATGTCTCGTTGGAACTACTCTGTATGCTGCAATTATATGTACTGTTTATTTAATTTTGGGTATGGTCTTTCATGTACTTATTTCTTAGTTGTGATGAATGCCCTCTCCGATGCCGATTTTGTTGGTGATCTGATTGATGCTCTCTTTATGGCTTTTGGTTTGTTTCATGAAAGCCCTCTAATTTCATGGTGTAGTAAAAAACAATATCTTAATTTTGATTTTGTGCTAAAGCATATTGTTGAAATACACTTGTGAGTTGTAGTAAATAAGTCCCACGTCAGAGAATCATTGTGGTGTTGAGCTGTTAATATATTCTAGTCAACTCATAACCTATTGGCTTAAGCATTTGAGTGAAGGTGAATCCAATTAGATATGTTGATGGGTTTGAACTCAAGCTCTCTGTTGATGATCTCCTCGAGTGAAGTTATTAGGTTTCTATTGCGCGTAGAGCCGATGGTTGATTGGTGCTCCACCTCCAATCTTTTTGTGTTTGGTGAATATCTTTAGAAATTTTTTTTATGATTGACACTTATTTCGGGTAGAAATCGCCATCACGATTGGTTTGGCAAGAAGAGACCATGGACAGTTGTTCTAGTGATGTGAGATAGAGGCCATAAGTGATGCAATCCTAAGTTGGCAATTGATGATGGTTGCTATGAGGGGGATATTATTGAGATACATGTGTGGGTCGTATTAGAGAAGTCTAGCATTGGAGAATTGGTATGGTGTTAAATTATTAATATATCATAGTTGGCCCATAACTCATTAACTTAAACTTTTCAATAAATGTGGGTCCAACTAGATATGTTGATGGGCTCGGACTTGGGCTTCCTTTTGGCATCTCCCCTATTAAAGGTATTAGATTTTTGCTATGTGCTCTCAACTAATGGTATTAAAGCTGATGGTCGATTGGTGGGCTGTCAATCTATTTATGTATTTGGTGAATATCTCAAGAAATTAATTTGGTGGGTGTTGTATTGTAGCAATGTCGGCTCGATAACAGGCTTTATGGTTTGGTTTGGAGAAAGAGACAAGGGATGAAGTTTGGCATTGATGGAGATTCAAGTTGAGATATCTTGACAAAAAAATAATACCTAGATTAAGGATGAAGCAGTTTTAATATTGAGCTCACCTGTGAGCAAGAGATTATAGAGATACATGTGTGCATGTGTGTAAGAAAAATCTTAAATAGGAGAATTTGTGTTGTGTGAAGTAGTTTATATATTTTAATTGGCCTATAATTTATTAATTTAAATTTTTGAATGAAGATGAGTCCAAGTACATATGTTAATGAGCTCGGACGTGGGTTCCTTCTTGGCAATTTCCCCAAGTTAAAAGTATCGGGTTTTTGCTATGCACTCCTAACAAATAACATTCGATGATCTTGAATTGTCGATGGTTCAATTTTGAGGTTTTCGTTGTGAGGTTAAGTGGTCCAGGGATTGGTAGCGGTTTGGTTGAGAATTGGTTAAGGTGTCGGTGGCCTCAGATTTGTGACGGTTTAGTCGAGATTCGGTTGGGGGTTGAAGGTCCCAGAATTGTAATTGTCTAGATAGGACAAGTCCATTTGAGGCGTTGATGATTATAGATTGTTGAAATTTCAATAAAGGTAAGTTGAGTCAATGGCATAGTCAGTAAGTTTTATTAGGTGCGATGTTTGCATGCTTATTGCAAGATAAATGCTCATGTCCTTGTATGATTAAGATACCCATAATGAATATCATCAAACAGCGAACCGGCAATGCCCCTTGGGAGCCTACAGGGAATTCAGGATGCCTAGGGATAATGAACCTTAGAAGCCGTCCAACAACGAACCAGAGATGCCCCATGGGAGCCTGGAGTGAATTCTAGATGCCTAGGGACAATGAACCCTGGAAGCTTAGGACAACAAACCCTAGATGACTCGGGGAGGGATGCCTAGGGACAGCAAATCCTAGAAACCCATGCGGGTCAAACAGAGAACAAGCACACACTACGGTGGACTGGACAGCAAACCAACCTTTAGATGGGAAAATTCCTTACGTGGACCAGGCAACGGATCGGTTTCCATGTGCCTTGGAAGAAAACATTATTTGGAAAAATGAGAACTAAAACGCGTGAATCGTATGTGTATGTGTAGTCGAGTCGTTCGTCAAGGTTGAAAGGTTCTTATGTCGTGAGTCTAGAGTACTTGAGTCTCATTGCTATAGTCTACTTGTTCTTAGTTAGTCTTGTATAGTCTTAGTCTAGCATAGTACTGTTTATGCCATAGCTGTTAAGTGAGTCGCATGTCTTAGATAGATCTTTCGTACATGTGATGATTGGATCATATGGTATAGAGTTTTATATTTCATTCGCTGGGCATTACCTCACCCTTGTTGATGTTCACATTTTTCAGATCCGTAGATATGGCTACAATTCCTGCTATCCCTATTTCCCATTACGGTGCCCTAGTAGACTTTGAGGGGCAGCTGTACAAGTTCACGAACCCAGCCTTTCATTTCACGGTTTTTGTACGCCTACAGCTTTGTGGCAATCTACACCAAGATCGGAGGACTCCTGATAGGTCCTCTACCATTCTCAGACGACAATAGCGGCGACGAGAGTGGTAGTGGTAGGGAGCCGTAGGCAAGGGACCCAATGGTGGTGGGGTTCCATTTTTTGAGAGCACGATCTTGACACTTTTGAGGTAGGACCGTTGCAGATAGGACCATTGCAGTTGGGTGATGGATGGTGTGGATAGCTCACAGGGCTTAGCCATGATGGCTGTGTTGATGCAGTGAGGAAATAGTATATCTTTTTCACCTCCTAATTTAGCCCGATGAAAATCATCCATGTTTATAAATAAGACAAGAAATGAAAGCTGATGGTTGCTCTTCTCTTGCGTCCATCCACTATTGCATTGTTTGTTTGATGTTCTATTTCCAACTTCTGCTTGTGCTGAAAAGTGCAAAGATTAATAACTCGCATTCATATGTGGCGGATTGGGGCGCCATATGTTTGAGTGTGAGAAAGATTAATAACTCGCATTGGTATGTGGTGTATTACATGCAACATCAATATTTTTGTTCAAGAATCGATTTCGATGTCTAAATTTTCTATGTGATGAATGACTATGAGCCAAATTTTAGGTGTCAATCCAGATCTACACAAAAGATCATCATTGCTTGTACTATGCAATTAGTGATATAAAATAACATTTGGTATATTTGTCTCTTGTAAGACAACTATAATTTTTTTTTTTTTTTTTTTGCCGAGACTATAAATGATTATTTGAAAAGGTAGGATATTGTCAAGCACTCAAAGTTTGTCACATTATTTTGTAACCAAGAGAAAACGTGAATAACTCTTTTCAAACTCTTATTATTTTAAGTGCTACGTATCACTTCATAAAGTACAGTTATGATTCTAATACATATATAATAATATCAATTATAGTAATTCAATTGATTTCAAGTAAGATTAAGATTTTGATACATATATAGAAGTTTCAATTTTAGAAAATACATTAAGGCTATTCATGTTTTTTTTTTTCACTATTGGTATTCTTTAAATTATTTTCATTTTAATATTCATTTGAGAAATTCGGTGTTCAAAGCGATGCGAAACAGCCAAGATATTCATCAACTCGATAAAAACAAAAGTGCATCCAATTAAAGAAATATTTTCCAAGTCCAGTTCCCTATTCTCTGTCCCGGGAGGTTATTATATTAAGAACCCGCGCTCAGATCCAAGCACACCCAGAGCAAACTTTCCTGAGAGAGAAAAAGGATTTGATATCTGTGGAGTTTAAAGATCTGATGGAGGAAGGCACAAGTTCACAGCCATCATTCGGACCTTCATATGAGGTTTTTCTAAGCTTTCGTGGAGCAGACACCCGTTATGGATTCACTGATTGTCTTTATCATGGCATGATTGGGGCTGGAATTCTTGTCTTTAGGGACAATGAATCCCTCCATGTCGGTAAAAAGATTGGTGGTGAACTTTTACAAGCAATTGAGAACTCCAAGATCTACATTCCCATATTCTCCACAAATTATGCTGCAAGCAAGTGGTGCCTTCGGGAGCTTGCATATATGTTTGAGTGTGTGTCAAAATCAAATGGAAGCAAAGAGATTCTGCCGATTTTCTTGAACGTGGAACCTGCTGATGTCAAGCTCAAAACAGACTTATATAGAAAAGCTCTTGCAAAGCACAAGACAAGGTTTTGCCCTGAAGTGGAGTCATGGAAAAGGGCTCTAATTGAGGTAAATGAGATAAAGGGATGGAACCTGAAGAAAAATGAAGGGTAAATATTTTAACTTTCCAACTGTTATCCGTTGATTTCTTTTCACTCCTGTTCAGTTCAATTGCGGTATTGTTCGTAAAAAGAAAGTTCATTCATCCAGTCGGTTTTATATAGTTTAAATAGCTGTCCTGGCCCCTGCTGCTACTGCTATCAGCCACCACAACAGCGAAGGGAAGTCTCGCGGGTGGTGGCAAATAGTGGACGCTATTAGTGCTATCACGGTGATAGCTCTGGCGGATGGCACTATTGCGGTGGTAGCGCACCCTACTCATCCTGATTCTCTCTCTCCTCTACTCTTAGTCTCTGACACAGTGACCATAAAAAGTAACAGATCGATCGGCTCCACCAAGCCGCTGTCCAGCCACGGCAGCAGCCCTTAGTCAGTCCCCACCACTTCTTCGTTGCCAGCCCCACACCAAGCAGCCAGAAGCCGCCGCTGATCCATCCGTCCCCCACCCCCTCTCTCTCTCTCACTCACTGTGGCAAGCTGGATCTAGGTTCCGGACGTGCCCATCTGGCGTTGCTAGCCTTGGGCAACACCCGGTGGTCACAAGGCAATGACCCGCGTGATGTGAAGGATTGAGGCAAGGCTGAGATGGTGGGACAACGCGGAGCGATGGGCGACGGCACTGGAACGCGATGGTGGAGATGTGGGGAGGTGAGGGACGTGATGGTGACGGACGTTGGGGAGCAGAGAGAGATCGAGAAAGGATTGTTTCGGGGTCTAGAATTTTACTTTATTTTTCCGTAATTTTCTCTTGTGAGGGGCAATTCAGTCGCTAAGGGAGTAATTTGGCGCTGAACGCGGCTAAGCTACCGGTGAATTCTGAACCATAACTGTTCTTTTCCGGGTAATTTGCAGTCACCAAGTTCTTGGAAGTGCACCTTAACCATTGAGAAGTAGATTTAACTATATATTCTATTGGAAGGCAGCGAACAATTGCCCAAAATTATCAAGAAACGAAGGTGAAAAAATTGGGGTTCAGATTGTATTTGTTCACAGAATAATTACTAGGATATGACAAAATAAGTTAGCAAGAAAAAAAAGTGGAGAATGGTTATAGATGAAAAGAGAAATACAAAAATCAAAATATTACCTAATAACGTTAATTGGAAAAAAAAAAAAAAAAAAAAAGCCGGGGGAGGGAATTGTGGGTGATTGACCAAAACGAGCTCCGGCCATCGCGGTGATTAGCCTGATGGCGATAGTTGTGTTTGTCATGACGGTCACCTTAGTATAGCTATTAGTTTGATCCCCATCTATATATGTATACAAGTTACATTATAACCACATATTTAAGTAATATGTGATTATATTAACTTATTTGCTCGTGCATAAGTCCCTTCTTACACATACTTAACTTGGCTCGTCTATTGAAACCATGTTAAAAAGTTTAGGCCAAAAGCTTAAGCATGGCTGGTAGGGACTGTTGGGATTTTGTTTTGAAAACAAGAACACGTACATAGATAAAATTGAATCAAAGATGATTCGCAGTAGAAGCAAAAATACCCATGCACGTATTTCCAAAACATTGTTGGTGCATTTTAACAAGAAGCACGTAGAAATAAGAATGAGGGCTAATCACATTACCCTTATTCTATGCTCAAAGCATCTTGTTTCTGACATTCTTCAAAAAATAGACCACAAATGTCTGACCTCTTCGTAACATGCTTGAAGTACTCTAGTCATGATTTCTTTAGTTTCAGCCCCAAAAATTTAGATTAGACACATCATCAATCTTACGTTGAACAGTAAAGGGAAATTTGAAAGAGTTCACCACTACAATTAGGGAGAATTATCAAAAAAGTTCTAAACCTATTGCAATTGTGCCAATTTAGTCCTAAACTTTTTTTTTGCCAATTTAGTCTTAAACTTTTTTTTTGGCTTTAGTCCTAAACCTTTTATAATTGTGCAATTCAGTCCATCCGGCCAAAATTGGCCAGCCGGCACTGATGTGGACACCGGTGGGGGACAGCTGGCCGGCGAACGCTGATGTGGCAATTTTTTTTTAATTTTTTTCGAATTTTTTAAATTTTTTTTAAAGTTTTTTAAATTTTTTTAATTTTTTTTTTCGAATTTTTTAATTTTTTAAAATATTTCTCACCTTCTCCTTCCTCTAGCCAGCCGGAGGCGAGGGTTGGCGAGGGTGAGGCCCCGCCAAATCTGGCGAGGTCAACCTTGCCGACCGTTGGCGAGGGCGAGGCCTCGCTATATCCAGCGAGCTCGGCCCTTGCCAAGGCTTGGGGCGGAGATAGGTAGGGAGAGAGAGACCTGGAAGAGAAGAAGTGGTGGAGTGGGGAGGTGGTCGACCGGGCGGGGAGAGGGAATCGGGGGAGGCGAAGCCGAGCTGAGGAGACAACCGAACGCCCTCGCGCGCTGCGATGAAGAAGATCCGTCCAAATCCCCCAATTCACCCCATTCGCCCCACTGGAGCGAACGGCTCGGCTTGATTCCGACCGCCGCGAAGCTCTTAGATTTTGTCAATCGAACCTCGACATTAATGGTGGTGTCTGCTTGCAACCAAGTGATGTAGCAAGTTTCGACGTCCCTCGGATCGGCCCTCAAATTGGGCGTCCAGTCGTCTCCTCAACTCGTCTCTGCCTCCCCTCGAGTCCCTCTCCCCCCGATTGATCCTTTGCCCCAGCCTTGGCGAGGGCCGAGCTCACCGGATCTGGTGGGGCCTCGCCCTCGCCAGCGGCTGGCGAGGTTGACCTCATCGGCCCTCACCTCCGGCTAGCGTCGGCCGGCTAGAGGAAGGAGAAGGTGAGAAAAGAAAAAAGAATTAAAAAAATTTTAAAAATTCGAAAAATTCGAAAAAAATTAAAAAAAATTAAAAAATTGCCACATCAACGTTTGCCAGTTGGTTATCCCCCGCTGGCGTCCACGTCAGTGCCGGCCAGCCAATTTTGGCTGGATGGACTGAATTGACACAATTATAAAAGATTTAGGACTAAATTGGCTAAAAAAAAGTTTACGACTGAATTGGCACAATTACAATAGGTTTATGACTTTTTTGGTAATTCTCCCCTACAATTATATTAGCAATTGCTCTCATGTGTGACTAATTTAATTGATCTCTTTCACTACTTGGTCATCTCATGATTTTCTTTCTCTCACCTCTTATAACCTATCTTAGATCACATTTATTTAATTCAATTCTGCTCATTAACTCTAAAACCGTTTCAAAGCATTGATTTAGCCGTAAAGTTTGAACTTGCTTCAGATTTGAATTTGGACATTGGCTCTAAAACCGTTTTAGAGTAATAATTTGGGCATTAATTTTATAACTGTTATTAAGTATAGAGATGGTTCGACGAAGCGTCATCACACTTATGAACCATAGCCATCCAACATACAAGTTAGCATCATGCTTTAGGTTTAAGGATTTTACACAAGATCAAAGTTCGAACGATTAGTCATTGACCCTGCTTAAAGCTTCCAAATTATTGATCGGTCTATGTGTGTCATGTTCAGTGAACTTGTCTAATACAAGGACATGTGTTCTAATTCAAGTATTACAATATCCTATGACTTGTAACTCATCATCCCCTAAAGTATCCAATACCCAATGGTAAAGCTCGAGAACATACTTGCCTCAACATGATCATTACTATCCTTTCAATGATCCATTCACCAAAAATTGTTTAAAGACTCAATATAACTATAAATTCATCACCCATATTCTTAACATCTCAAGAATAGGTTTAGTCACAATTAATTTTATGGCCTCATTCATATAAATAGGACAATGAATGAATATTACTTTGCCATTAAATAAAAAATGCAACTTAAATCTTTAGCATGTAACTAGTACATGGTTGCTTTAGGACATAAAACCGACAATCTCCACTTGCACTAAAGCCAAACTATCTTGTGCCTCAAACCAATCTTCTTAAGGTGTCTTTCAAAAGAAGACTGAAACAACGCTTTAGTAAAGGGACTTGCTACGTTTCCGCCGATGCTATTTTTTGCAAGGTGACATCATCTCTTCTAATGATCTCTCTTATGAGATAGAAGAACCTCTCAATGTGGTTGGATTTCTGGTGAGACCATGGTTTCTTAGCTTGGGCTATTGCCTAATTGTTGTCACAAAATAATGTCATAGGCTATTTAATGGAAGGAACAAATCCAAATTCTGAAATGAACTTTGCATCCAAGCCGTTACCTTCACTATTACATACTTTGCCTCAATGATGGAATCAACAGTTGTGGTCTATTTGAACTTTTCCAACTAGCTACACCATCATTGAGCATAAAGGCAAACCTAGAAGTAGACTCATAGTTATTAGGATCTGATTGAAAATCAGAATCAATATATGCTTCAACTTTAAACTCCCATTCTCCACATATCAAGAATAGATCCTTAGTCCTTCTCAAGTACTTGAGGATAGTCTTAACTACTATCTAATGCTCTTCGCTTGGATTAGATTGATATATGCTAGTAATTCCTATAGCATGCGCAATATCAGGTCTTGTACTAGCATAGTATACATTATGCTACTAATAGTGGATGCATAAGGCACTTTTGCCATATGCTCTCTATCCTCGGGAAAATTTGGACACACATCCTTGGAAAGATGGATTCCAAGCCTAAAAGCAATAATTCTTTTTTGGAATGTTGCATGTTGAAATGTGTCAACACTTTATCTATATACATAGATTGTGAAAGGTCATTTATTCATCTCGATTTATCTCTATAGAGCATGATATCTAGAATATAGGTTGCCTATCCTAAATCTTTCATGGAGAACTTGTGTGACAAGAATAGCTTGATCGATAATTCCATAGGTATATCATTTCCAATCAATAGTATTTCATCTACATACAAAATAAGAAATACAATTATGCTCCCACTGACCTTTTTATATACAAAAGGTTCATCTAGATTTTTGATGAATACAAATGATTTAATCACCTCATCAAAATGGATGTTCCAACTTCTAGAGGCTTATTTGAGTCCAGATATGTCTTTCTTAAGCTTGCACACCTTCTGATTATCAAAATCAAATTCAAAACCCCCATGGTGGTTCCATATAAATGTCTTCTTCAAGGAACCCATTCAAGAAAGCTGTTTTGACATCTATTTAGAATATCTCATAATCTAGGTGCCCAGCTATATAGCCAACATTATCCAAATAGATTTTAGTATGACTACTAATGAGAAGTCTCGTCATAATCAAACGATATCCTTTTGCTACCAGACATGCATTATAAATCCTAACTTGACCATCAGCATTTATCTTCCTCTTGAAGACCCATTTACAACTAATTACTACATTACATCAGGCAAGTCAATGTCCAAACATCATTGGAATACATTAAATTCATTTCGAATTTCTTAGCCTTTAGCCATTTACCATCAATCAATGTCAAACATTGCTTCCTCATAGGTGTTAGAATCATTGTCATTTACAATGAACAAGGGTTTAATACTTTCAATTAGGTATCTATAACGAACAAATGGACGAGACATTCTTGAACTCCTTCTAAGAGGTTGTGTATCAGAAGTTCCAACTAAATTTGAGGTTTGCATTTGAACTTGGTTGTTTTCTACTCCATTATTCTTTTCTTGTAAGTCTTTTTTCTGCCTAGCTCCACTTT